>CM060321.1:8739156-8744156 GCA_030674155.1 Stramonita haemastoma | reverse complement strand
AGAAGGATGGAGGGTATTTAAAATTGGATTTTATTACTCTCTGTGATAAGTATTTCTGTTTATCCTTTTATGTATATGTGGCTTGTTACTACGTGAATTACTCTCTGATAAAGTGTTGGTATTGGTACTGGAATAGGTATTGTGCTGTAATGTGTGCGAGGTAATGGTTGCATACTGTGCAGTGTTATTCCGCTTTGATGAATGTTTTTCCTATTTACTTTTTTTTGTACGGCTTGTAACCCAAATAGATTTTCTCTTTAAAAAAAAATGTTTGAACTGGAATTTTGAAGGAAGAAAGGGAGAAAAGAAATAAAGAAGGACTGGAGGAAGAGAGGACAGACACAGTCAGACAGACAGACAAACGCAGACACACACACACACACACACACACACACACACACACACACACACACTACACACACACACACACTGCACACTACACACTACACACACACACACACACACACACACACACACACACACACACACACACACACACACACACACACAGGGGACTGGATTGCCTAATGGTCAGAACATTGTGATGGCAATTTGACGACCCGAGTTCGATTCCCGTTCGAGTGGATTTTCCCCCTGGAGTTGACATCAGTGCTGACTCTACTCTCCCCAAAAGTCTTTCGGATAAGACTGTAAACCGAGGCCCCGTGTGCGAACGCACGCAGAACATTTTGCACACACGTTAAATCCTGTTCCTCTTTTCGTAAGAGTAGGCCATTGTGTGCCGGTGGAAACAGATGACAATGTTCACACAACTGCATACACATGGGGACTGGATGAAAAAAAAGCACATGGGTGCTTATCCCATTATCCTCGATATAAAAGAAAATACACACACACACACACACACACACACACACACACACACACACACAACACACACACACACTACTACACACTACACACCCCCCCCCCCCCCCCCCCCCACACACACACACACTGACAGAACTGACCTCATCTTGTTGAGGAAGCAGTTTGATCAGTCCTTTCAGTTTCTCAGAGCCCACGGCGCGGTAGTCTCCCTTCTGTATGAGTTCCACGATAGCCTCGTTGGTCTTTCGGAACTGCTTCAGGAAGATGTTGACGTTCATACTGCGCTTGGCGTCCAGCAGCGTAATCTGACGTCAGAAGTAAAATGACGTCAGTAAGCAAGGTGGTTTTTTTTTGTTTTGGTGACGTCATGACAATGATGCTGAATTTCTCTTCTTGTTAATTTTTTTTTTTTTTTTATTGTGTTGTGAGATTACTGAAGATACTGAAACAAACGAACTCTGTCATCTAACCGATATTCAATCAATCAATCAATCAATCAATCAATCAATCAATCAATCAATCAATCAATCAATCAATCAATCAATCAATCAATCAATCAATCAATTAATCAATCAATCAATCAGCTAGCCAACCAATCTTCTTCCCCTGATAAAGAAGTAACAGCCTTGATATTTATTAAAGTTGACTGATAAACACATTATCATAATTGTCTATCAATTTAAATCACAACAGACTTCTCCGGCATGATATTCAGGCTACTCTCCCACTCCCCCCCACCCCCACCCCCCGCCCATCCACCCCCACCCCACTCTACCCCCTTCACACCCAAGAAAGAGCACATCGCCACAAGAGCAGCGCCGCGCCACCCATAATATAAATATACAACTCAACTAAAGACTTAACTTACACCCTACCCCCCTTTACCCCAGAAAAGAGCACATCGCCACAAAGCAGCGCCGCGCCACCCATAATATAGTATACAACTCAACTAAAGACTTAACTAACATCCTACCCTCCTTTACCCACAGAAAGAGCACGTCGCCACAAGAGCAGCGCCACGCCACCCATAATATAATATAATACAAATCTCAACTAAAGACTTCATCACTGACCTCCATGGTAGCAGACTGTCTCTTGAGGACGCGGCTGTCTTCTGCTTTATGTGTGTCTTCTGCATGGGCGGCAGCCTGGGAAAAGAGTTCTTCCAGTTTCTGGTACTCCACGGAAATACTGTCCCCCATCTTGCTGACGTCCCCCCACACACTGTTCTCTGCAACACCAAAGAGGGAGTTGGTTTTGTTTGTTTGTTGGTGGTTGTTGCTTGTTTGGTGTTGTTTGTAGTTGTTTGTTGTTATAGTTGTTGTTTTTCCTCTTCTTCTTCTTTGCAGTGTTTTCTCCTTCTCTCTTCTTCTTCTTCTTCTTCTTCTTCTTCTTCTTCTTCTTCTTCTTCTTCCTTCTTCTTCTTCTCTTCTTCTTCTTCTTCTTCTTCTTCTTCCTCTTCCTCCTCCTCATCCTCCTCATAACTAACGTCACCGATCCACACACAGGAACACGCCCCCACCAAAACAAAAACACACAAACCCCCCCCCCCCAACAAAAAACAAACAAAACAAAACAAAAATACCAACAAAAACCCTCAGTCAAAACACACAAACCCCCGCCCCCCAAAACAAAGAAACAAAAAACACAACACCCTGTGAGATATATATATATATATATATATATATATATATATATATATATATATATATATATATATATATATATATTATAGATTTATATATGTATGTGTGTATATATATGTATATATATTTTTTAAATTATGTATGTATATATATATATCTATATATATATATATATATGAAAAAGTAGTGGAGGAAGATATATCTATATTTATCTATCTATATCTATTTCATCCTATGACTGACGTCTGACAGCAGTGGTGGGCAGCTTGTTCCAGGTAAAAGTCTTCATCTTCACGGAGGGAGATGGCGTCTTGATCATCTCCACTTCCGGCGGCTGGGCGGTCACGTGACGCAGCTGCACGCCCCCTGGGGAAGGGGGAGGTAAGGGCGGGGGAGCGGGGGCCCCTGTGGAGGGGGAGGGGGGCGCCAGGGGAGGGGGAGGGGGAGGAGGGGGTGGACCCAGGCCCCCAGTCCCTGGGGGAGGGGGTGGGGGGGGGGGGGGGGAGGCGGGGGACCGCCTGACAGGGGTGGAGGTGGGGGAGGAGGAGGGGGTGGGGGTGTGGGGGTGCTCCTCCCCCTGCGAGAGGGGGTGGTGGTGGTGGTGGTGGCGGTGGGGGTGGTGGGGATACCCCATTTGAGGGTGTGTCTGTGGCAATCTGAAAACATGCAAACACGCAAGAAAATGAAAGATATGATTTTTTTTACAAGTTCTATGGTGCCAAGACATCCCATTCCTAGGAATAATGCACAGGGACCAATCCAATCCAATGATGTTGCTTAGAGCCTCGCCGACCGCACAAGCCATATCGGGGCTGTCACCTCGTCACATTTTAAAACTCGTATTAAAAGTGTGCGACTATATACAGTTAAAACGGGGTATAAAACCAACTCGACTGTCCTTGCTTGTATCGACGGCCTGGTCAACCATAAGGGTCAGCCCAGGACGGCTACTGTGTCGTGGGAAAAACCCACATCGATCACACATAAAATGAGATAAAACCAAAACTCATTTCTTGGTCGTGGAACGTTCAGACAGCAAATATTGTATGTCATATGAGTGAATGTGCGTTTTTATTTATTTATTTTTTAATTTATACCACTTTATGCCAAAGCAGATTTCTCTGCGTGAAATTCGGGCTGCTCTCTCTCCCCGGGGAGAGCGCGTCGCCACAAGTGCAGCGCCTACCCATTATTATTATTTTTTTCCTGTCTGCAACTGTATTTGTTTCTCTACCAGAGTGGATTTTTTCCAACAGAAGTTTGCCAGGGACAACCCTTTTGTTGTCGTGGGTTCTTTTACGTGCGCTGCCATTAAGCGCCTGACTAGTCAGACCCAGTGGCATCCGACTTCGGCATAGGTAATAATTGTTATATTTTAAGTCTATCTGGAAAAAAAGACAAGAGGGAAGAAAACAAAGGAGAGGTGACAGAAAGAAAAAGGAACAAGGTAGAAAGAAAGAGGGGGATAGAAAAGAGGGACTTCCTAGTACAGAATTTTCAGAAGGTATATCTATTCATTTGTTTATTTTATTATTTATTCTTTTATATATCGAGGATAATAGAATAAGAATTCATGGTTTTTTCCCATCCAGTCCCCGTGTATATGCACTTTCGTAAATTTTGTCATCTGTTTCCACCGGCCAGGTAGGGGATGCTATTTAAACAAAGACCCCTGGCTGGTATACCCACGGGGGAGAAACCAAACCAACCCAACCCAACCCAAACCAACCCAACCCAACCCAAACCAAACCCAACCCAGCCCAACCCCAAACCCAAACTCCTCAATCCCCCCCCCCCCCCGTCGACCCCCCCTCCCCCACACACCCCAAAACCAAACTAAACGAACCCCATTAGATCCACCACTGCCATGTTTCCCACCGACCACCGGAGACCGTCTGTGAAGTCTGGTGCCTCCGGGAGGACTGGTGAGGTCGGAGCCCTCGGTTTGAACGCTTTGGTCCCGTCGCGGGGAGGCTTGGGTTTGAGCCTCGCCCAGTAACCTCTCCGCTTCCTGGCTCTTCTCCACAGCCTCTCTCGTCAAGCGCTCCACCAGAATCCATATGTTCTCGCTGAGGAAGACAGACAGACAGACAGACAGAAAAACATGATTATGCAAGTGGTTCGGTGGTCTGGAGGTAACGCATACCGATTTTAAAAAAGAATTAAATTTGGGAAAAAATGGACTGTATACTTGTTGGTTGTTTCGGGGGATTGAGGACATTGAGAAATACCAGGTAAGTCAGGAGGAATTTTGGAAATGATCATCGTATGAAGATTGCTTGTGTTCCTACAATGTTGACCACCCCTCCGTCTATCTATCTATCTATCTATCTATCTATCTATCTATCTATCTATCTATCTATCTATCTATCTATCTATCTATCTATCTATCTATCTATCTATCTATCTATTCTAGTCTAGTCTAGTCTAGTCTAGTCTAGTCTAGTCTAGTCTAGTCTAGTCTAGTCTAGTCTAGTCTAGTCTAGTCTTGTCTTGTCTTGTCTTGTCTTGTCTTGTCTTGTC
>CM060321.1:8714156-8719156 GCA_030674155.1 Stramonita haemastoma | reverse complement strand
CTCCCTCTCTCCCTCCTTCCATCCCTCCCTCCCTTTCCCCCCGACAATGGTTGTACAGAGAGGTAAGTATAATGTGTTGAATCCTGTTATATATATATATATATATATATATATAATATATATATATATATATATATATATATATATATATATATATATATATATATATACATACATATATATATATTATATATATATAAGTTTTAAATTTCATTCATTATTAGCCTTATTTCGAAGAGAGTGAAATAAGCACTCATATGCTTGCTTTTTGCTTACATCCTGTCCCCGTGTGCATGCTGTTTTGTCAGTGTTATCATCCATTCCCACCGGCACATAATGAACTACTTTTTCTGAAAAAAACTGGAACAGGTTTTAAGTGTGTGCGCAAGATGCTCTGCGTCCGTTAGTACGCAGGAGCTCTGTTTATAATCTTCTCCCTGCGAAGGACTTTTTGGCTTAATGTGACGCTCCACCACATAAGGAGTCGCTTAGCACAAAAGGTCAATTTTTAGTTACTGACATGTTATTAATCTGCAATAAAATGGCTATACGATATAAAAATCAGATTGAAAATCAGACAATTCTGTCAAAAGCTATTGCAACTTAAAATGATAGACTGCAGAAAATAACAAACTGAGAAATTGACAAGTTAAGCATCCTAATAGTTGGCCAGAATGATGGCTTTGGCATTTAAAAAAAAAACCCCACATGTTTAAAGGCAAAAAGAAACAAAATAATGGCATGATATTTCACCTGAAGGTAGAATAATGGCTATAGTTTTATAATCAGTCAAAATCTCAAAATTGAAAACTTGACCCCCACCTACCTTTAATGGCTCCTAGCGGAAAAGTGGGTCAGGTGCTAAGTGACTCATTTCGTGGTGGAGCGTCACAAATTCGAGTGGGTTATGTCATTACCTACAATAGCCATATTTTATGTTCTTCCCTGTCTATTATCAAAATTAAAGCTGACATAACCACTGTTCAAAGTAAAGAAAAAAGTTTTAAAACATTACATATGCAAACTTTTTTCTGTGGGAAGGGAAACATGTTTAGCCTCCCCCCCCCCCCCCCCCCCAAACACACACTCAGCAAAGCAAAAGATTGGGGGAAATATGTTTCCTGTGACGTCATCACTACTCTGACATGAGAAGATTGGAATATATGGCAGCAGAGATACTCTTTGTCCCCCGTTTGGTAAAAAGGCAAGGTTTGCTCACTTTGTCTGCTGTGTAAATGGATGAATAATACCCCCCAAAAATGGGGTGAGGATGGGGTAGGGAGTGGAGGGGATGGAGGGGATGGGGGTGGAGTGGCACAGGAGTAAATACACGGAGAGAGAAAAAAAGAGTGTGTGTGTGGGAGGGGGGGGGGAGAATCCATTATGACATGTGACTATTCACGAGAGGGTTTTTATTACACTGAGAAAGTGACATGACATGATCATCAATGGCTGAGGCCTGATATTATTATATGCAGATGCGATGTTGTGTTTGTTAGTTTGCCTGTCTGTCTGTCTGTCTGTCTGTCTGGCTGGCTGGCTGGCTGGCTGGCTGGCTTTCTCTGTATTTTTGGTGGAAGTGTGTGTGTGTGACTTTGTGTGTGTGACTGTGTGTGTGTGTGTGTGTGTTGTGTGTGTGTGTGTGTGTGTGTGTGTGTGTGTGTGTGTGTGTGTGTGTGTGTGTTGTGTGTGTGTGTGTGTGTGTATTCGTGCGTGCGCACGTAGACGCGTGCGCACATTATATGCACACATGCATGCATGCTTGCATGCACACATAGTTACATGTGTGTATGTGTGTCTATGCTTGCTTGTGTATGCACGCACCGTTCGCACGCGCGCGCGAGAGAGAGTGTATGTATGTGTGTGTATGCGTGTGTACGTGAGTATGTGAGTGAATGTGTGTATGTGCATATGAGCGCGCTTGCACACGCACCTGTGCATGTGTGTGCATGAGCGTGAATGCACTATGGGTCTCTACATGTGGGTCGCACTAAACTGAAAAGGCCACAAAAAACCCAACAACCCCCAAAAAACAACCCGGGGAAAAAAAAGGGCTTTGGACAACATACAGGAGGTAATGCAGCAACATATTGCTGCTGCAGGCAGGCAGGGGACACAGAAGGTTTCTGAATGGCTCTAAGCCTGTGGGATCAGCTACAGCTAATGGGCCTGGGCTTTTTGCAGGACACTAATGGGCCAGTGGGTGTGTGAGCAGTGTGTGGGCAGTTTGAAGTTTGGAGGGGATTACTTTTTTTTTTAAAAAGCGAGCTTACGATAGTGATAGTGATGGGGGGGGAGACAAACAGAGAGAGAGAGAGGGGAGGAGAGAGAGAGAGAGAGAGAGAGAGAGGGGGGGGGGGGGGAGGGGGGAGAGAGAGAGAGAGGTAGAGAGGAGATAGAAGACAGATCAGATAGACGAGACAGAAAGATGACTAGATAGAAGAGAGCAGAACGAGATAGAGAGAGAGAAGAGAAGAGAGAGAGAGAGAGAGAGAGAGAGAGAGAGAGAGAGAGAGGGGGGAGGGAGAGAGAGGGAGAGAGAGAGAGAGAGGGGGGGAGGGAGAGAGAGAGAGAGAGAGAGAGAGAGAGGGAGAGAGAGAGAGAGAGAGGAGAGAGAGAGGAGAGAGAGAGGAGAGAGAGAGACAGACAGAGCAGACAGACAGTCAGAAAGACAGATAGACTGAGTGCATAGACAACAAGATAGACAGAGAGAGAGAGAGACAGAGATGAGACAGAGAGAGAGAGAGAGAGAGAGAGAGAGAGAGAGAGAGAGAGAGAGAGAGAGAGAGAAGAGAGAGAGAGAAGACAGACAGACAGACAGACAGACAGACAGACAGACAGACAGACAGACAGACAGACAGAAGAAGAGACAGAGAGACAGAGACAGAGACAGAGACAGAGACAGAGACAGAGTGACTAAGAAACACAGAGAGAGACAGAAAGAAACACAGACGGACAGGGACAGACAGACAGACAGAGAGCGACCCAGAATGACAAGGAGAGAGACAGAGATAGATAAGTACAGAAAGACGAGAGAAACAAAAAGAAACACTCAGAACGAAAATCATTGAAACAAACAAAATAAACAAAAACAGAAAAAAACAAAATAATAAAGCCCATCTTCTAACCCTTACCTATTATTAGCTCCCCCCTCCACCCACACACACTCCATCTCCGAAAAAAAGATCATACAAAAGAAAGTAGCATTCCGTAAGTCTGAAAGAGTCATGTCGATAGTTGTGCAACATACGATGCCTTCCTTGATGTCTTCGATACTGTCATTAAAGGGGTAAGGATGCATAATGCTTCCTTGCTTCTAATGAGGCATAGTGCAGTTTAACAGAGAGATCGAAAAAGATAAAAGAAGTAGAGTAAGGAAAGAGAGGAGAGATGGAAATAGAGAGAGAGAGACGATAGAGGGTAAGGATGAGTAAGAGAGGGATAGGAGTTAAAGAGAGAGAGAGAGAGGAGAGAGAGAGAGAGAGAGAGAGAAGAGAGAGAGAGAGAGAGAGAGAGGAGAGAGAGAGAGGAGAGAAGAGAGGAGAGAGAGAGAGAAGAGAGAGAGAGAGAGAGAGAAGAGAGAGAGAGGAGAGAGAAGGGGAAGAGAGAGAGAGAGAGAGAGAGAGAGGAGAGAGAGAGAGAGAGAGAAGGAGAGAGAGACAGACAGACAGACAGAGAGACAGAGAGACAGAGAGACAGAGAGAGACGGAGTCACAGAAACAGAGAGAGACAGAGACAGAGAGAGAGAGACAGAGAGACAGAGGGACAGAGATATGGCCAGTTAAATAGTCAGATAATTAATTGGTTGGTTAGTTAGAGAGTTGGCTTGTTAGTTGGATACTTGGTTAGTTAGTTAAAAAGTTAGATAGTTACATAGATAGAAAGCTAGGTGCTTAGAGAGCTAGGTAACTAGTTTATCCATTCATTAGTGTCAATCAATTAGTTAGCTAGTATATTCATTCATAAGTATCAATCAGCTATGTAATTAGTTTATCCATAAGTGTCAATCAGCTAGTTAGATAGTTTATCTATTCATCTGTATCAATCAGCTATTAAGATAGTTTATCCATTCATCAGTGTCAATCTGTCAGTTAGATAGTGTATCCATTCATCAATACCAACCAGTCAGTTAGAAAATTTATTCATTCATAAGCGTCAATCAGTTAGATAGTTGCTTTCGTTTGTCTATCTGTCTGTCTGTCTGCTTGTTTGTTTCTTTTAGCAAGACTACTAATACGATATCACATGTGTCTTTACAGGATCCTGCTATTGAAACAAACAACCCCCCCCCCCACCAATTCCAACAACCAACCAACCAACCAAAAACCAAAACCACGCTCCCCCCCACCCCCACCCCCTACCTCCACGCTTCCTGTTTGCAATGGTAGCAGGACATATCTTATTACACAAAATCATCTCAAAAGGAGTTGTCATAAATCGTTTCTCATGGTGCGTGTAATTTGATTCTTATGTCTGACTATTCTGTGTTACCTCTAACATTTTGTTGTTGTTGTAGTGGTTGTTATATTTGTGTCCCAGCGGGTAACCCTATTATGTATCGTGTTTCAGGATGGGAATTTATTTAAACCAAGGGCAGTTGGTGTGATTGTGTGGCAGAAGGAGAGAAAGAGCGAGCGAGCGAGCGAGCGAGCGAGCGAGCGAGCGAGAGAGAGAAGAGAGAGAGAGAGAGAGAGAGAGAGAGAGAGAGAGAGAGAGAGAGAGAGAGAGAGAGAGAGAGAGGAAGAGAGAGAGAGAGAGAGAAGAGAGAGAGAGAGAGAGAGAGAGAGAATGAATGGACGAATGAATACTCTTTATTTTCAAGGGTTACAGATACATGAGCATTTACATCCTTTTTTTTCATCCGACCCTTGCCCAAATTATGGACTATCAAAACATAGCAAACAAACATTCCCCCCCCCCCCCTAAAAAACAACCCAACAAGAAACAAACTTAAAAAAGAAACTATCCCTCAGCCTACCCATCTTTCTGTTTGCCTTACT
>CM060321.1:8692515-8695015 GCA_030674155.1 Stramonita haemastoma | reverse complement strand
TTTCTCTCTTCCTTCCTTCTTTCTTTCGTTCCATTCTCCCTTCCTTCCTGTCTGTTTTCTTCTCCTTTTTCCGTTCTGTATAGTTCCTCTTCTAATGGCCACGATTGTGTAAAGCACTCTGGTTTCTCTGGCTATTCTAAAAAAAAAAGCTTTTTCCTTGCCAAGACATTTATTGTGTTTTTATCTGGGACTGCCTCCTTTTCTCTTTTCTGTCTCACTCCCCCCTCCCCTCCCTGCCCTGGCTGTCTGTTCTGTAGGCCTGCTTATCGGTCTGTCCGTCTGTGTCTTTCTCTATGACACTGTTAAAAAGTAGGTGATGCTGTTTTCTCTCGGTCTCCTTCTCTCACTGTTTCTCTTTCTCTCTGTCTCTCTTTCTCTTTCAGTCTCTGTCTCTGTACCCTCTGTCCACTTTGTTTGAGATTTACTCTGCGTTTCTGTTTTTCCCTCTTTGTGTCTGTGTCTGTCTCTCTGTTTCTGTCACGCTCTCTGATTCAGTGTGTGTCTTTTTCTGTATCTCTGTGTCTGTCTGTCTGTCTATCTATATATCTCTGTTTCTCTGCCCCTCTCTCTTTCTCTGTTTGTCTATGTATATCTATGTATATATCAGACTGTCTGACTGTCTGTCCGTCTGTCTGTCTGTCTGTCTGTCTGTCTCATTCACACACACACACACACACACACACACACACACACACACACACACACACACACACACACACACACACACACACACACACACACACTCTCTCTCTCTCTCTCTCTCTCTCTCTCTCTCTCTCTCTCTCTCTCTCTCTCTCTCTCTCTCTCTCTCTCTCTCTCTCTCTCTCTCTGAATCTGGCATTCACAGTTCCCAACGTTCATCACAGTTTGGCAGCAATGCCAAAGTCCGGAGGGAATTTGTCCATCTAATATTCTGGTTTTCTATAGTCTTTTCTCTCCTGATGGTCCCCATTGTGCAAGACGCGCGCGCACGCGTGCGCGCGCGTGTGTGTGTGTATATGTGTGTGCACTAGTGTGTGTGTGTGTGTGTGAGTGTGTGTGTGTGTGTATGTATGTTTGTGTGAGTGAGTGAGTGAGTGTGTGTGTGTGTGTGTGTGTGTGTGTGTGTGTGTGTGTGTGTGTGTGTGTGTGTGTGTGTGTGTGTGTGTGTGTGTGTGTGTGTGTGTGTGTGTGTTTGTGTATGTGTTATGGAATGTAGCTTTCTTGTGTTTTTCGAGATTTTATTCGTATCAATGTCTCTGTCAGTACTGTAATTACCCTTCATGGGATGATTAAAGTGTTTTTGACTTAATTTGAATTTACTTAACTTGATTAAAAACAACAACAACAACAACAAAATTTGAAATAAAAACTAATATCGTCCACGTGATCAGCTGGGCTGTGTGAAAGCATGAACATACACTTGTTATGATAAACATGGAAAACAAACAAACAGAAACAAATAATCACACAAACAAAGACACCAACCAGCCAGCCAACTAACCCACCAACCAAAACCAACCAGACCAACACAATCAAACCAAACCAAACCAAACCAACCAACCACCCAGCCAGCCAAACAAAATCAACCAACCCAAACCAACCAACTAACACAACACAACCAACCAACTAACACAACACAACCAACCAACCAACCAACCAACCAACCAACCAACCAACTAACACAACACAACCAACCAACTAACACAACACAACCAACCAACCAACCAACCAACCAACCAACTAACACAACACAACCAACCAACCAACCAACCAACCAACCAACTAACACAACACAACCAACCAACCAACCAACCAACCCAACCAAATAACCAACCAACAACCCTACCAACCAACCAACCCAATTAACCACTTACTTTTCGTAAGAGTAGGCCATCGTGTGCTCGATGGGAACAGATGACATTTACAAAAAACTGCATACACACGGGGACTGGACGTAAAAAAGCAGAAGAGTGCTTATTCCATTATCCTCAATATAGAAGAATAAATAAATAAATAAATAAATAAAACCAACCAACCAACCAACCAACCAACCAACCAACCAACCAACCAACCAACCAACCAACCAACCAACCAACCAACCAACCAACCCACCCACCCACCCACCTACCCACCCACTCACCCCCGCAAAAAAACACAACAAAACTCCCAAACTCTCACCTGTAGCGAACCTCCTCCCAAACAAGTTCTCCTTACGATCCTTCATCTTCAGCAGACAGTCCAGCCCGCTCTGAGAATTGACCACCTCCCGGATACAGCTGGCACACTCCATCCTCAGAACCATGTCCGTCAGGTGAGTCGACTGGTAGCTGCTCAAGTTCTTCAAGCACTGGAACAGCAACCCTAACCCGTCAAACTGCAAGAACTCCAACATCCAGTCACTGTCGTTCGACTTGATCGCTTTGCGAAGCTTGGCTAAATTCTGGACGGTAGGGTTTCGGATCCACATGAGAAAGCTCAGAGCTTCTGGATCGGGTCCGCTTTGGTGGTCGGAGGTTTT
>CM060321.1:8685015-8687515 GCA_030674155.1 Stramonita haemastoma | reverse complement strand
GTGTGTGTGTGTGTGTGTGTGTGTGTGTGTGTGTGTGTGTGTTGGCATGTGACACTGCTTGTGCGCAAGCAATACAACACAAAACAATAAACAGTTGTAAGAATTTTCTAAGAAGTATAATTATGCGCACTGAAAACCGCTTATTCGCTTCAACATCTCTGTCTTTTTTTTTATTTTTTAGATTGATCTCAAATTTGCTCAGCAAAATGTTTTGAAAAGTGCATGAATCTAGCTATCTTTTTTTGTTTCCTTTTGCCCATCTCCGATAGAAAAGCATTGCCACAGCGCATTGGATTGCTTTTTAGCAATGTTTTTTTCCCATTTATGTCGGCTGTGTGCCTAAGCCTGAGTTTCTTTGAGTCTTTTTCTGTTCATTCTGCAATGTTGTCCTGCAGTACTCATTAGAGAATTTGATAACTTTGCATGGTAATCAATACAAAACAGTAAAACACAGCAAACATACGCAGTGTAATATAATACAATACAATGCAATATAATGCAATACAGTGTATGTAGTACAATACAATGTAGAACAGTAGAATGTAATGCAATACAATGAAATGCAGTACAGTACACTACAATACAATGCAATACAATGCAAAAAATTGCAATGGAATGCAATATAATACAATGCAATATAATGCAGTCCAGTCCGGTACATTACAATACAATGCAATGCAAAACAATACAATGCAATGCAATACAATGCAGCAGAATGCAACACACTACGATACAACGTAGCGCAATGTAATGCAATACAATACAATAACAATACAATCCACAACAACACGGTACATTACAATACAATACTATGCAACGCAGTGCAGGGCATTGCAGTAACACAGTGCTGTAAAATATAATACAACATAACAATGCAACACAACATAACACAATGTTGTACAGTACAATACACCCCTACGCGCCTAACGCGTCGGAACTCAGTATAACATAACTCAACGCAACATAGTACAATACAGTACAGCATACAGATTTACAGCATAGTAACAGTAATAATACAATAATAGTAATAGCACAACAGGGACGGGACAGCTCAGTGGTCAGAGCACTCGCTTTCCCCAAGCTAAGGTTAAGCAGCATCGAGAGTGGTTACCAAGTGGATGGGTGACCTTTAACGCACCTTGGCTTCAGTACAGTCCCCGAGTTCACCCAACTGAAAATGGGTGCCTGCCCTCTTGAGGGTCAGGGAAGGTAAAGCACCATGGGAGAGGGGATGGGCGCCACCCTCAACATGCTGGCCCCTAGAGAAGCTGAGGTCTCTGACGCCTCGCTCCCCTACGACCACATAGGTTATGGGACACCTTTTACGCTTTAATAGTACAATACAGTACTTTACTGTGTACTGTACTGCACTGCACAATACAGTACTGCACAGTACATTATAGCGTAGTAAGTACAATACCGCACAACATGATGCAGTATAGCATAGCTTATTCCAAACCAACAACAGTGCACTGCTATACAACACAAAGCAAGTTGAGAACAAAAAAAAACCCACAGTCGCACTTTTCATACACTCTTTACCTTCCTTCTGCATCCATAACAGAATCCGACAACACATCGTTGTTCCACACTTTTTCTCCCTTCTCTCTCTCTCTTTAAGTTGTTAAATATCTCCTTTCCTCTCTTTCTCCTTTGCGTGGCTATATATCCCTCCTTTCTTTGTCTCCAAATCCTTATATACACATACACCTTTCAACAGCAGCAACAATAAAAGAGATGCTCTTTTCCCGAAGCGTAGAATTTATACTAAAGAAAACATCGCTTAATACAAAAGAAAAGGTATACAGGTCTAACTTCTATTCAGAAATATGAAAAAAAAATCGTTCGAACAACCTTGACTTATCGAAACATCTGTTACGCTATGTGCTACGTTGGGCTAGTAGATGATACACATACATCTTATGAAGAAGTTAGGTACAGAGAGCCAAGCTTGCGTGGATTTGTGCGTAGAGAACAAGAGTATAATAACAGGGGAGATGTGTGTGTGTGTGTGTGTGTGTGGGGGGGGGGGGGGGGTGAGGGGAGTATGTAATGATAATTATGACCATTACAATTTGATTGTTGTTTATGAGGGAGGTGATTATTTATATGTCGATTTGTTTTGTTTTTGTGTTTGTTTTAACAGGTTTGTTTTTTGTACACACACAGACATGTGCGCGCACGCACGCACGCAAGCACGCACGCACGCGCACACACACCACACACACACACAACACACACACATACACATACACACACACATTCAAACACACATACACACACCCCCGCACATGTACGCATACACCCAACACACAACACACACACACACACAAACACACACACACACTAAAACAACACACACACACACACACACACACACACACACACACACACACACACACACACACACACACACACACACACACACACAGAGAGAAGCTGAGAGAGATGAAAAACAGCGAAGGGAAAGAGGCAAGCCTTCATTCTAGGGGGATCAATA
>CM060321.1:8660015-8667515 GCA_030674155.1 Stramonita haemastoma | reverse complement strand
CGTGTCCGTCCACTTTACTGCTTGACCCTGAGGGTCAGAAAGCAGATTAGCTGAGTGACCACTGCTGCTGGGTCAGCGAATAATCACTTCATATAAGACTGAGTGTGACGGACGCTATCATAGCCGAGTGGTTAGGACCGTTTTGATTTCAATCCATGGGTTATGAAGTCGTGGGGTTCGAAACTCAGTAACGTCTGGTGAATGAAGGGTGGAGTTTTTGTTGTTGTTTTGGCTGTTGTTTTTTTTACGATGTCTCTAGATCAACTTCAAGAGCAGACCTGCCAGTGCTTTCATTATCTTCGTGTATAAACACATACAAAAGATCAAATAGGCACGTAAAGATCCCGTCATTCAAGTCAGCATTATGGGGTTTACGGAAACACGAAACATATCCAGCATAGATCCCCGAAGTCGGAATGCGGCTACCTTCATGGTGCAGGAAAAAAAACATTGGCACATGCAACAATATCTCCCCATATGTGAACCTGGAAATTCTTGCCAAGGAAGGAAAAATGACAAGAGTCCTACAACACAAACAACTTTAAAAAAAGAAGAAGTTAGTTCCCTTCTCCACATCCAATCCCAATTCTAACTCCAAGAGTCAAGAGAAATAAACCGAGTCATGCCTAGACACTTTCATTCCCCCCTCTCACTGCTCCCCCCCCCCTCTCCCCATCCTCTAGACACCCCCTCCTCACCACCACACCACCACCACCACCACGACACCACCACGACCACCACCACCACCACTACCCCTTCCACCACCACACCACCACCTCCACCCACCACCACCACCACCACCACCACCACCACCACCACTACTACCACCACCACCACTGCCACCACCACCCATCCCCAAGGGGGGCTATCAAACATATGACATGTTGACTAAACCACACGACATGATGGTCATTATTGACCATGAGGCTACACTCCACCTTTGGCTTCCGGGTCATTATAATATCTGGTATAAAGTGCTAGTCTGAACAGGCTTTTTTTTTGTGCTGATTTTCACAGTTGTTTTGAAAGAATAAAAACAAATGCACGTATACTGTTTTGGGGGATTGAGGACATACTAGAGCAATACTAGGTAGTCACGAAAACGTTGGAAATGATCACATCAAAATGAAGATTGCTTGTGTTCTTACAGTGTTGACCCCTCGAGCAAGTAGACCCCTCGAGCATGAGACCCTAGCTTCTCTAGAGGCCAGCATATTGAGGGCGGCGCCCATCTCCTCTCCCTCGCTGCTTTACCTTCCCTGAACCTAAAGAGGGCAGGTACCCATTTACAGCTGGGTGAACGGGGAAACTGTAACTGAAGCCAAGGCGCGCAAACGAGTCACCCATCCAGTTGGTAACCACGCTCGATGCTGCTTAACCTTGGCTGGCGGAAAAAAAGAGTGCTCTGACACTGAGAGCCGTCCCCGCAAGGGGTAATATCATAGCCAAATAGAAGGAAAAGTGACCAAAAACTAATGGTTGCGTGTAGCCTAAAGAGGATGGTCAAGGGTATTGCCTGGTGAGGGTTAAGCCAGGGTTTTGATTCGTGACAGGACTGTTACGTAGTGTGCCTTTCCTTTTAGGATGATGACTTTATAATTATGTATAAGAATGGAAGGTGGCAGGATGGTTAAGACTTTCACTGCATACAAATAAACCTTGAGATTCTGGTTCGATTCCCAGCCTTGCCTTCCTTTCTTCCCAGTTTGACGAGAAAAAAATCGAACTGAATGTTAAAGTCTTCGTTCGGATGAGAATATACACGAGGCCCCGTGTGTGCAAATGCACTCAGAAATCTTGAGCACACGTAAAACCTATAGCTGAGTGGTTGAGAGGGTTTACGTTTCACTTCGGTCCCATAGGTCCATGAGTCGTGGGTTTGAATCTCGGTGGCGTCTGGTGAATTAAGCGTTGGGACAGTTTGTTTTTTTACGATCTCCAAGGTCAACTTGAACGCAGACTTGTCAGTGCCTGAATTCCCTCGTGTCCAACCACACACACACACACACATACACACACACACACAGACACACACACATACAACAACACACATACACCACACACAACACACACACACAAACACACACACAAACACACAACACACACAAACACAACACACACACACACACACACACACACACACACACACACACACACACACACACACACACACACACACGTCTACTGGCTAGTTTCTACAGTTGTGCACACAAAAGCGAGCTAGCCTATTGAGGCAGCTTGTTACCCACACACACCACACACACACACACACACACACACACACACACACACACACACACAACACACCCACCACTACACACACACACAGCACATCGAGCACAACACACAACTACACACATACAACACACATGGCAAATTGCCTCCGTGTGCCAGAATTAGCAGGAATAGAAAGCCAAAACATCGCAGACTCAAGCAGAACACTCTGCAGAATTCGTAGAAACCAGACTTCTCTCATAGTTCAGTATGGCACATATTCATTCACTCACGGACAATTTAATTTTGTTTCAGTTGAACGGGTGAGTGGTGTGGTGTGTGTGTGTGATTAGGTGTGTGTATGGGTGTGTGTGTGGAGTGTGTGTGTTGTGTGTTGTGTGTGTGTGTTGTGTGTGAGGAGAGAGAGAGAGAGAGAGAGAGAGAGAGAGAGAGAAGAGAGAGAGAGAGAGAGAGAGAGAGAGAGAGAGAGAGAGAGAGAGAGAAGAGATGAGAGAGTGAGAGAGTGAGAGTGAGTGGTGGTGTGTGTGTGTGTGGTGAGTGAGTGAGTGAGTGTGTGTGTGTGGTAGTGTGCGTGCGCGCGGCGCGCGCGCGCACGTGTGTGTTTGTGTGTGTGTGGGTGTGTGTGTGTGTGTGTGGTGACTCCACCCACTTATGTGTGTTTACTGCTAGACGGGTTTATATAACAAGGGGGTGTCTTGTTTTCTCTGCTAAAGTACAAAGCAAAACAGGTGAGCAGGAGGGCGAATGTTAGCAACGTGTCTCTGTACTGTGGTGTGACTACCTATTTGTAGGCTATAACAGCTGTACCCCTTCAAGAAAGAGGAAGAGAGAGTAAAGAAAAAGAGAAAGAGAGATAGGATAGTAGATAACTGAGATAGATAATATTGTGTAATAGATAGATAATATAGATAGTAGATAATAGATAGATAGATAGATAGTAGATAGATTTACAGACAGAAAGATAAAGAGATAGATATAGAGAGAGTGTGTGTATGTGTGCATGGCTGTGAGTGTGTCTGTGTCAGTGCCTCTGTGAGTGTTATATATTTGTGTGTTGTGTGTGTGGCGCGCGTGCGTGGTGCGTGCGTTCTGTGTGTGTTTGTATGTGTGTGCGATGAAATAGATAGTTTAAAAAGCCCAAGCATACGAAAGCAAAGCAAAAAGAACAACAACAAGACAAATAAAATGATAGCTCTTTTCATCAATTACAGTATTATCTCCTTGAATTTCTGAAAAAAAATGACTTTAGGAAATCTGCTATTACCTCACGATGACACAGAGAGAGAGAGAGAGAGAGAGAGAGAGAGAGAGAGAGAGAGAGAGAGAGAGAGAGAGAGAGAGAGAGAGAGAGAGAGAGAGAGAGAGAGAGAGAGAGAGAGAGAGAGCAGAGACAGAGACAGAGACAGAGACAGACAGAGACAGAGAGAGACAGAGAGAGACAGAGAGAGACAGAGAGAGAGAGAGGCACACAGACAGACAGACAGACAGAGACAGAGAGACAGAGACAGAGAGACAGAGAGAGACAGAGACAGACAGAAAAACAGACAGACATACATACATACAGAGAGAGAGAGAGAGAGAGAGAGAGAGAGAGAGAGAGAGAGAGACAGAGAGAGAGACAGAGACAGAGAGACAGAGAGACAGAGAGACAGAGAGACAGACAGACAGACAGACAGACAGACAGAGAGACAGAGACAGACAGACAGACAGACAGACAGACAGACATAGAGAGAGAGAGAGACAGAGACAGAGACAGAGAGACACAGAGACAGAGACAGAGAAACAGAGGATCGGGGCAAAGTTTATTTGAAGGCTATTATAGTTAAGCACCAACGCGCTTTCAGACATCCACTCCCCGCCATGTTTGACATCAGAACATATCAGATATATGTATAGAAAAGGTCAATGGAACCGAAAGTTGTGACAACACAGAAAAAAACCCAGCAACACCAAAAATGACCAAACAAGAACTGTCCAGTGCAGGAAAAACATTTTGAGAGAGAGAGGGGGGGAGAGGGAGGGATGGAGGGAGGGAGAGAGAGAGAGGGAGGGATGGAGGGAGGGAGAGGAGAGAGAGAGAGAGAGAGAGAGAGAGAGAGAGAGAGAGAGAGAGAGAGAGAGAGAGAGAGAGAGAGAGAGAGAGAGAGAGAGAGAGAGAGAGAGAGAGAGAGAATGTACACGCACAATGCATACATATCATATCATATCATATCATATCATATCATATCATATCATATCATATCATATCATATCATATCATA
Source organism: Stramonita haemastoma (assembly GCA_030674155.1). NCBI lineage: Eukaryota > Metazoa > Mollusca > Gastropoda > Neogastropoda > Muricidae > Stramonita > Stramonita haemastoma. The sequence goes on along the minus strand of CM060321.1, from coordinate 8,663,019 downwards.
TCATATCATATCATATCATATATCTATCTATCTATATCTATATCTATATCTATATACACACATCTATATTTGTATATATATGGAAATATGTATGAATATATATATGTGGTCGAACGCTGAGACGGCATGCAACTATTATTGTGTATAATATGAGTGAAAATGCGTCAGGTTGCCGTCAAACGCCTGACAAGTCAGACCCAGCGCATCCGACTTCGTACTGGGAGTTTCAGTCTTTCAGGAATAACAAAAAGAAAGCAGGAGAATAGACAAAGAAGGCAGAACATAGACAAGAAGGATGAGACAGGAAGAAAAGGAAGACAGAGACAAAGAGAGGGATAGAAAAGAGGGAAGTTTTTGCGCACAGCCAAAAATATAATAGAAATCCCAAGAAACTATCTTGTAGAATCAAAGGATAAATCACTGTATTTGAGTAAGTTGTTGGAAACGAATAATATGCAGAGGATGACTTTGTACTGATGACGTAGCGGCTATGGAACATTCTGCACACGTTTGAGCCCAAACCTTTCCCCCATCCATTAGACCATGAGTGGTGGTCTGAGTGGTACTAGTCTTTCAGATGAGACGATAAACCGAGCTCTCGTGTAATACACATCATTATTTAGCGCACGTGTAAGAACCCACGGTAACAAGAGGGTTGTCCCTGGCAAAATTCTGTACTAACAAAAAGCCACTCTGATAAGAAAACAAATATAGTTGCAGACAGGAGAAAGAAAAAAAAATGGGTGGCGCTTCACTTGTGGCGACGCGATCTCCTTCGGGGAGAGCAGCCTGAATTTCACGCAGAGAAATCTGCTGTGACATAAAGTGGTATAAACAAAATAAACACGGCAAAATATCCTTGGAAACATAGTAAATGGAACCCACCCACCCCATCCCACATCTGATTTTCTGAGCAATGTGGAGTTTTTGCATCTATCTGTCTCTCACCTGTCTCTGTGGACCTTACTTGGCTGAATAATTCACAGTTGCTGGCGTATGTCTGCAATGAGTCATGTTGTTTTGCCCTGTATCGTATCTCACTGGTTCGTGTTGTATTTTGGGAAGAGGTGTGTGTGCGTGTGTGTGTGTGTGTGTGTGTGTGTGTGTGTGTGTGTGTGTGTGTGTGTGTGTGTGTGTGTGTGTGTGTGTGTGTGTGTGTGTGTGTGTGTTTGTATGTGTGTGTGTGTTTGTGTGTGTTGTGTTTGTGTGTGAAGGAGAGAGAGAGAGAGAGGAGAGAGAGAGAGAGAGAAGAGAGAGAGAGAGAGAGAGAGAGAGAGAGAGAGAGAGAGAGAGAGAGAGAGAGAGAAAGAAAAGAGAGAGAGAGAGAGAGAGAGAGAGAGAGAGAGAGAGAGAGAGAGAGAGAGAGGAGCGAGAGCGCTACCATGTGTGTGTATCAAAATTACCCTGTAAGAAAGAATTAACATCAATTTCTACCTCCCAACCACTCCCCCACCCCAACCCTCCTGGAGTTAACATCAGTGCTGACTCCACTCTCCCCAAAAGTCCTTCGGATGAGACTTTAAACCGAGGCCCCGTGTGTGAACGCACGCAGAACATCTTGCGGACACGTTAAATCCTGTTCCGCTTTTCGTAAGAGTAGGCCATCGTGTGCCGGTGGGAACAGATGACATTAAAACTGCACACACACGGGGACTGCATGTAAAAGAGCACAAGAGTGCTTATCCCATTATCCTCGATATAAAAGAATAAATTAAAAATAAATAAATAAATAAAATAAAATATCAGGTCTCGTGCTATTTGACCCTGGTGGAACCAACCCCTCTCGATTTTGCAGTATGCATGCTAGGCATATTCAAATCTCTCATGCCACCATCTCTTTCTCTAGAGATCCTTCTCTTTGTTTTTGCCTTGCTCCTTTTCTTTCTGCAACCTCTGTCTTGTTTATTTTTCTGCCTTCTTGGTCCGTTCCCCTGCCTTTCTTTCCAGAAAGACTTAGTTAAGGGATAATAAGTCTCTCCCAACGTTGGACTCGTAATCTAAAGGTTGCGGGTTCGATCCCAGCTGTCGGCTATGGCGTTGTGCCCTTGGAAAAGGCACTTTACGGCTATTTTCTCACCCCACCCAGGTGTAAAAGGGGTACCAACCTTGTGTTGGGGGGTTAACCCTGCGATAGACTGGCGTCCTATCCAGGGGGGAGTCTATGACTCTCAGTCGCTTAGCGCCACAGAAACCGGGATAAGCACCGGCCTGATGAGCCTTAGGCTCGGGACAGACTTTAACTTTAACTTAAGTCTCTCCCAAGTCAGTCGGATGTGCTGGGCCTGACTTGTTAGGTGCTTTAGGGCAGCGCAAAGCAAAGCTCAGATGATAGACAGCAATAGTTGCTGTCGGAGTGTTCGACCACAATAACGACAACACCGACGACGAAGGAGAAGAAGAATGCAAAGGAGAAGAATGCAAAGAAGAATGCAAAGAAGAAGAAGAATGCAAAGAAGAAGAATGCAAAGAAGAAGAATGCAAAGAAGAAGAAGAAGAAGAAGAAGAAGAAGAAGAAGAAGAAGAAGAAGAAGAAGAAGAAGAAGAAGAAGAAGAAGAAGAAGAAGAAGAAGAAGGAGGAGGAGGAGGAGGAGGAGGAGGAGGAGGAGGAGGAGGAGGAGGAGAAGGTGGAGGAGGAGGAGGAGGAGGAGGAGAAGGTGGAGGAGGAGGAGGAGGAGAAGGTGGAGGAGGAGGAGGCGGAAGAAGAACAAGAAGAACAAGAGCAAGAAGGCTGGAATTTTACCATGAGCACCAGATGTTCGGCTTGCGCACGAGACGTCGATTTCCGGTCTCCAGATGAGACAACAGGTGCGTTTACACCTTATCCGTCTGTCTCTCTGTCTATATCTCTCTTTCTCTGTCTGTTTCTTTCTCTCTCTATCTCTCTCTCTCACTCTCTCTCTATCTCTCACCCTCTCTATCTCTCACCCTATCTCTCTCACTCTCTATCTATCTATCTATCTATCTATCTATCTATCTATCTATCTATCTATCTATCTATCTATCT
>CM060321.1:8652515-8655015 GCA_030674155.1 Stramonita haemastoma | reverse complement strand
CAACACGAAACTGAAATGAACCTGTCAATCAATCGATTAACTGACCAACCAATGAAACTAGGAATCAGCAAATTAACTGATCAACATCTAAACCTAGTAATTAATCAGCTATCAATCAATTAACCTAGCAACCAACCAATTAACTTAGCAATCAACGAATCAATTCAGCACTCAACCAATTAGCTTAGCAATAAACGAATTAACCTAGCAATCAACCAATTAACCTAGCAATCAACCAATTAACCTAGCAATCAACCAATTAACCTAGCAATCAACCAATTAACCTAGCAATCAACCAATTAACTTAGCATTCAATCAAAGAATTCAACAGCGGCTGATGAACCCAGTGTCTTTCATGGTAGGAGTTTAGTCGCCAACTACCCTATACAATAAGCTTAAAAGTTTAAAAGTAGCGTGACCAAACAACCAAACAGAAAAAAAAACCAGATGAAAAAAATGAATGAATAAACATGTGAATAAAAAAGAAAAACACACACAAAAACGGACATACGTCCGTATCTATCTATCTATCTATCTGTCTATCTATCTATCTATCTATCTATCTATCTATCTATCTATCTATCTGTCTATCTATCTATCTATCTATCTATCTATCTATCTATCTATCTATCTATCTATCTATCTATCTATCTATCTATCTATCTATCTTTATCTTCTGTCTTCAATCTATCTACCTATCTATCTATCTATCTATCTATCTATCTATCTATCTATCTACTATCTATCTATCTATCTATCTATCTATCTATCTATCTATCTATCTATCATCATCCATCATATCTATCTCCATCATCTCCATCATCCATCATCCATCCATCCATCCATCCATCCATCCATCCATCCATCCATCCATCCTCATCATCTCATCCATCCATCCATCCATCCATCCATCCATCCATTATCGTAGGTCGCGTGCATGTGCGTGCGAGCATATCGTAGGCAACATTGTGCAAGTGTGCGTGCATGCACTGCGCAACTAACCAACTTTCAACCAACCGCAGCCAAGTATCACCAACCAACCAACCAACCAACCAACCAACCAACCAATAATTTAGCAAACCTCCATAATAACTATTAAATAATTTTCAGGGCTAAACAAACATGTCTAAGAATTTTTTTAAAAGTGTACTTAATTGAACTATGCGTTTTCTTTGGCTAGAATTTTCTATTGCTAGCATTTTCCTTGCCTAGTATTTTCCTATGCCTAGTATTTTTTTACCTAGTATTTTCTTTGAGTAGCATTTCCTTGCCTAGTAATTTTTTGCCTAGTATTTTCCTTGCCTAGTAATATTCTCTTGCCTAGTATTTTCCTTGCCTAGTAATTTTTCTGCCTAGTATTTTCCTATGCCTAGTATTTTCCTTGCCTAGTATTTTCCTTGCCTAGTAATTTTCTCTGCCTGGTATGTTCCTTGCCTAGTACATTTTTTTCCTAATGTTTCGTGCTAGTATTTTCTTTGCCTAGTATTTTTCTTTGCTTAGTATTTTCCTTGCCTAGTATTTCCTTGCCTAGTATTTCCTTGCCTGGTATTTTCCTTGCCTAGTATTTCCTTGCCTAGTATTTTCTATGGCTAATATTTTCTATGCCTAGTATTTTCTATGCCTAATATTTTCTATGCCTAATATTTTCTTTGCCTAGTATTTTCTATGCCTAGTATTTTCTATGCCTAGTATTTTCTATGCTAGTATTTCCTTGCCTAGTATTTTCTTGCCTAGTATTTTCTATGGCAAGTATTTCCCTTGCTAGTATTTTCTCTGCCTAGTATTTTCCTTGCCTAGTATTTTCTATGGCAAGTATTTTCCTTGCCTAGTATTTTCTATGGCAAGTATTTTCCTTGCCTAGTATTTTCTATGGCAAGTATTTCCCTTGCGTAGTATTTTCTCTGCCTAGTATTTTCCTTGCCTAGTATTTTCTATGGCAAGTATTTTCCTTGCCTAGTATTTTCTATGGCAAGTATTTTCCTTGCCTAGTATTTTCTATGGCAAGTATTTTCTTTGCCTAGTATTATCTCTGCCTAGTATTTTCTATGCCTAGTATTTTCTTTGCCTAGTATTTTCTATGACTTGTATTTTCTCTGTCTAGTATTTTCTTTGCCTAGTATTTTCCTTGCCTAGTATTTTCTATGCCTAGTATTTTCTTTGCCTAGTATTTTCTATGACTTGTATTTTCCTTGCCTAGTATTTTCCTTGCCAAGTATTTTCCTTGCCTAGTATTTTCTATGGCAAGTATTTTCCTTGCCTAGTATTTCCCTTGCCTAGTATTTCCCTTGCCTAGTATTTCCCTTGCCTAGTATTTTCTTTGCCTAATATTTTCCTTGCCTAGTATTTTCTTTGCCTAGTATTTTCCTTGCCTAGTATTTTCTATGACTATTACCTCAATACAATGACTCATTGTCTGCCAGCTTTTAAAGCCATAAACTGCCAGTGACAACATCAAGTCTTTCAAATATATTTTGTTTTAAAAGCAACGACTGTTCGAGAA
>CM060321.1:8625015-8642515 GCA_030674155.1 Stramonita haemastoma | reverse complement strand
AAGTCACAACATCTGGAAACAAAAAACCCCAAAACAAACAACAACAAGAAAAAAATTCACACACACACACACACACACACACACACACACTCACACAACACACACACACACACACACACACACACACACACACACACACACACACACACACTAGCCTTCCCTGGGACTGAGAATGTTAAAATCTGAAGGAAAAAATAGTAAGAGTATACGAGATCATTAAAAAGTCATTAAGAGCGATCACGACAGAATATATATGTATATCTATTAGTTCAGAAATATATATTAGTTCAGAAATTCCACTGGAAAAAAGCAACAAATGATGACACCTATTCAAGTACAGGTGTTTTTTTTTGATTTATCCAAACAAGCCCTTTCCATGCCGTATATATATGTATGTATATATATATATATATATATATATATATATATATATATATATATATATATATATATATATATCAAGGTAAAGGTGTTCCCATAACCTATGCAGTCGTTGGGGAGCGAGATGTCAGAGACCTCAGCTTCTCCAGGGGCCGGCATATTCAGGGCGGCGCCCATCTCCTCTCCCTCGCTGCTTTACCTTCCGTGACCCTAAAGAGGGCAGGTACCCATTTACAGCTGGGTGAACTGGAGGACTTTACTGAAGCTAAAGCGCGCAAACGGTCACCCATCCACTTGGTAGCCACGTTCAACGCTGCTTAACCTTCGCCTGGTGAAAGCGAGTGCTCTGACCACTGAGCTATCCGGTTCCCACAACAGACACAAAAGACAAACAACACCAACAGTGTAACAATGTATCCAGTAAAAATAAAAAGCGCACCAACACTTTTTTCTGATTTAAAAATGAAAACAAATGCTAAGTGTTTTTCCTTTTTTCTTTAAGTATTGGTAGCAATGTTAAAAGTCTATGCCACAGGAAGGAGTGAGAACAAAGTTTGTTTTGTTTTTTTCCAAGACTATAAAACACAAAATTGGACATAAAGATTTCTGCGAAAAAAAATACATTCTGATACTTATGAACCGCTAAAGAGAAACACACACAGACACACAGACACAGACACACACATACACACACTTAAAAACTCCAAGCAAGAACTTACCTCAAACCAATAAAATCTCTCCAAAACAAAACAAAACATAACAACCCCCCCCCCCCCCACTAAACACTCTCTACCCCACTCCAACCAACCAAACTTAAGAGGTTGTGTGAATCTTTATATATGCACCATTAAGTATACTCTGCATCACGATATAGCACCCGTTTTTTAAAAACAAAACAAAACAAAATGTAGTTTGTCAACACTTTTCTGCGGCGCAGCTACTATCGCTATTTTACAAAGCCTAACTGATGCAAGTTCTTGTCTACGACCTGACGTCACTTTGATGACAAAAACTGACGTCACTCATCTACTAACGATGACTGACGTCCCTAAAAAAACACACACTGGAAACTGACGTCACTATGTCCTTCACTGACATCACATTGCCAAAAATTTGCGTAAGCAGGTGGTAGATGTAAGGACTTCAAACCCAGACATTCAGTGTGTGCTTTGCAATCTCTCAGTGATTCCCAAGTGTGTATTGAATGAGAGAGAGTGCATATTCTGGGTGACGGCCCCCCCCCCCCTCCCCAACACACACACAACGTCTGATTTCAGATCAGGAACGTCTAACAGCCACGACAAAACCAAATCCAGTGAAGCTGGGGTATATATATATATATATATATATATTATATATATATATATATATATATATATATATATATATATATATATATATATATATATATATATATATATATATATATATATATTCCTTTTTTGGGAGGGGGAACTGGGTTTGGTTTTCAAATGAATAGAAAACTGGGTTCTGTGAACAGTTCAGGGGGTGGTTTTGTTTCTCATCCCACCACGATTGCAATACAAACTGCGAGTTGTGATGTCTGTGTCAGACATTATCAGCACAAAACACATATGAAAAAAAAGCATGACACAACAACCAATCTTTGGTATAGAAAACCTTTTTTTTCACACACAAAAAAGCAGATCTCATTTTTGATCATCATGACTGTTTTTCACTTTTCAAAAAAAGAATTTGTTACAGGACCCGCAAGAAAAATAAACCGGCACAAAAAATCAACCAGATAATAAAATCAAACACCAAATCAAATCAAACACACGATTTTGTTAAATGTAAATTTCAACATTGACTTTCTTTGTTGCAAATGAGGGAGTGGGGTGGGGGGTGGGGGTAGGGGGTAGGGGGGGACTGGAAGAGGGGGGCAAAAAACTTATGTTACATAAAGTTTCCGACTCAGCAAGAAAAGCGCACATCCATAATGTGGTTTAAAACATCATCAAAAGAGATCATCATATGAGAAAGAGAGAGAGAGAGGAGAGAGAGAGAGAGAGAGAGAGAGAGAGAGAGAGAGAGAGAGAGAGAGAGAGAGAGAGAGAGAGAGAGAGAGAGAGAGAGAGAGAGACACACACACACACACACACGTACACCACACACACACACACACACACATACACGCACGCACTGAGACACAGAGCGTAGTAGAAGAAAGACACGGTATTCTTTAAAAAAAAAAAAAACAACAGCAGAAAAAAAGTAAAAACCAAGAAAAATCACAAACCTTCAAAAACTACACATGCTGAAAAAACCCAAACAAACAACTAATCCAACAAATCAAGCCTCCGCCTCTACAACCACAAAAAATCACCATCTTTTTCTTTGTTGCTGCTGATCTCTTTGCTGTTTGTGTTCAAACTTAACTCCAGAATCCAAGTCTTCAAGCCAAAATAAAAGCAAAAGCCTTCAGTCCATGTCCTGCCCATACATTTCGCACAGTAAAGCGCTTTACAGATAGATAGACTGTACGCCAGCCCCATCTCTCTCCACTGTCACATCCTCCTACCAAAAACAAGCGAGCAAGCAATCGAGCAAGCAAAGCTGCGACGCATCTACGGTACAGTAGGGATGCAGCACTTTGCAGGTACTAGCTGTAAGCGTGACGCCGCCTAAGATGGCTGCTGCAGCAATGCGTTGCTTTATGCAGCATCTGCTAGCAACACTGTGCAGCATTTGCTGAAAAAAATCCAAAACTTCTCCAGCCAAATTTCAGTTTTCTTTTCAACATACGGACTCGTCAGTTTTCGGTATAGTCTGTTCCTCGGGTTCCAGGTTTACAGATTTTGCTTTATTACCATTACCACCAGCAGCAGCAGCACTACCAGCCTGTGTTTCCGTGGATGGGGATTGGGGTGGGGGATTAGAAGATGGCGTGGAGTTGTCTGGGGCGGGTTTGGTTGTAGTGGCAGCGTCGGCTGGTTGTTGCTTGGCTTCGACGGAAGTTTTAGCTTTCGCCGTTTGCTCTTTGGCGGGGTCTGTGGTTTGGGTTTGCGCTGAATGCTCTTTTGGGTCTGTGGTTGTGGTAGTTTTCGCCGTTTGATCTTTTGGGTCTGTGGGTTTGGCTTTCTCAGTTTGATCTTTAGGCTGGTTAGGGCTGGGAGTTTTGTCTTGGGTACTTTGTGGTTTCGTGGTTTTGGGTGGGGAGGTAGAAGCTCTGGTAGATTTACCATCTTTTTTGGAGGGGGAGGTTTTGCGTAAGGTGTAGCCACGGCGAATGTCCGTCAGGAGTCGGTCGATGATGCAGCCATCGTCTTCTTGTGGCGGTTTGTCTTTACCTGCACACACACACACACACACACACACACACACAACACACACACACACACACACACACACACACACACACACACACGCGCGAGCGCGCGCGCGCACATACACACACACACACCACAGCACACACACACACATCACCGTTAGCAAACCAGACACATACATGATAGCAACATGTAAACTAGTATAGATTTGTAATTGTATCAGTAACAAGGACATACATGATTATCATATCATTATCATGGGCACTACAACATGCAAAATCACAGCATGTCCACAAAGATAAAACCCTATCTTTTCCCCGTGTGCCTGTGGTAAAGAAAACTGGAGTGGCGAGCACATCCTTAAAAGATAATGCTAATACAGCAACCTGAGGAAGATAGTGTGGCCAGTCCTGCTAATCAAGCTGTACTGCCCACGAGAAGAGCTGAAATGGAAAGGACATGCCTTGTTTTTGCTAGACACATCTGATGGTGTAAAGCAAACAAGAAAAGAAGAAGAAGAATTGCGAAGAAGAAGAAGAAGAAGAAGAATTTCGAAGAAGAAGAATTCCGAAGAAGAAGAATTGCGAAGAAGAAGAAGAAGAATTGCGAAGAAGAAGAAGAATTGCGAAGAAGAAGAAGAAGAAGAAGAAGAATTGCGAAGAAGAATTGCGAAGAAGAATTGCGAAGAAGAATTGCGAAGAAGAAGAAGAAGAAGAAGAAGAAGAATTGCGAAGAAGAATTGCGAAGAAGAATTGCGAAGAAGAAGAATTGCGAAGAAGAAGAAGAAGAAGAAGAAAGAAGAAGAAGAAGAAGAAGAAGAAGAAGAAGAAGAAGAAGAAGAAGAAGAAGGAGGAAGAAGACGATAAAAGGAGAACAAGGAGAAAAAGAAGAAGAAGAAAAAGAAGAAGAAGAAGAAGAAGAAGAAGAACAAGAACAAGAAGAAGAACAAGAACAAGAAGAAGAAGAAGATCAAGAAGGAAAAAAGAAGAAGAAGCAGACGAAGACGAAGAAGAAAAAGATGACGCAAAAAAGAAAAAGAAGAAGATTAGAACGATTTTATGATAATTAGAGATAAAAAAAATATGGTCACAACACTCACTGTCTTTGCTGCGAGCTTTCATGGCCTCGTGCTCTTTCCGTCTTTTCTCTGCCCTTTCCTCCTGCAGTTTACGCTGCTCGTTTTCCTGAGAGATGCATCGCGGGATATCGTTATTATGTGTTCTTAGGACATCATCATCATCATCATCATCATCATCATCATCATCATCATCATCATCATCATCATCATCATCATCATCATCATCATCATCGTCGTCGTCGTCGTCGTCGTCGTCATCACCGTCGTCATCGTTGTCGTCGTCGTCGTCGTCGTCATCGTCATCATCACCACCATCATCATCATCGTCGTCATCACCACGATCATCATTATTCTATAATCACTGTTACGTTATTGGTTCTGAGGAACAAACTCTTTGTTTTAAAGACACTCCAGTGGACGTATAACGCTGACTGAAGTGCCAAGAGTTGCTCCCCTACCCTTACGTTATTGGTTCTGAGGAACAAACTCTTTGTTTTAAAGACACTCCAGTGGACGTATAACGCTGACTGAAGTGCCAAGAGTTGCTCCCCTACCTCTCGGGAATCACATCTAACAGAGCACACACGACTCAGAGATCAGGTTATATTTCTTTTATTCAATTAATCTACTTCAAAAAGTATTGTTTCCAGTACAAAATTCCAATAAAAACAAACAAGAAAACTCCTTTCTAACATCACCACGAATTTAACCAAAACTCTGTTACTACACTCACTAAACACACATTTCAATCGCTAATCACTTTCACAGTTCTCATAACTTTTCTTCTATTCCTCCAATTTTTCTCCCTTCTTCTAATAAAAAAAAATCCCTAAATCTACCGTCCGCATTGCCTCCCCTGCTCGATCACTAGGGCGTTCGGCCGTGGGACTCCCCTCCTCTGCTACTGCGAAGGCAGCCCCTTGTATATATACAGTCCAGGCCCCTTCTACTGCCCGCTAAACATTCCAGCGCCGTGGGAATCCCCCTCCTCTCCTCTTCTCAGTATCATCTTTCCTCCTCGACTCTCCTCCCTCCTCGAGGCGATAACAGCCCCTTGTATTTATACAGTCCAGGCCCCTTCTACTGCCCGCTGCCAGACCATCGCTGACAGACCATCCCGGAAGCTTGGGGAACTTCACACAAACATCTTAGATTGCAGTAACGCGTCTTGACAGATTCCAGAATGTCATAGAATACTATGAACGATTCTCGGTACTTCTAAAACCTCTTAAAATATTATAAAATACTCCCGAAACTCCACGAGCAGACAAACATATATGCAATCGACAGGCATTAACATGTATCAATAACTAATATTCCATGCGTCATAATCAAAGAATGTCATTCATTGCAATCCTAGGAACATGCTTAATTAGGAGCCCTGAATCTGTTTGTAACATTACCCCCCACTTAGAACAAATTTCCCAACATTTGTTTCCAAAACAACAAACAGATTCAACTTTGAAACTCAAGGTTCATAGTAGCTCACTCAAGTTCAACATACAGCATTAGCACATTTCAGGGGACGGATAGCCTAGTGGTCAAAACATTGCGCTGGCAATTTGACGACCTAGGTTCGATTCCGGTCGGGGAAATTTTTCTCCTGGAGTTTACATCAGTGCAGACTCCACTCTCCCCAAAAATCCCTCGGAAGAGACTTCAAACCGAGGCCCCGTGTGCGAACGCACGCACAACACCCCGCGTACACGTCAAATCCCGTTCCGCCCCTCGCAAGAGCAGGCCATCGTGCGCCAGCGGGAACAGACGACATCCACAAACCGCACACACACACACGGTGTCTGGATGTAAAGGAAAAGCACAAGAGTGCCCATTCCATCACCCTCGATACAAAAGAACAAATTAAATCAAATCAAATCAAATCAACATGCAGCATTACCACATTTCAGTCCACAAAATGTTCATGCAATAAGTTCCAATATTGTCACCACAAAATTCAAGCTATTTTAAGTTCTATCAGGAGACACACATATTGCCACACAAATGTCTTCTGGGATCAGCACTTGCCCATACCCCAAAAAAATCCACACAATCAAAACTGTACCAAAACCGAATCAATGTTGTTGTTGCTGTTCAGAATGTGCACTCTGACTCACTCATCCCACCTGGGAATCACTGTGAGATTGAATTTACACACTGAATGAGACGTTTGCGTGTATGACTACCTTCAAGTACCTCGCCATATAGGCAGCCATACTCCGACTTCAGAGGATTTATTCTCCTTTGAAGGAGAGTGCAAGTTGTTCTGTTAAGAGCTTGTCATGGCCGAAGGCAATCTCAACACAACATTTTACAACATTACAACATTCTAGTGTAGGCCTTGGCAATGAGCTGACATCAACAACTAACACAACCCCTGGCCTAGGCCAACCAAATCAATAATACTCAACAATTTCAAAATGATAACCATGTTCATGATGTTGTATGACCAAACATGTCAAACTCTACAGCTAGGAAACCATCAAATACCCAACAATTTCAAAATGATAACCATGTTCATGATGTTGTATGACCAAACATGTCAAACTCAACAGCTAGAAAACCATCAACAGACCAAATGACCAACAATATGAAATTCACACTCATTTAGATTATGATTCTTCATGACAAAACAATGAATTTACTAAAATGTCACTTCTGAGCAGATGTGTTACCGTCTTTGGGACACCTCCTCCAGGATCAAATAGCGTAATCCTGTCAACCCTCTTGTAGTCCACGCACATACTGTCTGCACCGTCCTTCCCTTGGGTGCCAAAAGTCAGTGTTCACAGAATCCCTGGCCGCATAAATTTCCCCGCAAATGTCCTTTGGGTTTGGCACCTGTCCATCACTCCCGATGTGGAAATCCTTGATGAAGTCTCTGGGACAGCTCAGTCTCTGGTACACCTCCTCCTGGATCAAACACTGTAATCCTGTCGATTCTATTGTCCACACACATGCCGCCTACCTCATCTTCCTCTTGGATGAAAATCACCAGAGTAGCACACTGAGATCCTGGGGATTCCCATTCCATGCCCATATGACCCCCTGTGATAGAGTCACGTGCCAGCTCCACCGTAGAGTTACGTAGTTGAGGTGGCACCAACACCTGGCGTACCACTCCTCCATGGTTCTTGAAGACCCTGAAGAGGACACCCCCCTTTTCTTCAAAGTGAACCTCCCCACTTTCTGTCATGACAGCCTCCTCATGTTTACGATGTTTATTAAGCGAAGGGTCAGCTCTCTGAAGCTCCATCAATTTTCCTTTGTCCACAATAGTTGCCTTGGAACTATCAGTGACTTTCAGGGGAATGCTCTCCCCCTCCTTCTTTGATTGCGCCCTTGTGGTCACGGCACATTCCTCATCATTGAACTTGTCATCAATGGCGTTTATCTCTGGATGTTTTCCTATTTGCGAACTGTTTCTGGTTTCAGATTCCAGCATTTTCTCATTATCACTGCTTGATGCCATCTTACCCATTTCCACAATTTCTTCAACAAAACGCCGAAACCTCAGGAGGAAGCCGTTCAGGTCCTCTGGTTTATCATCCAACACTGGCGACTTCGTATCTTTAGCTAGATCACCATTATTACTCAATCTTTGAACAGAGCTGCCATGCTCCAATTCAAGTCTTCTCATCTCCAATTCATGACGCCTCTCCCTCTCTCTTTCTTCTCTTTCCCTCTCTCTTTCTTCTCTTTCAAGCTTTTCCTTTCTCTCTTCCCTTTCAATTCTCTCTTTTCTTTCTTTCTCTTTTTCTTCTCTTTCGAGGGCTTCTCTTCTCTCTTCCCTGTCAAGTCTTTCTTTTCTTTCTCTTTCTTCCTTTTCCAACCTTTCTTGCCTGTCTCTCTCTCTTTCTTCTCTGTCTTTCTGATCTCTCTCCTTAAATGTTTCATATTGTCCTGCTAGGCTTTCTAGCTCTTCCCTGCTATCTGCCATAACTGATTTTTTCAAAATTTAGAACTACAAAGTTACGACGTAATGTCTCACTCCAATCCCTTGTTTTCACGATGATGACGCCACACACACAAAACTTAAACCAGTTATACTCACGTGAGCCCCACAGACTAACTAAATCAGACGCCAGATCTCACTCAGCAGGAGGCTAAAGCAAGACCGCGGCCCCTGACAGTCCCTTTAGATACACAATGCTCACAGAACTTCACACCTTTACAGGAACACAGTCTGAATTACCTCAGCAAAACAGACGAACGGATTCACACACTGAATTTCATCAACAAATTCCTTAGACCCGCCGTAAACACACCCATTGTGAATACGCAGACAAACGAATCCACACACTGAAATTCCGAGATCTGTCGTAGACACACCCGTTGTGACTACGCAGTCTCCTCACAGATTCAGCTCCAGGTTACTCCGAAACATTCAACGCTTTCGGACGTACACCCCCTGAATCAAAACAACAAATTTCACACTAAAATTCCATAGCTATATTGTAAACACAACCGCAGCAGTGAATACAATACTCTTCCTTGAAATCTGAAGTCGGAAGCTGCTGTGTTGATGGTTCGATGTTGAGAGGTATCCCGGCTTGGCCCCCATATGTTACGTTATTGGTTCTGAGGAACAAACTCTTTGTTTTAAAGACACTCCAGTGGACGTATAACGCTGACTGAAGTGCCAAGAGTTGCTCCCCTACCCTTACGTTATTGGTTCTGAGGAACAAACTCTTTGTTTTAAAGACACTCCAGTGGACGTATAACGCTGACTGAAGTGCCAAGAGTTGCTCCCCTACCTCTCGGGAATCACATCTAACAGAGCACACACGACTCAGAGATCAGGTTATATTTCTTTTATTCAATTAATCTACTTCAAAAAGTATTGTTTCCAGTACAAAATTCCAATAAAAACAAACAAGAAAACTCCTTTCTAACATCACCACGAATTTAACCAAAACTCTGTTACTACACTCACTAAACACACATTTCAATCGCTAATCACTTTCACAGTTCTCATAACTTTTCTTCTATTCCTCCAATTTTTCTCCCCTTCTTCTAATAAAAAAAAATCCCTAAATCTACCGTCCGCATTGCCTCCCCTGCTCGATCACTAGGGCGTTCGGCCGTGGGACTCCCCTCCTCTGCTACTGCGAAGGCAGCCCCTTGTATATATACAGTCCAGGCCCTTCTACTGCCCGCTAAACATTCCAGCGCCGTGGGAATCCCCCTCCTCTCCTCTTCTCAGTATCATCTTTCCTCCTCGACTCTCCTCCCTCCTCGAGGCGATAACAGCCCCTTGTATTTATACAGTCCAGGCCCCTTCTACTGCCCGCTGCCAGACCATCGCTGACAGACCATCCCGGAAGCTTGGGGAACTTCACACAAACATCTTAGATTGCAGTAACGCGTCTTGACAGATTCCAGAATGTCATAGAATACTATGAACGATTCTCGGTACTTCTAAAACCTCTTAAAATATTATAAAATACTCCCGAAACTCCACGAGCAGACAAACATATATGCAATCGACAGGCATTAACATGTATCAATAACTAATATTCCATGCGTCATAATCAAAGAATGTCATTCATTGCAATCCTAGGAACATGCTTAATTAGGAGCCCTGAATCTGTTTGTAACAATCACCACCACCACCATCATCGGTGTCATCATCATTGTCGTTGTCATCATCATCATTATCGTCATCTCCATCATCATCAGCAGCAGCACTGTTGTCATCATCAGTGTCATCGTCATCATAATCACCACTGATCCCTCTTTCCCTTCACGTTAATTCTTTAAAAAAAAAGAGTTCAGTTCTTGTTGTTGTCTTTAACTGTATAAAGCCCAGTGCAAAAAACAATCTATTTCACTGAAAGAAATCTTGATATATATACATCAACACACTAGACCCACCCTTCCACACACACACACACACACACACACACACACACACAACACACAACACACACACACACAACACACACACACACACACACACACACACACACACACATACACACACAACACACACACACACACACACACACACACACACACACACACACACACACACACACACACACACACACACACACAAACCCCACCTTCTTGCATTGGATAACCTTCTCGCAGAAGGTTTTGAAGATGTTGAGGCATTCCTCCAGTTTGAAGGTCTTCTCGTTCTCCACAAAGTGCACGCACAGTTTGTGGGTCAGCTCTTTCACCGTCTCCATCTTGTTCTCCGTCTCCTTCAGCTCTTCTTTGGCTTCCTACACACAACGGCATAGCTTTGATATTACGGTACTTTTGTTTTTGTGGGAGAGTTGGGAAGAGGTAGGTGTGTGTGTGTGGTGTGTGTGTGTGTGTGTGTGTGTGTGTGTGTGTGTGTGTGTGTGTGTGTGTGTGTGTGTGTGTGTGTGTGTCTGTGTCTCTGTGTGTGTGTGTGGCGTGGGGGTGTGGTGATGAATGGAGAGAAAGGGGGAGAGAGGGAGGGGGGGATGGAGGGATGGAGAGAGAGAGAGAGAGAGAGAGAGAGAGAGAGAGAGAGAGAGAGAGAGAGAGAGAGAGAGAGAGAGAGAGAGAGAGAGAGAGAGAGAGAGAGAGAGAGAGAGAGAATGCCAGTAAATTTGCTTTTGTATGTAACCACTTTAAGTCACGGCAGATTACTTTGAGGTAACTTTGAACTGCTCTCCACTGCCCGAGGAGAGCGCAGGTGTCGCCACAAGATCAGCACCACCCATTATTTCTCTTCTTTTCCTATCTGCATGTATATTTGTCATCCTATCAGACTGGCTTTTTTGTCTACAGAATTTTCACCATGAACAACTCTCTTGTCGCCTTGGGTTCTTTTATGTGCGTGAAACGAGTGTTGCTCACAAGGGACCTCGTTTATCGTCTCACCCAACAGCTAGCACCCAGATCATCACTCAAAGTCTAATGGATGGGGGGATCGAGGAAAACGGGGATGTAAATGGCTTTACACTAGCACTTTATATATATAATTATGTTTTCACACCTTCAAGAAGGAGCTTACTGCTGTCAGTTCGAACCCCCCCCCCCTCCCCAACACACTTTCAGCTACTCTCAGCTGCTATCCATTCTAGCCCATCCCATCCCAGCCCAGCTGGTGCTGACTATAGGCCTAGCAGGAACTGCCCACACTTGGGACTTGGTAAAAGGAAGAGAGAGGCACACTAATCAGATTTTAGCGCTGGGCCCTGCACCCTTGACTTGAGTTATACTGCATTGGTGCTGTGCGCTGTGGCGCCATGCCGACTTTCATCTCTCTGAAGACATCATCCTCTGAAGTGTAAAGTGGATCGGTGGTCTAGAGGTAACGCATCTGCCTAGAAAGTGAAATGTTCGGGTCGGAAGTGTGCTATGGTTCGATCCCTGTTTAGGCCAAAAACTTCCACCCCCCCCCCCCCCCCCGCATCCATTATACCATGAGTGCTGGTCTAGGTGCTAGTCTTTCGGATGAGACGATAAACCAAGGTCCCGTGCGTTACACAATTATATAGCGCACGTCAAAGAACCCATGGCAACAAGAGAGTTGTCCCTGGCATAATTATGCAGAAAAGAGTCACTCTGATAAGGAAACAATATTTAATACGGTTGCAGACAGAAAAAGAAAATAAATCAATGGGTGGTACTGCTCTTGTGGTGACACGGGAGAGAGAGAGGGATCAGCCCCAAATTTCACACAGAGAAATCAACCGTGACTTAAAGTGGCATAAACAACAACAACAACAATGACAAACTCTCTCTCCAGGGAAGAGCAGCCCCCGAAGAATTTCACAGAGAGAAATCTGCCGTGACTTAAAGGGGCATAACCACCACCACCACCACCACCACACCACCACCACCACCACCACCACCACCACCAACAACAACAACAATAACAACAACAACAACAGTGTAAATGAATGCTTTGTGGAGAAGGGCGGTCACAGCGGTCAGTTTCCCCCAACTTTCAGCTCCTCCTCTCAGCTCCTAACTAATCCATCCCAGCCCAGCCCAGATGGGGGGGGGCAAGCTGGTGCAAAATTATAGCAGCAACTGACCACACTTGGGACTAGGTAAAAGGATGAGGTACACTAAATACAGCGCTCTTGACTGAGCAGTGTTGGATTTGTGCACTGGGCGGTGAGCGGACTGTACACTTATTATAACACACTAATTATAGCAGCAACGGACCACACTTGGGACTACTAGGTAAAAGGATAAGGTACACTAAATACTGCACTCTGGACTGAGCAGTGTTGGATTTGTGCGCTGTGCGCTGTGCGCTGTGCACAGTGAGCGGTGAGGGGACTGACCTGGATGAACTGCTGGAACTGCTCCTTGACGTCCTCCCCGGCACTGGTGACCTGGCCGTTCAGCTTGTTGACACTGGCCTCCAACTGCCGCCGCTCTGACGTCAGGTTGTCTACCTTCAGTCTGCAATATAGTAGTGAGTGTGTGTTGGGGGTTTTTGGTGTGTGTGTGTGTTTGTTGGGGTTTTTTGGTTTGTGAGTTTTTGGGTTTTTGGTGTGTGTGTGTGTGTGTGTGTGTGTGTGTGTGTGTGTGTGTGTGTGTGTGTGTGTGTGTGTGTGTGTGTGTTTTCTTCTTCTTTTCTTTTCATCAAACCTCTCTGTCTGTCTGTCTGTTTGTCTGTCGATCTCTGTCTGTTTCTGTCTGTCTTTGTCTCTCTGTCTGTCTTTGTCTCTCTGTCTGTCTCTGACTCTCTGTCTGTCTCTTTATCTCTCTGTGTCTGTCTATCTCTCTCTCTGTGTCTGTCTATCTCTCTCTCAGACTGGCTGGCACTGCAACACACACACACACACACACACACACACACACACACACACACACACACACCCAACACCCCTACCTCTCCCTACAACCCATCCCCCATCCCACCACATACCCACCCCCACACCCACCTCCACCCCCCCACCCATCCCCCCACACCCCACACACCTCCAACCCAACCACCCCCCCACCTCCACACCCCCGACCCACACCACACTCCCACCCCACTCCCCCCCTTCCCCCACACCTCCCCCACCACCACACCCCCAACCAACCACCCACCCCACAACCTCGCCCACACACCCCCCACACCCCTCCCTCACCCCCCCCCAACCACACCCCCACCCAAACCCCCCCACCCCCCCACCCAACCCACCCAACCTCCGCCCCCAACCACCCCAACCCCCCCCTCCCCCCCCACCCCACCCGAACCTACCTGCTGGCCTCTGCCAGCACGGGCAGGAGCTGTTGGGCAAAGTCCAGCACATCGTGGGCCTCCTTCTGGGCCTCCGCCACCAGGTGGTGCAGCAGCGTCATGCGCGGCTTGTTGGCCCGCGTGTCCATCAGCTTGGTCAGAGAGGCCACCTTGAAGCCCAGCGCGTTGCCCGCGTACCCGCCCTGTGGTCAGTCAGGGTCAGTCAGACAGGGTCAGTGAGAGAGACAGATAGACAGACAGACAACATGTTTGTAATAACACAACATAGTACAACATCACACAACATAGCATAACGTCACACAGCATAGCATGCCCATTGCCGTCACACAAAATAGCATATTCGTCAGACAAAATAGCATAGCGTCAGACAACATAGCATAATGCCACACAACATAGCACAACGTCACACAACATAGCACAGCACACAAAAATACAGGACTACGCCCCTACTCACAGCGTTGATAAAGTTGCCGGTATGCAGCACATATCGGAGGAACACTTTGAGGGTCTCGCTGTCCATCAGTTCTTCACAACACGACACAACACTACACGACACAACACTACACAAAACACGACACAACACACACTACACAACACAACACAGCCTGATACAACACTACACGATATTACAGCGTTGATGAAGTTGCCGGTATGCAGCACATATCGGAGGAACACTTTGAGAGTCTCGCTGTCCATCAGTTCCTCATAACACTACACTATATGATATACAACACTACACAAAACACTACACAACACGACACAATATGATATACAACACTACACCACACTATTACTCACAGCGTTGATGAAGTTGCCGGTATGCAGCACATATCGGAGGAAGACTTTGAGGGTCTGGCTGTCCATCACTTCCTCACAACATGACCCAACACTACACAATAATTATGATATACAACACTACACAAAACACGACACTACACAACACAATACTACACAACTCAACACAATATTACTCACAGCGTTGATAAAGTTGCCTGTATGCAGCACATATCGGAGGAAGACTTTGAGGGTCTCACTGTCCATCAGCTCCTCACAACACAACACTACACTACACTACACAACACTACAACACAACACAACACAACAGGACACAACACTACACAATACAACTCACCGCGTTGATAAAGTTGCCGGTATGCAGCACATATCGGAGGAACACTTTGAAGGTCTCGCTGTCCATCAGTTCTTCACAACATGACACTACACGACACAACACTATACAATATGATATACAACATTACATCAAACACTACACAACACTACACAACACTACATAATAGTTATGCATGATATACAACACTACACAAAACATTATACAACACATCATGACACAACACTGCACAATAGTTATGCATGATATACACTAAACAAAACATGATACAACACAACACAACATGACACAACACTACACCCTATTACTCACAGCGTTGATGAAGTTGCCGGTATGCAGCACATATCGGAGGAAGACTTTGAGGGTCTCACTGTCCATCAGTTCTTCACAGGCACGGATGATCACCCCCACGTTAGGCTTCAGACTGTCCATAGCCACCCTGAAGTCCTCCTGTCCACCACCCCATTAATAGATCGTTCAGGAAAGTCGTGTGTGTGTAAATGTGTGTGTGTGCGTGTGTGTGTGTATGTGTGTGTGTAAGTGTGTGTGTAAGTGTGTGTGTGTAAGTGTGTGTGTAAGTTTGTGTGTGTGTGAGTGTGTGTGTGTGTGTGTGTAAGTTTGTGTGTGTGTGCATGCGTGTGCATGTGTAAGTGTGTGTGTGTAAATGTGTGTGTGTGTGTGTTGTGTGTGTGTGTGTGTGTGTGTGTGTGTGTGTGTGTGTGTGTGTGTGTGTGTGTGGTGTGTATTTGAAAAGATTTTTTCTGTTTTTTTTTCAATTGTATGACTTACATTGTTTAGGTTTTTATTCTCATGATAATATGCATTTTTTTTCTTAGATGGATGGCTTGATGAAAAAATCAATTGCAGTGCTTATTCAATGTACCATCTGAAAATAAAAGTTTGAATTTCACACACCACACATACCCCCCCCCCCCCCCAAACACACACACACACATTAACACAAAACGCACTGAGCCTTTTATCTTTACGACTGTGTGTATGTCTGGACTAGGTATGTCCGCAATAGTAAACCACCCTATACAATACCTTGAGCAGCATTCCCTCAATGCGCATCTTGAAGTGGGGGAGGGAGGAGAGGAGGAGGTAAAACTTCTCCGCGTTGCCCAGCTTCTCCTTGTCTCCTTCGTAGCCACGGATCATCTCCACCTGGCAGCCAGCCACACACACACATAAATAATGAAAGTATCTGTGTACAATATTAATTAATTAGCTGTGGGTCTATAGGCACTGTCCAAGGAGGAAGAAAAAAAGAGGCAGACCCAGGAAGAGATGGGAGGACAATATCAGTGAATGGACAGGCTTAGAACTCAACTAAACCCTGAGAAAGGCAGAACAGAGAGAGGAATGGAGAAAACTGGTTGTCAAGTCTTCATGGATGCTCCCACGGTCGCCAGACTAAGGGATAGATAGATAGATAGGGTCTATAGGTAGCTTCTTGGGCTTGGGGGAAAAAGTGTTCTTATCATTCATTTACTGTCCTTGAAATCAAAGAATTTGAATTTAAAAAACAACACACACATTAATTTACACACACGCGCAAGCGCACACACACACATTCATAAAACCACGCATGGTCACGCACAAGCACATACACATACACATACACACAGAAACACATACACACACGCGCGCACATACGCGCACACACACAAACAAACACACAAACACATACACACACGCGCTCGCACACACAACACAGATACACACACACTTACCCCCCCCCCCCTCCACACAAACCACCACTTCACACAGATCTATCCCCCGCCCTCACACACACACTCACCCCCACACACAAACTTACACCACCACCACCACCTCCCCCCACACACACTTACACCACCACCACCACCACCACCACCAACAAACTTACACCATCACCTCCCCCACACACAAACTTACACCATCACCAACACCCCCCCACATACACACCCACAAACTTACACCATCGTCCCCCCCCCACAAAACTTACACCACCACCACCCACACTCACACCCCCCCCCCCCAACCACACCCCCTCCATACCCACAGACCTCTTCTTTTTCCGGCAGGATGTTCTGGAGCCCCTTGAGGCGTTCTGCCCCGATCCTGGCCTGCTGGCCCTTCTGAATCATGACCACCACCTCCTCGTTGGAGGCCTTGAACTGCTTCAGGAAGATGTTGGCGTTCATGCTGCGCTTCGTATCCAACAGGTTCACCTGTGTGTACAACAGTCAGGATTCCAAGATTGTAAAGCAGCCAGGGAGAGGAGAGAAGATGGGCGCCGCCCTCAATTTTTTTTTTTTTTTTGTTCTTTGTATTTGTATTTTGTTCTTTGTACCACTTTATATCACAGCAGATTTCTCTGCGTGAAATTCGGGCTGCTCTCCCCGGGGAGAGCGCGTCGCCACAAGTGCAGCGCCTACCCATTTTTT
>CM060321.1:8602515-8620015 GCA_030674155.1 Stramonita haemastoma | reverse complement strand
GGGGACTCTCCGCCAGAGGGGGGAGGAGGAGGAGGAGGTGGTGGCGGAGGAATAGGTACACACGAGCTTCCAGGAGGAGGAGGAGGTGGTGGGGGAGGTGGAGGAGGAGGAGGGGGGGCGCCTGAGGGGGGTGGAACAACAACGCTCGCGCTGCCAGGAGGAGGCGGAGGGGGAGGGGGAGCTGGAGGGATACTGCTGCCTGGTAAGGGAGGAGCCTGAGGGATGCTGCTGCTGCTGCTGCTGCTGCCGCAAGAAGACGACGACGACAAAGATGATGAAGCTTGAGAAGAAGGAAGAACAGGAGGCGGAGGCGGAGGAGGAGCGGGAGGCACTCCTTGCAGCGTCGCAAGCCGCGCTGCCGTTGCACGCACGTCGCCCCCGCCGCCGCGGAGCGATTCTCCGGTAGACGGGGAGACGACAGGGCTCCCGTCCGCTTCCTTGAGGCGCGCCACGAAGGGCAAGTCGTCCGTCTGCACGCCGCTCTCCGCGGTGTCGTGGGCGGCGCGCGTCACGTGCAGGATGCGCTCCACCAGGGCGCCGTCCGGGGCCTGGTGCAAGCGGCTGGGGTCCAGGTGCAGCGTCCTCTGGGCGGCCAGCTCCAGCACCGACCACTGGTTGTCGCTGTAGGGGATGTGGGTGGGGGTTTAGTTCAGTTCAGTTCTGTTCAGTTCAGTTAAGTTCCATCAAATATTTAGTATTTTGTATTTTGTACCACTTCTTGTCACAGCAGATTTCTCTATGTGTAATTCGGGCTGCTCTCTCTCCCCGGGGAGAGCACGTCGCCACAAGTGCAGCGCCTATTCATTCTTTTTCTTTTTCCTGCATGCAACTGTATTTGTTTCCCTATCAGAGTGGCTTTTTTTTCTACAGAATTTTGACAGGGTCAACCCCCCTTGTTGCCGTGGGTTCTTTTACGTGCGCTAAATAGTGATGTGTAACATACGGGACCTCGGTTTATCGTCTCAACCGAAAGACTTTACGATCTCAATGCAGAGAAATTCACGTATGTCAAGAGGAAAGGGTTAAACAATCAATCAATCAATCAATCAATGAATCAATAAACCTATCTACCTACCTACCTACCTACCTACCTACCTACCTACCTACCTACCTACCTACCTATCTATCTATCTATCTATCCATCTATCCATCTATCCATCTATCTATCTATCCATCTATCCATCTATCTATCCCGTAGTCTGGCGACCGTGAGGGCACCCCCGAAGACTTGACAACCAGTTCCCTCCATTCCTCTCTCTCTCTGTCTGTCTGTCTGTCTGTCTGTCTGTCTGTCTGTCTGTCTGTCTGTCTGTCTATCTATCTATCTATCTATCTATCTATCTATCTATCTATCTATCTATCTATCCATCTATCCATCTATCTATCCCGTAGTCTGGCGACCGTGAGGGCACCCCCGAAGACTTGACAACCAGTTCCCTCCATTCCTCTCTCTCTCTGTTCTCTCTTTCTCAAAGTTTTGTTGAGTTCTAGGCCTGTCCTTTCGCTGATGTTTTCCCCCCATCTCTTCCTTGGTCTGCCTCTTTTTCTGCCTCTTTAGACAGTGCCTTGCAGTATTGTTTTTGCAAGTCCTTTTGATCTTGTGACATGCCCATACCATTTAAGTTTACGCTTCCTCGTAGGGCCAAATAGTTTGCTGGATTCAGTTATGTACATCTTCGTTGCTTATGTGGTCTATGCAGAAGATGCCAAGGGTTCTCCGGAGGCAAAATATAAATAGCAAACATGTCATCACAGATGTTACGGCACCGTACAATATCGACATCGTTTTACAGTCTGTTCAAACATTACATGCATGCCTATGCAAGTTTCGTATTCGCGTGCACGTTCATAATGCACACACACATATACTACGCATGCATACACAAACACACATACAGAATAAAGTAATAAAATTCTGACTAATTATTAATGAGCAATGATTAATGATGAAAAAACCACTTGCGTAAAAAGAAACAATAACTTTGAGAAAATCTAGAATCATGCCATCCTAAAACAGCATTTCATAGATTATATAGATGACAACTGCACACATTGATTATGTATCATCATCATCATCATCATCATCATCATCATCATCATCATCATCATCATCACCACCACACCACCCCACACCCCACACACACCCACACTCATCATCATCATCATCTCATCACTCATCATCATCTCATCATCATCATCATCATCATCTCCCATCCTTCCCTCTCTGCTCCCATCCTTGAACATGCTTCTGTATTTTGTTAGGAGGATTCATAGCCATGTATGGTTTATAGCCTGTATGCTTTGTTTGCGCGAAAGACGTTGTGTGTTATTCTGTGCTGTGTACTTGTTCTAGGATGATATTCATATGTTTCCTATTTTCTCCTTAATTCACCGATGTTATCTTATTTATTGTTTATAACGCCAAAGTCGGATGCGCTAGGCCTGACTTGTCAGGCGCTGAACGGCAGCGTAACGCATTTTTGCTCATATGACTGACAAAAAACGATAGTGCTGTCTATTTTGTGTATTATGTGCATTATGTGTAATGTTTTGGAAGAAATGTCATAATTTTTTTGTTATTCTTCCCTTATTCATTGATGTTATGTGTTCATGTTTTATCACGCTGATAAACGATGTGCTAGGTCTCCTGTCAGGCGCTTAACGCAGCCCAACTGCATTTTTCTCTCATATGACAAACAACAATAGATGCTGTCTGGCTCACGACGACGAAGAAGAGATTCATTGTTTATTTTGCATAATAATTGTACTATGTTCTGTTACGGAAATGCCTAATATTTCGTTTTCCCTTTAAATGATTTGTGTCGTTTTTGAATTTTTTATAACTTTATGTTTGCGATCTACATGACTTTGTCAGATTTAAGACAATAAGTCTTTATATGATTTAAAAAAAAAAAAGAATATATCACAGAACAAAACAAAAACATATACTAACATGACATTTTAGAGTTGGGCTTCATAACGTATATAGAACATGGTACAAATGAAGAGTTAGCACAGTTTCCTTAAAACAAATGAAATATTACTAAACAAAAAAGAAACGAAACGAAAATGAAGATCCCATCATTCCTGTCAGCGTTAAACGAGTTACGGAAACATGAACAAACCCAGCCTAACCCCAAAGTGGAATGTGGCTACCTTCAGGTGGGCAAAAACGTCGTGTACGTAAAATCTCACCATTGGTAAACCTTAGACCTCTAACCGAGGAAGGAAAAATATCAACAAAAACAACTACAAAAAAAATTGCCAAGGAACGAAAAAATATGAACAAAAACAACTGCGACAACAAGTTCAACATTCTCAAAACAGCTATTGGTCAATACCATAGCAAACATCTCCCCCTCCTCCCCCCACCTGCATCATAATTATTATCATCACCTGAAGTCATTATCTTTGTCAATCTGTAACAACGACTGAAGAATGTGCAGAAATATGTCAGCTGCCGGAGTGTTGTAGACCTGTGAAACACACACACACACACACACACACACACACCACACACACAAAACAACACACACACACACATACACCACACACACACACACACACACACACACACACACACACACACACCACACACACACACACACACACACACAACTGATCAGTAAACATTTTGTTCATTCTGCGCATTTTTTTTTTAGTTACAGAGGAAGTGTAAGTATGAGCCAATAACAGAAGAAGAGACAAAACATAGCATAAATTCTTTGCAAAAGAAAAAGTAACAAACTTCAACTTCTTAGATAACCTGAACCCCCCCCTCCTTCCCGGGGGCCTATTAATATAAATAGCATCTCCATCTTCCGGAATTCTGTGCTAGAAGTTCCCTCTTTTCTATCCCTCTCTTTGTTCCTGCCGTGTTCTTTTTTTTTTATTTTATTCCTATCATCTCTTGTCTATTCTCTCCCCCCCTCTCTCTCTCTCTCTCTCTCTCTCTCTCCTCTCTCTCTCTCTCTCTCTCTCTCTCTCCTCTCTCACCCTACATCACCACATCCACCACACAAACACACACATTATGTAGACTACTTTTTCAACTACACTTTTTAGTTGGCCCTCCACCCCTCATCTCTCACACCACTTTTTTTCGTCTAATATATCGCACGCACACCCCCCCCCCCCCCAACACTCACATACCCCCCCCTTCCTCCCGCCCCCCACCTCCACACACATGCATGTGAGGACTGTACTTTATAGTTCTAAATTTTACACCAGCAAGGACAACTTAAACGTCATACTGAACATAACACTATCGGAATTGTCAGGAAACAAAAAGCTTTAGAAATAGATTTTTTTAAAAAAAGAACAAACAACTACGATGATTTTGCAAAACATAGACAAAGGATTCTCAAAGACACACCCATAGCACACGTGAGTGTATATGGTGTGATTGTATACCATTCATATGGAGAAAGAGAAATTATACAAATGGCAGGAGCACACACACACACACACACACACACACACACACACACACACACACACACATTACTATATACATACTATATATATATATATATATATATATATATATATATATATATATATATATATATATCTCACCCTCACTCACTCACACACACACACACACACACCACGCACCACCAACGCACGCACGCACGCACGCACGCACCACGCACGCACGACACGCACACGCACGCACGCACGCACGCGCGCGCGCACATGATAACGACGACGACGATGATAATGATTATGACGACGACGAGGAAGAAGAAGAATGTGACAATGATGATGATGATGATAACGACAAGAACGATAATGATGAAAAAGAAAAATACGAAGAAGAAGAATGCGAAGAAGAAAAGTGCGAAGAAGAATGCAAAGAAGAGGAGGAGGAGAAGAAGGAAAATACAAGAAAAGAAGAAGAAGAAGAAGAAGAAGAAGAAGAAGAAGAAGAAGAAAGAAGAAGAAGAGAGAAGAGGAGAAGAAGAAGAAGAAGAAGAAGAAAGAAGAAGAAGAAGAAGAAGAAGAAGAAGAAGAAGAAGAAGAAGAAGAAAGAAGAAGAAGAAGAAGAAGAAGAAGAAGAGAAAGAAGAAGAAATGCAAGAAAGAAGAAGAAAAGAGAAAGAAAAAAAAGAAGAAGAGAAGAAGAATGCAAAAATGCAAAGAAGAAGATGGAGAAGAACTACAACAACAACAGAGAAAGAAAACAACACCCAAAATAACAAGATACGATATATCGATAACACGACCAACAAGAACAAATCACGCACCTTCTGATACACAGCATCGAACACCTCCCTGTGGTTGGTGACGTCAAGCTCCAAGGCCATTTCCGCCGACAGGTCGTCGTCATCGGCGTTTTTCTGGTCATCGAAGACGTCACACTGGATGAGGAGCTCCTCATCGTCCTCATTGCGCAGGTTGTGGATGAGGTCCAGTAAATGCAGACCTGACATAGAACGTGTGTGTGATGACAGGGCATTGATGAGTGAGACGAATTAATTGAGGTTTTTATTTCGTTTTTTTTCGGTTTTTTTTTTGGGGGGGATGGTGGTGGTGGTGGTTGGTTATTTTTTGTTTCTTTCCTTCCTTGGCTGGAGCTGTCAGGTTCAGTAATGGTGATTTTTTTTGTGTATGCGTCTGTTTCCACCACCACCCCCACATCATCTAGGTAGCTGCATTCCAGCTTTTGGGGATAAATTAGTATATAAAGGAAGATGTAGACTGTTTACAGGGACAATTTTTATTATTTTGAGGATGAGTGTGACAGTGTGTACAAGTTCGCAAGCGCGGATAAAAATGCGTGTATATGCACATACGTGTACTCACACGCGCGCACCTCACACACATGTGTACACATACACACACGTGTATAAACACACACACGTCCATTACACACACACACACACACACACACACACACACACACACACAGACAGACAGACAGACAGACAGTCAAACACACACCACACACACACACACACACTTTTGCCAGCCCGCGCGATCCATCATATCAAGACTAGTTTATCTATATGTTCTTGAGACTGTCAATTTTCTTGGAAGAAAAAAAAAGTGTCACTTACTTTCTATCCCCTCCCTCCTTCCCCTCTCAACCCTCCCCCACCCCCTGCCGTTCCCCTTCATGCTGCCTCCTCTATCCATCTTCTCTCCCCCCCCCCCCCAACCAACTCCCAACCCTTCCCCTCACCCTTTCCAGCCCACCCACCCCACCCCACCCCCAGACACACACCACTAGAAACAAATCAATATTCCCTCCACTGCTAGTGAATTCACTACGGAGGGGACCTTGTTCTTAGAAAAAAAATGTCACTCACTCCCCCTCCCCACCTCCTCTTTCATTTTGCTATCTCCCCTCATCTTCCCCCTCCACCTTCAAGCGCCCCACCTCCCACGTCCACCACATATCATCACCATCGCCACCACCACCACCACCACCACCACCACCACCAAAACATCAATATTCTCTACTGGTAATTTTATTCCTGAGACAGTTTCCTGCCTAGAAGGTCATTCACTCTGTGCACTACCCCCCTCCCCTCCCCAGCCCCACCTACCTCTTTCCCACCCACTCTTCTACTCTTCTCTCTCTCCCCCCCCCCTCCCCCAGTACATCTACACCTTCCTTCACCTATGCTGTATTCTAGTATAGTAGACTGTTGGGGGCATCGCTGAAGATTTTGCATGCTACTTGCTTCCGCCATTCCTCGCGGTTTTCAGCTTCACGAAGAAGAAGAATGCAAAGAAGAAGAAGAATGCAAAGAAGAAGAAGAAGAAGAAGAAGAAGAAGAAAGAAGAAGAAGAAGAAGAAGAAGAAGAAGAAGAAGAGAAGCAGCAGTAGCAGCAGCAGCAGCAGCAGCAGCAGCAGTAGCAGCAGCAGCAGCAGGAGGAGGAGGAGGAGGAGGAGGAGGAGGAGGAGGAGGAGGAGGAGTAGTAGTAGTAGTAGTAGTAGTAGTAGTAGTAGTAGTAGTAGTAGTAGTAGTAGTAGTAGTAGTAGTAGTAGTAGTAGTAGAAGGAGGAGGAGGAGGAGGAAAAGGAAGAGAGGGAGGAGAACTGCGAAGAAGAAGAAGAACGCGAAGAAGAATGCGAAGAATGCGAAGAAGAATGCGAAGAAGAATGCGAAGAAGGAGAAGAAGAATGCGAAGAAGAAGAAGAATGCGAAGAATGCGAAGAAGAATGCGAAGAAGAAGAAGAAGAAGAAGAAGAAGAAGAAGAAGAAGAAGAAGAAGAAGAAGAAGAAGAAGAAGTGGTCTGGAGGTAACACGTCTCCTTAGGAAGTACAGTGTGCGGTGGTTTGAACCATGTTCGGGCCAGAAACTTTTCCCCCATCCACTAGACTGTGAGTGGTTGTCTGGGTGCTAGTCTTTAGGATGGGCCGATAAACCGAGATCCTGTGTATTAAACATAATTATTTACCGCACGTAAAAGAACCCACGGCCCCTCGCCTCGGATAGGGAAACAGATACAGCTGCAGACAGAAAAAGGGGAAAAAAAAAGTAACGGCTGGCGCTGCTGTTGGAGCGACGCGCTCTCCCCGGAGAAAGCATACCAAATTTCACGCAGAGAAATCTACAGTGACTGAAAGAGGTACAGTATACACTACAATACAACTTGTCCTGGACTCTAGACCACCGATATCCACACCAGCAAAACTAACAACAAATTTACTGCACAGCGCTGCCCTGTCAGCCCACAAGTATTTAAATCCAGCATAACTCAGTCAAGGGTCCAAGTGCTAGAATTAGCCCCTTCTTTTTTACCAGATGGGATGGAATGGACAGCAGCTGAGAGGAGCTGAAAGTGGGGGGAAACTGACAGCTGTGAGCCTGCTTACTGGTGAAATCTAGAACACCGATATCAACACCATCAAAACTAACACCATATCTGCACATGGGGGACGGGTAGCCTAGTGGTCAGAACATTGCGCCGGCAATTTGACGACCCGGGTTCGAGTCCGGTCGAGGAGATTCTTCTCCTGGAGTTAACATCAGTGCTGACTCCACTCTCCCCAAAAGTCCTTCGGATGAGACTTTAAACCGAGGTCCCGTGTGCGAACGCACGCAGAACATCTTGCGCACACGTTAAATCCTGTTCCACTTTTCGTAAGAGTAGGCCATCGTGTGCCGGTGGGAACAGATGACATTTACAAAACTGCATACACACGGGGACTGGATGAAAAAAAGCACACGAGTGCTTATTCCATTATCCTCGATATAAAAGAATAAATAAATAAATAAAATGCCCTGTCAGTCAGTCAGTCAGCCTGCTTCCTTACTGGTGAACTCGTTCCTCAGGCGGTAGCGCTCCTGCAGGTCGTCCCCGCAGGAGAAGAGGATGCAGTTGACGAAGGCCATCAGCGTGGTCTTGTAGGCCACCAGCTCGGTCGTCCGCAGCTCCATCACAATGAAGTTGAACCGGTGCCACAGCTTCTTCATCGTCTGCACGTCAGGCACACACACATGCACGCATACATACACGCATGCACGCACGCACACGAACGCACACACACAAACGCGCGCAAGCAAGCACGCACACGCATACACACACAAACATGCCTTATCTTCTTAACGTTTTTCCTTTTTCAAATATGCATATATATGATTTTTTTTTCTTAAACGGATGGCTTGATGAAAAAAAAAGCAACTGCATTGCTTATTCAATGTACCATCTGGAAATCAAAGTTTGACTTGACTTGACTTGACGCACGCACGAACGCACAAGCAACCAAAACACACACACACACACACACACACACACACACACACGCACACACGCACACATACACGCACACATACGCACGCACGCACACACGCACATTCAATGTAGGAGGCGTAGAGTACAGCCCTGTCAGGTAGTCTCCAAGCAGAGGCACTGCTCTAGCAGCAGCATTGTTACATCATCGTCATCCTCATCGATCATCATGCAGTGAAAGAGACATGTTTCTGTGTGGCTCACAGAAGATGAGGCAGCAAAAAATTCACTGTCCATCACCCTCTCCCCCCTCAAATTTGAGACATGGGCGTCGCCATAAACCTAAGTGGTTGAAGGGAAGCGAGGTGTCAGAGACCTCAGCTTCTCTAGGGGCCAGCATACTGAGGGCGGCGCCCATCTCCTCTTCCTCACTGCTTTACCTTCACTGATCCTAAGGAGGCAGATAACCATTTACAGCTGGGTAAACTGGGGAACTGGACTGAAGCCAAGGCGCGCAAACGGTCACCCATACAATAGAGAATTAGAACTCTTTCATCGCTTGTAAAAGTCTTTTGAAAATGTCTGTAACGAATCTCTGGGTTTTGTTTTTAACATCTGCTTGGTATCGGTCAAAGATCTGTGCAAAGTGTGAAAAGCCATCACTTGTTTTTCTTCATCTGAAGGCGTTTGAAGACGGAATGCAGCTACCTTCACGGTGGGCAAAAACGGTCACATACACAAAATCTCATCATTGGTGAACCAATGTCTTGAGCTCGCGCGATTTGATAGCGGGGATTGTGAGATTTAATTTGATTTGATTTATTCTTTTATATCGAGGATAATGGAATAAGCATTTTTGTGCTTTTTTACATCTAGTCCCCGCGTGTATGCAGTTTTGTAAATGTCATTTGTTCCCACTGGCACACGATGGCGTACTCTTACGAAAAGCGGAACAGGATTTAACGTGCGCGCGAGATGTTCTGAAATTTTGCTTATGCGACTAGTCCCCCCCCACCCCACGCCCCCACAACATGAGGGTAGCCATATTCCGACTTCGGGGGAGAGTAAATGGATAGCCTAAGATTCATGAAAGTAGTATGCAACTGACCTTGAAGGAATCCAGGGCGTCAAGCGCCAGGCGGTGTCCCTCAGGGGAGTAGACACACAGGGCAGACAGCAGCTCCACCACTTGCTTCTTCACCATCACGTTGCTCGTGTCCAGGGCTGTGGATATACATAGACACATACACAGGGGATCAGTCCAGTGTGTTTTTAAACATGCCTCATTCAATTCAAATCAAAATTTTATTTCCAAATGATACATTTCATTCGAAAAGGTAGGGAGAGAGAGGAGGGAGAGAGGGGGAGAGAGGGAGATGAGAGAGAGAGAGAGAGAGAGAGAGAGAGAGAGAGAGAGAGAGAGAGAGAGAGAGAGAGAGAGAGAGAGAGAGAGAAATGACAATGACAATACTTTATTGCGTCAAGCTTTTTAAGCCCATCACCTGTTTCTTCACCATCACGTTGCTCGTGTCCAGAGCTGTGGATATACATAGATACACAACACAGGTGATCAGTCCAGTGTGTTTTTAACATGTTTAGTTCGAAAAGGTAGAGAGAGCTGAGAGGAGAGAGAGAGAGAGAGAGAGAGAGAGAGAGAGAGAGAGAGAGAGAGAGAGAGAGAGAGAGAGAGAGAGAGAGAGAGAGAGAGAGAGAGAGAGAGAGAGACAGACAGACAGACAGACAGACAGACAGACAGACAGACAGACAGACAGACAGAGAGACAGAGAGACAGAAAGACAGAGAAAGACAGACAGACAGACAGGTAGGCAGACAGACACACAGACAGAGACATACAGAGACAGACCGACAGACAGAAAGACAGAGAGAATCAGAAGTGAACCTGATGAAGGGAGACAGTAAAAAGAGAATGCAGTGAAGGAAGGGAGACAATAAGAAGAGAATTCATCCGATCAGTCAGAAGTAATCAGCTATTCGGACACACACAGCGACCACACAATATACAACAACCCTAATCAACCGCCTGAACCATTATGGAATGATTCGGAACACGGAGTCGGCTTCCATAGTACATGGAAGCCGTCTCTCACTCTCTGATAGGATGATCGAAGTAGCTAGTCACTTCACGTGGCGCTTAACGAAGCGTGGTAATGGGCAGACCGTATTATCCGATATATAGTAAACCCTGATGGTACAAGGATGGATAGGATGGAAGGGTAAGGGGGGGGGGGGGGGGTACTTAGAAAGAGAAAGAAACCAGTGCTGACTCCACTATCCTCCAAAGTCCGGATGAGACTATAAACCGAGGCCCGTGTGCGAGCGCACGCAGAACATCTTGCACACACGTTAAATCCTGTTGCGCTTTTCGTAAGAGTAGGCCATTGTGTGCCGGTGGGAACAGATGACATTTACAAAACTGCACACACATGGGGGCTGGATGAAAAAAAAGAACAAGAGTGCTTATTCCATTATCCTCGATATGAAATATAAAATAAATGACAATAAATTGATAATGGGCAGATCGTATTAACCGATATAGTAAACCCTGATGGTAGAAGGATGGGTAGGATGGAAGGGTAAGGGCGGGGGGGGGGGGGGGGGGGGGGAGTACTTAGAAAGAGAAGGAAACAGACAGAAAAAAGGGAGAAAATAAAATGAAAGGAATGTATACTGTAAGACAGAGGCTACAGTCGAGTGGTTAAGACCGTTTGACTTTAATCCCATGGGTCCATCAAGTTGTGGGTTCGCATCTCAGCGGCGTCAGGTGAAGTAAGAGTGAGAATTTTTATCGTCTCCCAGGTCAGGGGGGAGAGGGAGAGGAGTATCATACAAACATGTTAACAGTTAGTGTCTGCATGTTTATATAAATAATTCTTTCACTGTCTTTCAATCCTTTTTTTTGTTATATCATGAGTTATGCGTATAAAACGTGTCACCATAAAGTTTTTTTTAATACATACACAAGCTGGAAAAATAGTGTAAAAAAAAGAAGCTAGATATGATGAATAACTAAGTGTAATAATTCATTCCTCTACTGTTTTCCGGGAATTGAATGAAAATACGTTTCCTGGGAAGCCATCAGCCATATATTCCCCAGTGTAAAACGTGCTTGCTTTCATTCTTTGTCTGTTAAAAATCTGTTTTCTGTCATGTTATGAATAATGATGTACAAAAAGTCTGGCAACGACGTTGAAAAATTAGAAAATGAATCAAAACCAGAGTTACAACCTCGCTCCCCCCTGGACATTACTAAGTAAGCATAATTTCTTTACTGTTTTTCACCCTGAGAACTGGGTAAACGAAAACTCTTTGTATTGATTCTTTTATCCTCAAGAAATCAAAGTTTGGTCTCTGATGTTCTACATCGATCATTCCTTTTCCTGTAGAATCTTTCAAGTTTCCTTTATATTTTTAAGACTTCTTGTCTGCAATCATATTCTCGACACTTTTGTTTTCTTCCTTGACCCCCCTTTCATATTCTCTCCATCCCCTTTCTCTACCATAAACACCAATAAGGAAACAGAACTACATTGTAAAGTGAAACGAAACTAAAACACTAACAAAAAAGTTTGATAAATAGCAATAAGAAGGGGGATACCTCCCTGGCCCTACTTTTCGTACACACACACACACACTCGCGCACGCGCGCGCGCACGCGCGCGCGCACGCACGCACATACACACACACACTCGCGCACACACACACATACACACGCGCGCGCGCGCACACACATCCACACACACACACACACACACACACACACACACACACACACACACACACACACACACACACACACACTGTATACACAACCTCTTTTCAGCGAGACAAGGATTGAGGCATAATTGTAAGGCCGGGAAAACTTGGGTAATCTATTTTGTCCTCTCTTCCCAAGGATAATTATGCTATAATTAAATGGCCAGACACAGGCTTCAAGGAACAGATGATAGCAGAAAAAAGACAGAAGAAGGAAGGTGGCAGGACGGTCAAGATGTTCACGTAGCCTAACCAGTAAACCGTGAGGTTCTTGGTTCAATTCCCAGCTTTGACCTTTCTTTCCAGTTTGACGAGAAAATAAATCGAACTGAGAAAAGGAATAAAGAAAGGAAAAAACAAAGATAATAGAAAGTTAAGGGAAAGAAAAGAAAAGAAGACAAGAGGGGAAAAGAAAAGATAGAAAGAAACAAAGAAACGAAAGAACACGCGCACACACACACACACACACACACACACACACACACACACACACACACACACACACTGTCACGGTTCGCATATTTTTAATAGATGGTTTTACGTGTGTAGTGGCTAGTTGTCCAGTGCGTGCATTTTATTTTGCACTTACTTCTGTGTGTATAGCTGTCTACGTTCATTTCCTTTCTCTTCGTATAGATCTAGGCTTAGGCGAGATCTCTCGAGAAGTTCCGCAGCGAGAGTAGATCTAACGGTTAGGTTAGCGGAGCGGCTGCGGGCGTATGCTAAGCAGGGGGACGTGGTCGCCGTTCCAGTTTTTACTGTTGGGCGCCACGTAGAGTCAGTTTTTGGCTCCGTTCGAGAGGCAGGAGAGAGCCTACGCCTCGTAGGAGGTTTTGCTCTCCAGTTCCTGCCTTTGTTCTTTGTTCTTCATCACTGTTTGTCGCTTGTTCGTCTAGTCACGTCGGTTGGGGTGCAGGAGTGCGCCATATTAATTCCAGTGACAGGTGAGAGTTTGTACTTGTCGTAGTTATGTCTGGTTCCGCGTGGTTTTGGTGTGTTGTTGTTTTGGTTCTGATAATGGGCATTGGTTCTTGTTGTTAATTAAACATCGGGACTGAAGAAATATAAGCATATCGTGAGCGTTTTGTTCTGAATTATATTTATCTTTTCGTGAAGTAACACTAGTATTGGTGTATAGCGAACAACATCAATGGTTCATGTGGAAAGGGTTTGCATTGTGTTTTGTAATACTCGGCATTGTTTTATGCTGGAATTGATATGGAAATTTTGAGTTATGTGCGATATAGTGCAATTGAGTGTGTTTGATGGTAAGTATGGATTGATATGGTTTTGTTATAAATATGCTTTATGACAGTCTTGCGAATGGTTTTGAATTAAACCCATTTGGAAGTTGACAGTTATTATGATGGAATCCTTGAATGTGGAGAGACAGGTATTTTGCCAAACTAAAAAGAATCAAGAAATAACTTCAGTTACTAGAGTATGTGGAGGATTATTAAGTATCGCCTTTTACAGGTTTCCGTTACCACCAGTTCGTCACCAGTTCCTGTCGACCTCCAGTCATCAA
The DNA here is from genome assembly GCA_030674155.1 of Stramonita haemastoma. Taxonomy (NCBI): domain Eukaryota; kingdom Metazoa; phylum Mollusca; class Gastropoda; order Neogastropoda; family Muricidae; genus Stramonita; species Stramonita haemastoma. The sequence goes on along the minus strand of CM060321.1, from coordinate 8,606,026 downwards.
GTCCTTCTTTGTACCTTGTCTTCAGCACGTCTTCTTCGTCTGCTTCGTCTTCACATCGTATTGTCAGGAAAGTGATTCTTTTGGTGTGTGGTTTTTGCGTGTTTCTTTTTAATTCATTTTTGGACTCAAAAAACTGTTTTGTGAGAAATACAGGACCTTAAATTAGAGTTGATGTATAATATTTAGATTAGAGTGCGGTTGTTTGTGGGTGTGAAAACTTGTACATTTTTTGCGTGCGACTTTTTTTGTATTGTTATTATATTTTTGTTGTTGTTTACTATATAAGATTTTTGTGAGCGTGAGGAAGTGTATTTTTGGTGCGTTGGTTTTGCCTTGTTATTTTTCGATTGTTGATTTTCATTATCATCAAAAATTGAATAGTAAAGGTTGGAAATTTCTCCTCTGTGCTCTGCGTTTGTTGTTGTCGGGAAGTTAGATAGAGTGGGTACGGGTGGGGTTATCTTCACACTCCCTTAAGGAGCGTGACAATGGTGGAGATGCGGGGTAAATGTTAGGATAGTTAGGTTGGTTGTGGGGTGGGTGTTTTGTCTCGTGCGTCTTGGTTTGTTCTAAACCCAAAGTCATTGGTTTATTTATTTATTTTTCCTCTGATGGGGTGTAGTCAGTCACAGTGGTTAATCTTTTAAAAATCAGTGCCTTTGAGATTTAAACCCTGTGATGTAAAACCTTATTTTTTGGTTACTACTTCCTTCTGTGATTATTAACCTAGCAAGTTATAAGCCAGCTAATCCCAACTGAGTGATTGTGTTTGTCTTCCCCCCAAGTTCTAAAAAATGTCGACCCGCAAAAATGCAAGTATGCCAGCCACTCCAGGGCCAAAGACCCGAGGCTCGAAAAGGGACGAGGTGTCTCCTTCTCCTGGAGCTTTTGAGAAAGAAAGGCTGTCAGGTTGGGTAAAGGAGCAACTGGAGGGTGATTTCTCTGACTCCCCTGCGAGTGAGGCCAAAGGTGAGTTGTTTTTTTCTGAGGATCCTTATGCCAAGTTCCGCAGGTTGGGTTCGGAGTTAGGCTTGTCGGGGAAGTACTCGCTCGGTTCATTGTGGATTCGGTAGACAAAGAAGAGACTAGACGCTTGAGAGAAGAAGAAAAAGAAGAGGCTAGACGCTTGAGAGAAGAAGAAAGAGAAGAAGCTAGACGCAGGTGGATTGAGGATAGGGAGGAGTCGAGGCGCATAAGAGAGGAAGAGAGGAGTTACAGAGAAGCAGACAAAGAGGAGGAAAGACAAAGATTTGAAAGAAAGCTGGAGCTTAAACAAGAAGAAATTTCAGTCCGCAACGCCCAGCAATTTAATATCCAACCTTTCGATGGGAAAGATGACCTTGATTCATTTCTGACCCATTTCGAAAGAATTGCAGGACTGAATAAGTGGAAGCAGGACACTTGGGCAGCCCATCTGCTTACATTACTGCAGGGTCGAGCTAGAGATGTGTGTCTGAGTCTCTCTCCCCAAGATGTGCAGATGTACGATGTCCTGAAGGCTACTCTCTTGCGGGTGTTTCGCCTAGATGCGGATACGTATCGGAAAAAGTTCCGATCCATGCGCAAGACTAGTGAAGAGACATTCGAACAATTTCTTTCCCGTTTGAAGACATGTCTCTCTCGCTGGTGTCTGGCGAGTAGCCGAGATGAAGACAATGTCCATGACATTAAAGACCTATTCCTGCAAGAACAGCTCATGTCAACTCTGACACCTGAGCTAGTTGTTGAGGTCCAGAAGGAGGAACCTCGTAGAGCTGAAGATGTTGCTCGGATTGCAACGAAAGTTGCCAACGCAAAAAGAGCAGGCAGGTTAGCTGAGGCAGAGCTCAAGGCCTCAAGAGGTTCAGACAGGAGAATTGAGCAGGGTCAGTTCGATTCAGTGATTAGCGAGAGGGTACCTACTCAGGATAGTTCCGAGTTGAGGCCAGGCCAGACTAAGTCACAGCCAACTTCTGGGGCTGCAGGTAGTTCTACCCGAGAGGGTCATTCCAAAGTGCGATCAAGCAGAGGTGAGGGCCGTCAGCCACTTTTTTGTTACGGATGTGGGAAGACAGGCCATGTCGCTAAGGAGTGCAGGCACTTGAAAGTAGTCTCTGCAGTGATTAGGCCAGAATATTCTGAGGAACAACCTTCGAGGCTTCCCCCTACCCTGTGCATTCCATGCGCAGCCAAAACATACACTCCCCGTTGCGAGGCAAAGGTGAATGGTCAGGTTGTGCAAGGACTGCGAGACACTGGAGCTCACATGATTGTGATTGCTCGTCATTTGGTCTCCCCTCACTCATTCACCGGAGCTACTATACGGGTTGTGCTGGCTGAGTCCAAATGCTCGTCTGTACTACCCATTGCCAGGGTCGACTTCCAGTCCCCATTCATCTGTGGCCAATTTGATGTAGCCGTAATGGAGGCACCGGTCATGGATGTCCTCATTGGCAATTCAGCATGGGGAGTTGATGGCACAATCACAAGAGTACCTGTATACGCAAACCCCCAGATTGTTGGAGCAGTAGAAACTAGGGCCCAGGCTACTCAGAAATCCAAACCTCATTCGCCTTTGGCTGTCCCAGGCTTAGAATTGCAAGTGACTCATGAGGTGTTGGCAAGCAAACAAAGCCAGGATCCCAGCTTGCAGAAGGCAAGGGAGTTGGCCGGAAAAGGCATAACTCAAAGTACAGGGTCTGGCGAGGTAGAGTACCGGTACGAGCAAGGGGTATTGGTTCGAGCCTTCAAAAATCACTGTGGCTCTTCCACCCAGATCTGTGTACCGAAGGACCTCCGCTCTTCAGTACTGCAGCTTAGGCATGATGCTCCTATGTCGGGTCATCTAGGGGTCAGCCAGACGCGTGAAAGAATTTTTCACCATTTTTATTGGCCGGGGATGTGCGCTGATATAAGAAAATTTGTGCGATCTTGTGAAATGTGCCAGAAGATGAAGGGAAGGGTCATTGGGGTTCCCTCTGGGGAAAGATTCCATCATTCAAAGGAATCTCGCAATTCTCCACCCTCCCAGAAGCGGCGAGTCCAGCAGTGGAGAACTGACAGGAAGGGCACTGCAAGTGCGACCGTTCAAAGACGCAACGCAAGCCATTCCTGGTGGAGGAAGTGTTGGGGCAGATGTCCTTGGCCATTTTCCCAGGGTAGTGGTAGAATGTGTTGGTGACATAGATGTTTTAGAAAAGTGTACTTAGACGTTGTTTTTGTTTGGGAATTTAAGTATTTTTGTAAGTGAACCAGATTTTTAAGTGGCTCCCTTGTGTGCGAGTGTGGATATATCTGTGATACTAAATTATTACCATTGTTTTTCTTGAGATAGTTGAACCCATTTATTTTTGGTAGGTTGGTATTGTGAATGGTTTATTCTCGTAGGGACTTTGTGTAACTTGGAGGCCAGAAGTAGGTTGAGGAACCTGTCACTGGATCGATATTCATTGGGTCTGGTGGACAACAAGTCACTTGTCACCAGTGTTAAAACTTTGTTGCTGTGGCACTTGCCACTGGATTGTTGGTGTTG
>CM060321.1:8577515-8592515 GCA_030674155.1 Stramonita haemastoma | reverse complement strand
TCTCCCTCAGAGAGATACAGACAGACATACAGACAGAGACAGAGAAAGAGACCAAAAAAAAGGCAGACAGACAGAGACAGAGACTGAGAGAGGGGTCTCGTGTAGTGTCCTGAATTTAATGGTTTATGTCCACACCAGACCAGTCTCATTAATCTCACGCAGGGCAGGGGGCCACAGACAGCCTGAGCCATGGCCGTGAGATTCTGGGTGTCAGGGAAACCAACAGGAAAGGAAGAAAGAAAGAAAGAAAGAAAGAAAGAAAGGAAGGAAGGAAGGAAGGAAAGAAGAAAGAAAGAAAGAAGGGATAAAGACAGAAAGAAAGCAAGAAAGAAAGAAGGGAAGAAAGAAAGGAAGGAAGGCAAGAAGGAAGACAGAAGGATAGAAAGGAAGGAAGGAAGGAAGACAGAAAGACAGGAAGGAAGGAAGGAAGGAAGGAAGGAAGGAAGGAAGGAAGGAAGGAAGGAAGGAAGAAAGACAGAAAGAAAGGAAGGAAGGAAGGATGGAAGGAAGACAGGAAGGAAGGAAGGAAGGAAGAAAGACAGACAGAAAGAAAGGAAGGATGGAAGGAAGACAGGAAGGAAGGAAGGAAGAAAGACAGACAGAAAGAAAGGAAGGATGGAAGGAAGACAGGAAGGAAGGAAGGAAGAAAGACAGACAGAAAGAAAGGAAGGAAGGAAGGATGGAAGGAAGACAGGAAGGAAGGAAGAAAGAAAGACAGACAGAAAGAAGGGAAGAAAATAAAGAAAGATAGAAAGAAAGAAAGAAAGTCAAACAGACAGAAATAAAAGGGAGAAAGACAGAAAGGAAGGAAGGGAGAGAGAAAGAAAGTCAGACAGACAGAAAGAAAAGAAGAAAAAGAAAGATAGAAAGAAAGGTAAAAAGAAAGAACAAAAGAGAGAAAGACAAAAAGAAAGAAAGAATGAAAGAAAAACAGATGAATAGAAAGACAGACAGAAATAACGAAAGAAAAGAAAGAAAAAAAGAAGGAATAAGAAAGAAAGAAAGAAACAAAGAAGGGAAGGGAGAAAGGAAAAGAAATGATGAAAGAAAAAAAGAAAAGAAATGATGAAAGAAAAAAAGAAAAGAAAAGAAAAGAAAGAAAGAAAGAAAGAAAGAAAGAAAGAAAGAAAGAAAGAAAGAAAGAAAGAAAGAAAGAAGGAAGAATGTCCACAAACATGAACTGGTTGAAGCCACATCAGTGTCAGTGTATGGACAGATTGATGACGCAGCTCCTCGGGAAGTGACACTGCTGATGTCAAAGAGTTTTGGGTGGTTTTGGTTTTTTGTTATCATTGATTTAGATAGATAGATAGATAGATAGATAGATAGATAGATAGATAGATAGATAGATAGATAGATAGAGGGACAGATATATGGATGGATAGATAGATAGATAGATATATAGATAGATAGATAGATAGGTAGGCAGGTAGGTAAGCAGGCAAATAGGTAGATAAATAGAGAGAGAGATAGACAGATAGATAGATAGATAGATAGATAGATAGATAGATAGATAGATAGATAGATAGATAGACAGACAGACAGATAATTAGATAGATAGATAGATAGATAGATAGATAGATAGATAGATAGATAGATAGACAGACAGATAGATAGATAGATAGATAGATAGATAGATAGATAGAGGGACAGATATATGGATAGATAGATAGATAGATAGATAGATAGATAGATAGATAGATAGATAGATAGATAGGCAGGTAGGTAAGCAGGCAAGTAGGTAGATAAATAGAGAGAGAGATAGACAGATAGATAGATAGATAGGTAGATATATAGATAGATAGATAGATAGATAGATAGATAGATAGATAGATAGATAGATAGATAGAGGGACAGATATATGGATGGATAGATAGATAGATAGATAGATAGATAGATAGATAGATAGATAGATAGATAGATAGATAGATAGGTAGGCAGGTAGGTAGGTAAGCAGGCAAGTAGGTACTCTGAACTCTGAACTCTGAACGATTTTATTGTAGAAGGCCACCGGACCCATTACAATTTCACACACTCGCTATCCCCCCCCCCTCCCCCCACACATTAATTTCGTTCTCAATCCTTTCCAAGAATGCACCTGAAAACACTTCCAAGCACAACGATTATAACATTCACTTGTGGTATTAGCATACATCTGATTAGAATGTTTGCAACATTTTAGACTAAACATAAATTTAGTAACTAACTAAATAAATAAATAAATGAATGAATAACAAAAATTGATTAGAGAATTGATAATTAGGGCACACATTGTACACAGAGTAGCATAAGACACTGAAACAACTTGAGAAATACGTTAATCATTTTGCTACAGCCATCATTCTAAAGCAGAACGCCTTTTGTTGGAATGATATATGAATCGTCCTAAGTCATGAAGGCTTTTGTCATCTTGCATCATAAGTTTCAATGTTTTTTCTGAAGGGTATTGCCTATAACGAGATGGGATGTATTTTTGTCGCAAATCATTCAGAGATTTACAGTAAAATAAAGTGTGTACTTCATCTTCAAGACAAGAATTGCATAGGGGGCATTTCAGATCACCCGGATTGAAAGTAGCATATCGCATTTTATGTGTACGTATTTCAGTTGCACCGATTCGAAATCGGATGAGCACATCTCTGATGTGTTTGTTAGTGATAACGGTGAAATACGATTCCAGTGATATAGAGGATTTAAAATTCCGATAAACTGCAAACCTACTGCTTTCTTGAATATGCGCGTGCCAATTTTGACTGTGACAATCAATCAATCTCTGCTTGAATGTAGATAAGAATCCCCTTATATTTTGCACACCTTGGTTTTCCCAAACAAACCCAAATCCAAATTTATACAATGTGTCGCGCACATGTGATGCCCAGCACATCCGCCCTTGATCACATAATGTTAGAAGCATAATATAGGACTGACGAGGGAGTCTGGCCTGATTCATTCTTGTAAGACGTAGCCAATATTTTATGCATGGCATAAAAGAAAATATATAGAGGGGTATCGCCCAGTTTCACCATAAACCATATCATTTGGTGTTCTGGGGCTGACGTTTAACAGCTTTTTTAAGGCAAACGTGTGTACTTTCTCCGATATAGAAAAGTAAGTCATGCCCCAGATTTCAGAACCATACAAAAGAATAGGTCTTATCTGTGAATCAAATAATCTAAGACAAATATCAACTGAAAAATCACCTAGTTTCCAGAGGGTTCTAAAAACGTCAATGACCCCTTTCCTTGCTTTAACTGACATCTCACCAACAGCTTTTGAAAAGGATAGCCTGGTGCTGAAAACCAGACCCAGATATTTATAACAATTCACAATTTCAATTTTACAACCATTGTATGTCCATGTTTCATGCCGAGAAATGTAACCACCATTTCTAAAAATAACTATATTAGATTTTTCCAGATTGACCTGTAAATCTAATTCAAGTGCCTTAGTAGCAAGAGTATTAAGCTGAGTTTGTAAGCCAATGACAGTGTCTGACAGAAGTACAATATCATCTGCAAAAAGCATAATAAACAATTCAGCCATGCCTGGATTCAGTTGTATGCCATGGCGCCCGTTTTCTATAACGCAACTAGCAAGTTCATTTATGAATACAGAAAAAAGTAGAGGACTTGTAATTTCACCTTGCTTCAAACCCTTCTGACAGAAGAAAGCATCAGAAACCCTACCTCCACATCTAACCCGGGCTTTCACGGTTTTATACATACTCATAATGGTCAGTAGTATCTTACCTCTTATTCCAGATTTATGTAGTATGGGCCAGAGTTTACTATGTGAAATAAAATCGAAAGCCTTACGAAAGTCAATAAAAGCTACATATAACTTTTTCCTCAGTAGTAAATGTTTCTGAATCATACAGAACAACGTAAAAATATGGTCTATTGTAGAATGGTCTGTTCTAAAACCAGCTTGAATTTCCCCTAATAAATTTTTATTTTCTACCCACTTAGACAGTCTCCTGTTGATGATAGAGCTGTATAACTTGCCGCATATATTCAAAAGTGAAATACCCCTGTAGTTGTCTGGTTTGTGTATACTGCCTTTTTTATGCAAAGGCAGGTAGATAAATAGAGAGACAGATAGACAGATAGACAGATAGATAGATAGACAGATAGGTAGATAGATAGATAGATAGATAGATAGATAGATAGATAGATAGATAGATAGAGGGACAGATATATGGATGGATAGATAGATAGATAGATAGATAGATAGATAGATAGATAGATAGATAGATAGATAGATAAATAGATAGATAGGTAGGCGGGTAGGTAAGTAGGCAAGTAGGTAGATAAATAGATAGATAGAAAGAAAGAAAGAAAGATAGATAGATAGATAGATAGATAGATAGATAGATAGATAGATAGATAGATAGATAGATAGATAGATAGATAGATATACAGGTAGTTATACATTATATATATGTATATATATATGTATGTATATATATATATATATATATATATATATATATATATATATATATATATATATATATATATATATTGAGACAGACAGACAGGCTGACAGAGAGGCAGACAGAGAGACAGAGAGATAGTTAGAGACAGAAAAACAGACAGAAACAGAGAAAAATACATGTGTTCGCAGTTCGCTCCCAACATCGCGTGCGGATAATTTTTTTTTTTTTGCACTTTAGTCCAGATTCCCAGAACAACCAAAGACTACACCAAAAAAGCTCCCCCCCCAAAAAAAAAAAAACAACCCCCCCAAAAACACTATGCAAGAACCGTTTAAGAGATGCGATCACGACATTGTAGTCGTAAGTAGTCTGACTACAAAGGGTCAGTGTTCTAGCGTGCTGCGAGAGTACAAGAATGATGATGATTAGCAGAGTGTAGCAGATCCACTTTGATTGACAGAGCGGAAAAAAGACCGGGAACAATACACGATAGTAACTGGACATACAAGCACGCAGATAATTACTCCTCAAATGAAAAGAAAAGAAAAAACAAGAAGAAGAAAAAGCCGAATGACTCACGCGAACTGTGATCTACTTGTTATTCTAGGTAAGGCGGTGGTTATGATAGCTAATCCCCCCCCCCCCCCCCCACACCCTTTGGGATCAAAGGGTCTGTTATTACTATGACCCCCCCCCCCCCCACACACACACACACACACCTTCTAGACATTCTGTGTTAATCCCTTACTTTTGGTAATTATCATTATAATTCTAATCCCTTTTATTTTAATGTTGCTGTTCTTTTATCCTGCACCTCTCTGCAATTCTGCTTTTTGTCCATTTTTCTGCCTATTTATTGCAATAAGTTTAAATAAATTATTTTTAAGCAATTATGTTATGACTATTTCCGCGCTTGTCCTTTTTATTCTAGTCAGCTTTAACTGTTAATTCTGTTACGCATTTTCGCTAATGCCAGATAGATAAAAAATAATGCTGTTCAAGCGCAAAGATGAAGGAAGCTGACAGAGATAAAGAGCAGGATGAAAGCATGCAAAATGATAGAAGAAAAGCAGCAGAAGTTGAGAAGAAGAAACGAAAAGAAGTAAGAAGAAGAAGAAGAAGAAGAAGAAGAAGAAGAAGAAATGAAGAAGAAGAAGAAGAAGAAGAAGAAAGAAGAGAAGAAGAAGAAGAAGAAGAAAAGAAGAAGAAGAAGAAGAAGAAGAAGAAGAAGAAGAGAAGAGAAGAAGAAAGAAGAAGAAGAAGAGAAGAAGAAGAAGAAGAAGAAGAAGAAGAAGAAAAGAAGAAGAAGAAGAAAAGAAGAAGAAGAAGAAGAAGAAGAAAGAAGAAGAAGAAGAAGAAGAAGAAGAAGAAGAAGAAGAAGAAGAAGAAAAGAAGAAGAAGAAGAAGAAGAAGAAGAAGAAGAAGAAGAAGAAGAAGAAGAAGAACAAGAAGAAGAACAAGAAGAAGAACAAGAACAAGAAAGAACAAGAACAAGAACAAGAACAAGAACAAGACAACAAGAGCAAGACGAAGATTCCATCAACAGCATTATTTTCCCTCTTCTTCTATCAATCTCAGCAACTCTTAGGCCCAAAGGTCTAGTCTGTGTAAAGAGGCAATTCCATCTTCTCCGGAAAATTCAGCTTTACTTGGATACGGTAAAAACTGCTGTATAACACGCAACGTGGCTTCAATGGAGGTAGCTTTACCTGTGTGTGTGTGTGTGTGTGTGTGTGTGTGTGTGTGTGTGTGTGTGTGTGTGTGTGTGCGCGCGTGCGTATGTGTGTGCGCGCGCGCGCGTGTGTGTGTGTGTGTGTGTATATTACAGAGAGATCAAAACAAAAATAAACAAAGAGCAACGGCAAAAAGAATTGTTGTTTGTTTATGAGAAATAGGTATAGAGTAAGTAATGTTTCAAACCACACAAAAACAGAATAGAAAATCACAGACTGAGAGAAAAGTTATTTTTTAAACACGCACGCACGCACACACACACACACGCGCGCGCGCATGCACGCACGCACGCACACACACACACAAGCACACACACACACACACACAAACACACACACACACACACACACACGCACATACACACACACACAAGCACACACACACACACACAAACACACACACACACACACACACGCACATACACACACACACACACACACACACACACACACGGCACACACATACACACACATGCACACATTCATCCCCCCCCCCCCCCCCACACACACACACACTCTACAGTTAAAGACTAACACATAAGAACCCAACACCTTTCAACTTTCTCAGTCGTTCAACATGGCAGCAGACTGACTGACAATAAAATAAAAAAAAGTATTAAAAAAAACAACAACAACCAACAACCTAACTTCCCCAGCATGACTCCACAGCACTAACCCTGGTATTCTGGTTGCCATAGTAACGCGAAGAAAGAGACAGTGGAGCCCATTTCATTCTAGACACAAAATGGGTGACGCAGATTTCCTAGCGAAAATGACACTGTTGACATTTTTTGTGTGTGCTCCTTTTAAAACAAAGATGGGTGGTTTTGTTTTGGTCTGTTTGTAGTCTGAGTTGTGTGTGTGTGTGTGTGTGTGTGTGTGTGTGTGTGTGTGTGTGTGTGTGTGTGTGTGTGTGTGTGTGTGTGTGTGTGTGTATGTGTGTGTGTGTGTATGTATGTATGTATGTATGTATGTATGTATGTATGTATGTATGTATGTATATATGTATATATATATATATATATATATAACAAAAGAAAGAGCTGACAGAAAGAGAGAAAAAGCGGAACAAAATAAAGACGCAAAGACCAGACATAAGGGGCAAAAACAGACACGGACGCAGATCGTCCTCCCTACCCAAATAAACAACCCCCCCCCCCACCCAACAAAAATACCAACAAAACAGTAACACCCCCAACCCTGCCCCCCCTAAAAAAAACAAGCAAAAATTACCCCCCTACCCCCCAAAAAAAAACACACACTAACAAAATCCCAACCAAAAAGTAAAGGAAAATATCCCCCCCCCCCCACCAAACTTCAAAACAAAAGAAACACACAAAATACATACCCTAAACAATGGAGAGACATAAAAGCAACCCCCCCCCCCAAAAAAAAAAAAAAAAAAAAAAAAAAAAAAAACCCAAAGAAAAAGAAAAAGCCAACCCCCAAACAAACAAGCAGAAATACCTCCCCCTACCCCCCCTCCCCCATTCCTGCAAAAATACCCCAGCCCCCCCCCCCCCCAAAAAAAAAAAAAAAAAAAAACCCAAAAAACCCCCAAAGAAAGACTAAACGAAAACGTCACCCACCACCAAAACCCAAAAAAACAAAAGAAACACACAGACACAGACCCTACACAGAAACATTTCCCTCGCCCCCCCTCCCCCCCCCCCCTCCAAATCTACCCCACATTACGTATTTCCGGAAACGCCGACCTCAACACAGAAGAGAAAAAAAATCGTTACGCTGTCTAGCTACCTGTAGAGAATTTCAAGTCTGCAATAACAGAACAAAAAGGTCAAAGGTCGCCCACAGACCCAGCCATTGAACGTCTGTCTCACTCACTTCATTTTCTCTTCCACTTCTTGCGGCATTGTTGTCCCACAAATCAATACAGTGGATTATTATTATTATAATTATGTCACTGTGACAACGTGCTTGCTCTTAATGAGTGTGTGTATGTTTTGTTGTTTAGTTTTAATGTCCGTCATGTGAAATTAGCCGCCATGTATAATGATTATGAAGGTTGATGTTGCATTTTCTTCTTACTTTTTTTTCTTGCTCTTATTCTTCTTCCAATTGTTGTTGTTGTTGTTGTTGTTGTTGTTGTTGTTGTTGTTGTTGTTGTTGTTATTCTTCTTCTTCTTCTTCGTCGTTCGTCGTCGTCGTCGTCGTCATCGTCGAACGCTAAGACAGCAACTATTGTTGTCTGTCATATGAATGGAAAATACGTTGCACTACCGTTAGGCGCCTGGCAAGTCAGGCCTAGCGCATCCAACTTTGACATGGGAAACAACAGTTCTCTTTTAAATCTTTCTGGAAGAAAAAAAAAAGCAAAAGAATGGAGGAAGAAGGCAGAACATAAGAAATGAAGATGACAGAAAGAGAGAAGGAATAAAGCAGAAAGAAAAAGAGGGATAGAAAAGAGGGAATTCCTAGCACAGGATTTCTAGAAGGTGGGGATGCTGTTTATACTGACAGGCCCCCAGCATCCCGACGAGGGACCACGGGTAGTCAACGTTTTCACTATTCACACAAGTGAATAGATTTTTTTAAATTTGTAGGGTAAGACTTTTCTTCACCGTAACAAAATGGAATGCATGTTTCTCTGTATACGGTCGTTTCTAGTCATGGAAACTCTGCAGTTCATTTTACAGTTCCCGTGAAAAGCGTAATTAGTCATGGGAAATTTGGTTACTTAGCACTCTGATAGCCTGTAAACTAAAACCTCCTTCCCCTAAAAAAAAAACAACTAAACAAGACCAAAAACACCCAAAACAACAAAACAGAAGCAAGGGCGAAAAACACAAGCACATTCCAAAAATCCACCTGGAAAATGACGTAACGTGACAGTTTAAAACCATTTGATGTTATGCTTCGTTAAGTTTTCTTTCCACTTTTTAGGAGGAGAGGATTGCTTTTGTTTTGTTTTACGGTTTGTTGAGGAAAAAACCGTAGTATTGTTTGTTACTGAAATACACGAGTGCTAGCTACACTTTATGCAAAAAGGAATTCGTTAGGGCGTAGTGTCAGTTTTCTCCCAGATGCAACGCAGATTATTTGTCAAATTAACTTTGCAATAAAATTCATATATCTTTTTTTCTGATACGTCTGTTTTCTCTAGTATCTGGGGACAGGATAACTCAGAGGTCAGAGCACTCGCATTCCTCAAACCAAGGTTAAGCAGCATTGAGCGTGGTTACCAAATATGGGATGGGTGACCGCTTGCGCGCCTTGGCCTCAGTGCAGTCCCCCACTTCAACCAGCTATAAATGGGTGTCTTCCCTCTTTAGGGTCAGGGAAGGTAAAGCAGCAATGGAGAGGAGATGGGCGCCACCCTCAATATGCAGGCCCCTGGAGAAGCTGAGGTCTCTGATATCTTGCTCCCAAAAAGACCGCATAGGTTATGGGAACACCTTTACCTTAACTCAGTAATTGTATCACATTAAAGAAAAGTTAAAGATTTTGTTGTGATGCAGTAAGACACTGAATGCCTAAATAAATAGATACATAAAGTTATTGCAATTCTTTACTCACTAAGGCATTAATAACAGTCCAGATAATTATGGTTTTCCTGGTTGGGTAGGCCAGTGGTATGGATAAAAACACTATGAACAGAAGCATGGATTAAAAAAACAAAGGCAAAACGGGACCGAAACACAATTACACATATCCCACGAGGGGAACAGGCCAATGTAGTAACAATACCGTCGACAATGGCCCAGAGAAAGACTGTGTTTTCACTGCAAACAACGCTATCTGCCCTCAGGGAGTGTGATGGGAAACGCTTGATTTGAGTGACAAATGAAAACACATTCCGCCAAAGACAAGCTTATTCACGGTCTCTCTGAGGCTGTGTCACCCGTGTCTACTGGTAGACAATCTTTCTCTTCCTCTTCTTCTTCTTCTTCTTCTTCTCTTCTTCTTCTTCTTCCTCTTCTTCTTCCTCTTCTTCTTCCTCTTGTTGTTGTTGTTGTTGTTGTTGTTGTTGTTGTTTGTTGTTGTTGTTGTTGTTGTTGTTTTCTTCTTCTTCTTCTTCTTCTTCTTCTTCTTCTTCTTCTCTTCTTCTTCTTCTTCTTCTTCTTCTTCTTCTTTCCTCTTCTTCTTTTCTTCTTCTTCTTCTTCTTCTTCTTCTTCTTCTTCTTCTCTTCTTCTTCTTCTTCGACAGCAACTATTGTAGTCTGTCATATGAGTCTCGCGAAGCCGTTAAGCGCCTGACAAGTCAGGCCCAGCGCATCCATCTTTGGCATGGGAGAAGATTGTTATCTTTTAAGCCTTTCTGAAAGAAACGACAGGAGAATGGACCAAAAAAGGTAGAAAATGGACAAGAAGGAAGTGACAAGACCAAAAACAAGGCAGAAACAAAGAGAGGGATAGAAAAGAGGCAATTCTCAGCACAGAATTTCCAGAAGATAGGGATGTTTATACTGATAGGCTTCCGGTCTCCCCAAGGGGGAATAAGTCTCGAAATTCTTTTTTTTTTCATCGTGGAACGCTCAGACAGCAACTATTGTTGTCAGACATATGAGCGAATATGCGTTGCGCTGCCGTTAAGAGCCCGATAAGTCAGGCCTGGCGCATCCGACTTTGGCGCGAAATCTCGAATGACTGATAGGAACTATTAATTACTAACTCTATAGGATAGCTGTCCACTTGTTAAAGCAGTTCAGTGGCTAATCAGAAGAGTATTCTCACCGACCCAAACGTGTCTCAGAGTACTTACAACCGAGCATTAGTAGCATTTTTTCCCAATAACTTGCAACACAGCTTCTCTAGGTTATAACATGTTTCAATTGTCCTTTAACAGAGTTTTTTTGTACGTTAAAACGTTTTTCTTTTTTTTTCTACAGAATTTCACCAAGGACAACTCTCTTGTTGAAGTGGGTTCTTTTACGTGCATCTAAATATGTGTTAGACGGGATAGCTCAGTGGTTAGAGTACTCGCTTTCCCCAAGCCGATGTTAAGCAGCATCGAGCGTGGTTACAAGTGGATGGGTAACCGTTTGTGCGCCTTGGCTTCTGTACTGTCCCCAAGTTTCATCCAGCTTTAAAATTATGGGTACCTGCCCTCTTTAAGGTCAAGAAAAGTAAACCAGCGAGGGAGAGGAGATGGGCGCCGCCCTCAATATGCTAAATCCTGACAAGCTGAGGTCTCTGATGCCTCGCTCCCCTACAACCTCGTAGGTTGTGGAACACCTTTACCTTTTTTACCTTTTAATACATCCCCCCCCCCCCCCCCGCCAATCCCTGCAGCCTCTCCTGCACTCTAAACCCAAACTAACAACCAACAAAACAAAAAAACCACCACCACAACACCAAGTGTGTACCCACCCCCAGCAAACTTGCCCGCGTAGGCCTGCGAGGAGATGAGGTAATCCAGCCCTATACGGGAGTTGACGCACGTGCGGATGCACAGCACGCACTCCAGCCTCATCACCAACACCTGGAACCCTCCACCCTGCTTGGACAGCTGGCCCAGGCACTCGAACAGCAGCTCCAGACCCTGGTTCTCCAGAAAGTCCTCCATCCACCGCCGTCAGACCCGCCCAGCTTCTTCCGGAGCCGGCACAGGTTGAACACGGACGGGTTCTGGAGAAACTGCACGCACGACTTGGACAGGTAGCAGTCGTAAGCCACGTCCGCCATGCGCGACTCTGAATGCGATCTGGGCCTCATGGCGGGGGTGACCGGGGACAGGAAGATGTCGCTGGAGTGTTGGGTGTCCAGGTCTAGGTCTAGCGGGCTGGAGTCCCCGCGGTACACGACTTTTTTCAGGGTGGAGAATTGCGGGTTCTTGGTGTCCGCCAGCATCGCTCGAGAGCGGCGCGACCTCCTTCCCGGGGACAGGAGCGCGCGGATGGGCACGTGAGACTGGACTTCGATGACCGAGCAGGTCGGCGCCATGGCGGGTCCGTCTGGGGGCTTGACCTCTTTCATGACCTTCGATTTCCCGCCACGAGGGTTGGACGTGAAACTAGGATAGAAGGGTGAGATTGTGGTGTGTGTGTGTGTGTGTGTGTGTGTGTGTGTGTGTGTGTGTGTGGTGTGTGTGTGTGTGTGTGTGTTGTGTGTGTGTGTGTGTTGTGTTGTGTTGTGTTGTGTGTGTGTTGTGTGTGTTGTGTGTGTGTGTGTGTGTGTGTGTGTGTGTGTGTGTGTGTGTTTGTGTGTGTGTGTGTGGTGTGTTGTGTGTGTGTGTTTGTGTGTTGGTTTTGTGTGTTGTGGTGTGTGTGTGTGTGGTGTGTGTGTGTGTGTCGTCGTGCGGCGCTGTGTTGTATGAGTGTTACCCTGTTTACAGATGAATCAAGATCTTTGCCATGCCCACACGACGCAGGAGAAGATAATTCTCACTGTCCTGTTATCCTTCCAGATATAAAGATTCCGTCCCTTGAATGCAAACATGGTTGACAGCAGGGTTTTATTTTTAATCCAAGGTGCTAAACCGTTCCGTCCAATCGTGATCTGTGAAGAATGAACTTGGTACAGAAATCGAAATGTGTTTCTCAAAAAGCTAGCTGCTCTCTTTTGTAACGTAGTTTCAATAGTGTATAGATCTTGAGAGGTAATATTATACAGAATTAGAACTCTGTCAAAGAGAATATGCACAGGTAATAGTATACAGAATTATGTCAAAGAGTTCTACACAGGTGATATACAGAACTCTGTCAAAGAGATATGCACAGGTAATATTAACAGAATTCTGTCAAAGGATTCGTATATACAGAGTTAATATAACTAGTAAACGTTCTGTCAAAAAATCTACACAGGTAGTATATACAGAATTCTGTCAAAGAGATCTGCACAGGTAATTATACAGAACTCTGTCAAAGTGATATATACAAATCTGTAAGTATATATACAGAATTCTGTCAAAGAGATCTGCACAGGTAATATACAGAACTCTGTCTACAAGGATGAATTTACCACGAGTATTATACAATTCGAGAATACGACTCCTCCCGCCAAAGAGATCTACACAGTCAACATTCACAATAGGGCTACTCTATTAAGCTGATGAAGAAGAATGGTTCAGACTCCTAGCAAATTATTAACACTATTATTACCAACTACTTGACCACCAAGACCTCACATAAGTCAAACCGACAAACAAACGGATTTTGCTTCGAAGTGTGCTACTCATCAACAGGCAATTCGATTTTGATATCAAACTTCCTCCAAAAGGACTAGTACACAGACCACGACTTTTCAGTTTAGTGTACTGGTGAAAACCATGACGGTTCTTTTGCTCTTCTTATCCTGTACTTCTGTTGCCATGAAATTTTAGAATAATCACATTTCTGTTTCAAATACTTCTGCTGCCATGAAATTTGAGAATATTCACATTTCTGTTTCAAATACTTCTGTTGCCATGAAATTTTAGAATATTCACATTTCTGTTTCAAATACTTCTGTTGCCATGAAATTTTAGAATATTCACATTTCTGTTTCAATTACTTCTGCTGCCATGAAATTTTAGAATATTCACATTTCTGTTTCAAATACTCTGTTGCCATGAAATTTTAGAATATTCACATTTCTGTTTCAAATACTTCTGTTGCCATGAAATTTGAGAATATTCACATTTCTGTTTCAACTACTTCTGCTGCCACGAAATTTTAGAATATTCACATTTCTGTTTCAAATACTTCTGCTGCCATGAAATTTGAGAATATTCACATTTCTGTTTCAACTACTTCTGTTGCCATGAAATTTTAGAATATTCACATTTCTGTTTCAACTACTTCTCTGCCACGAATTTGAGAATATTCACATTTCTGTTTCAACTACTTCTGCTACCATGAAATTTGAGAATATTCACATTTCTGTTTCAATTACTTTTGCTTCCACGAAATTTTAGAATATTCAGGTAACGTGCCACCGAGTGCAACGGACATTTAGTGTGTTGTTGGATTCCTGGCTATAAGGCATGGGTTCGAATCTCATAAGGATCACAGGGTTTTTGTCGAAGCCCGGCAGGATCCTACCCAGAGTGAGTTTGTATTGTATTGTACATCATTTTAAGTCACGGCAGATTTCTCTTCGTGAGTTTGCTACATACTCAATGGAAAGGCTGGGACAACACAGATAAGCATCATCCACTTTACGGAGCGAGTTAGATAGAGATTGTTGTTCAAATAACTTGACCAACACTGCAAGGGTCTGTATCTCTCGGGTCTGATTAACGCTGAGCTATCTCATGATGGGAAGCGTAGAGTACAGCCCTTTCAAGTAGTCTAGATACATATATACTGTGTCTTCATAGTATCTTTACATCATTTTCATCACCATCGACTATCATGCAATTCGAAGGAACTTGTTTTTGATTCTTCGTACAAGATTCATCTGTGTAAAACTTGCGCTCATTTACCCCAGCAATACCAAAGCTTATCACCAATCATACATGTATTTTTTCCCAGTTTACACATTTAAAAGAAGTAAGGTAGATAGATTGTTGCATCAAGAGAAAAGATTTTTTTCTGACAGCCTTTTTGCGGACAAGCTATCCTTAGTTTCCTTCTTCGTTTTAATTACAGGGGATTTGAAAATGTCTGGATGAATTCCAAAGAAAGTTACACTTTGGGACTGATTTTGTTTAAGAAACATCTCGAACCCTATCTTCTTTCTGATCTCAGTCTGAGACCATCTTAAGCCAAGCCCACGCTGTATACGGCCAAAAAGTGTGTATTGTGAGATTCTGTGGGTAAAATATTTTCTATACCTTAATGTTCTGTTTGTGTTCTCTTGCTTGACTTTACTGCTCGGTTCTTGTATAAACTAGTGTGCAACAGTCAGTTTTAAAACAGATTTTTTACATGAATGATTTAAACCTGT
>CM060321.1:8565015-8572515 GCA_030674155.1 Stramonita haemastoma | reverse complement strand
TATAACAGACATATTGCATTTTGAACATACTCTTTCATCCCGTGGTATGTTATGGAAACGTCCAACCTCAATAGGAAGTTTGTGACAACTGCAACGAAATTTCATAAGAGTGTAAACATATACATCGGGTAGACAACAACACACACACACACAAACACACACACACACACACACAAACACACACACACACACACACAAACACACACACAGACACACACACACACACAAACCGACAAAACAAGTTGCTTGGGGGGGTGTAAGAAAAACTAAAAGATATTTTTTGGCTTTTGTATGCTCCAAACGCAGGTGTGCATCGCCTAAATTGTACGTAGGTTTGGTATTTCTTTTAATGTTTAATTAACCATTAAATACCTGAAATGCCGTTTTTGTTTCTCTTGTGTTGAGCAATGGTCCGCGTGATTGCCTGTTTGTCTGCGTGCTTGTGTGCGTGCTTGTGTGCGTGCGTGCGTGCGTGCGTGCGTGTGTGTGTGTGTGTGTGCGTGAAAGTCAAAGTCAAAGTCAAAGTCAATGTCAATGTCAATGTCAATGTTTTATTTCCAGATGTACATTAGTTGCTGTTTCAGCGTTCGACGACAACGTCGACGACGAAGAAGAGACGGTATATGTAATTATATGCTGTTCCAACCTTGTATATGTGAGATCAAGGTCTTTTATGTTATCTCAGGAACGTTTTTATTCCTCCCCCCTCCACACCCATTTTAGCTCCAACTTAAACGGAAAAGAATCAAAAATCGGGAGCATCCAACCACTAATTCAAAAGCAAAACAACATAGTCCAAGAAAAATTTATTTTTGGTGCAAAGTAATTGCTTCAAAATTTCTGACTACACAAACTAGTAAATTTACCCTTCCCGATTACATTCCACTGGTTTTAATAAAAGTTCTGTGGGGGGATTTTACGTAAAAACACTTGTCGAACTACTTTCTGTCGATTTCGCCAGAGGGCCGGAGTTTTTGCGTCACTCGCGGTTTCAGGGTCAGACCCTTCCGCGAATTAATCAGAGATAGGCCTAGACCTAAATTTTCTTTGCTGACCATTATATAGCTATAAATGGGACGGTCCAAAGTCCATATCGTTTGTGAATCTTGCTACAGTCACAGAAAGAATCAAAGTAATGAATAAAACCTGTGTGAGAAACCCACGGGGAAGACAAAGCAAAAGGAGTAGCAGACGCCACAGCACAGGTGTAAACAGACACATCCAGCGTAGTAGTATAATTATTATACAGTCAGTTTGTTTTATAAAATCGGAAGAAGTTGTGTTTGAAATAATAGTTACTTTGATAAGCATGTGTGTGTGTGTGTGTGTGTGTGTGTGTGTGTGTGTGTGTGTGTGTGTGTGTGTGGTGTGTGTGTGTGTGTGTGTGTAATTTAAAATCATCTTTACTGAAGGTAAAACATTAAGCTTTCACAAAAGTTTCCATTTGCCCTCACAATTTTTTTTAATGGATATAAAAACACAACAATAAAGGATAGAAAAACAAAACGGTCTTAATCTAGGTACAAATAAGATAGCACAGAAAAGGAAAGGAAACAGAGAAAATGTATTGCTCACAATATAACGGAAAAGAAGACAGCATGATATGCTTGATTCAGACAGAAAAATAGTGAAGAAAACAAAATAACAAGGCATGACATAACAGTTTATAAAACAAGATAGAACCACAGAATAATCTAAAGCATAAAAGAAGTGGTCTTATGATTTATCCATGTGTGTGTGTGTGTGTGTGTGTGTGTGTGTGTGTGTGTGTGTGTGTGTGTGTGTGTGTGTGTGTGTGTGTGTGTGTGTGGAAAAGGGGAAAAACTGGCCCAGAAATCAAAAAGATATTCAAATGGTGCCACAGGAAAACTGATATGTATTACGACCATGCTGTTTCCGCAATCAGTATTGGAACACTATGAGTCCAGAGGAGAGTCATGGGCCCAAAAACATAAAAGGGAAATTAGAATTTGTTTAAGACTGCATTGCCAGTGACAGTAATAAAATGCTGTCTGTTATACCAACTTTCCAAATGCTGTGGAATCCCCCAGATATTTAGGAATGCTCAGCCTGTTGCCAAGAATCTGTGCCTTGGTAGACCTGAACAAAGTGTGCAACTTGAAACCTTCAAGCAGACAATTCAGCATTTAGACTCTATTGGTGATGACCGAGTCACAGTGCATGATTTTGTGTGTATCATGAAGGACTTACTTAAGGACGCAGAGAATGATGTATACTGTGCACATCATATGAAAGTTAAATTCTTAAAACACTATGATAATGAAATTGCGTTTGCTTATTCCAATAACAAAATTGATATCAGAGAGGGGGCTGCTTTTTGTTCTTGTACTTAAAAAAAATATTACCCTTCCATCATCCCCCTCCTACCACCCCACCCCCTCTATCAGTCTCTCCCTCCCCCCACCCTCCTCCCCAACCCCCTCCTCTACCCTCTTCCCCCTCCCTTCCCCCACCCCCTCTATAACCCTTCCCCTCCCTCCCACCTCTATAACCCTTCCCCTCCCTCCCACCTCTATAACCCTTCCCCTCCCTCCCCCCATCCCTACTCTCTTCCCCCACCTCCTCCCCTACCCTCTTCCCCCTCCCTCCCCCCACCCCCTCTATAACCCTTCCCCTCCCTCCCCCCCATCCCTACTCTCTTCCCCCATCCCTACTCTCTTCCCCCACCCCTCTTCCCCCTCCCTTCCCCCACCCCCTCTGTAACCCTTCCCCTCCCTCCCCTCATCCCTACTCTCTTCCCCCACCCCTCTTCCCCCTCCCCACCCCGTCTATAACCCTTCCCCTCCCTCCCCCTCACCTCCCCCACCCCTCTACCTCCTCCCTTCCCCCACTATAACCCTTCCCCTCCCTCCCCCTCACCTCCCCCCACCCCTCTACCTCCTCCCTTCCCCTCCCTCCCCCTCCCCCACTCTATAACCCCCTCCCTTCCCCTCCCTCGACCCCCTTCCCCCCCCCCTCGACCCCCCTACCCCCTTCCCCCCTCCCACCCTTCCCTCTCTACCCCCCACCATCCTCCTCCTCCCCACCTCCCCTCTCTACTCCCCACCTCCCCCCCTCCTCCTCCCCACGACCCCCCCTCCCCTCTACCCCCCTCCGCTTCCCTCTCTACCCCTACCCTCCCCCCCTGGCCTACCCTCCACCTCTTCTCCTTGTCTTCCTGCTCCCTTTCCTCTCTCTCCCCCTACCATATGCTTCTCCCTAGCACAAACATGGAAAGATAGACAACACATCACTCCAAAGCTCGGAGCATTAGAAGTTAGGTGCAGATCCCCCTACAGATCTGCAATTCCTAACTCACAGCTTTACTTTTTGCCTTCACATTTTTACAACTTATCATTCAACCAACAACTTCAAATTCCAAAGGTGTCTTTTACTATATCTTCACAAATTGAAAAACATCTATGTCTACAATCATTTACTTTCGCCATGTACTTCTTTCACACAGGTCAACAGTAAGTCTACAATTTCATATAAAAACTACTGCTTCATTTCCATTAGATGAAACCTTTGATCTGGACTACAAAGCAACTGCAAACAATTAAAAGGGATGCAACTTTTTAAAATGATATGTAGCCTGTCAAGGGGAAGTAATATTGATATCAAGTAGCACACACACACACTTTCTAAATGATTTGGAATAATATTTATCAGAAACTGCTTAACACTGCTTATCCAACTTTCATCTCATGGCAAAATGTTAACCAGTTATGTTAAACTTTTACTTTATGCTGATGATACCATTTTATTCTCCACTACAAAGAAGGGTACAAGATGCTTTAGACATTTTGGATGCTTACTGTTTTCATTAGAAACTTGTGAATCTAGTAAAAACCAAAATCATGATATTCGACAACAATAGATCTCTAATAATTATGTAATATAGAAGAAAAATGCTTGAAGTTCTTAACAGTTTTAAATATTCAGGAATCAATTTCAGTAGCAGTGGTAGCAAATCCGGATTCAGAGGGGACAATTGTTCAATCCAGCAAATCCTCAGTTCCAGGCTAAGAGGTTAGTATATGGAGAATTAAGTCATGTGTAATTGATAAGGACTGCATGGCAAAAAGAACTATGTACACATAAAATCATTGTATGTGTTTTATTGTATTGATGTGAGTATATGGGCATATGAAAATGTATTGCATGAAAAATGCTTATGATAAAGCTGCTAAAGTCATGTTTAGCTTAATAAGGACTGCACAGCAAATAGAACTACATACACATATGGCACTTGATTCATTCCATAAAATTGTCGTACCAGTTTTGTTGTAGGGATGTGAAATTTGGGGATATGAAAATATAGCAATAATTTCATAAGTTTCAGCTGAAGGTTTTAAAATATAGTTTTCCTTTAACCCTCTTGCACTCAGATTCTCTGAACACAAACAGCCCCTAGATTTTGAATT
This sequence comes from Stramonita haemastoma, assembly GCA_030674155.1. Taxonomy (NCBI): domain Eukaryota; kingdom Metazoa; phylum Mollusca; class Gastropoda; order Neogastropoda; family Muricidae; genus Stramonita; species Stramonita haemastoma. The sequence continues at coordinate 8,568,088 of CM060321.1, read as the reverse complement.
CCATCACGAAATCAGGTCAGGCACACATGCTTGCTGGCCTTTTCCTCCTTCTAAGTACACACCAGCAGCTATATTACTTCCAGATTCTCAGCAGGGCTTCTACTTCTAGCCTGTAGAGCTTTGACATGTGGTAGCAATTAGTGACGATCACAGCCTGATGGAAAATCTATTGTGTGTAAATCCCAGCAAATCCGGATTCAGAGGGGGCAATTATTCAATCCCCGCAAATCTGGGTTCCGGAATGACAGGGTTAGTATAATTATGGAGAAACTGGCAGATATCCCTTGTCCAGTTTGGTCTCTGTTCGAATGGTGTGTTTCTGGATGCAGCTGCTCTACTTCCAGTATGAAAAGCTGCCATCAAATGTTTACCAGATGATAGATTTACTTGACAAATACTTGATTCAATCAGCATGGCTAAATATGATTATAAAAATATCTTAATACAAAGCGGATTTGACTATGTGGGAGAGACAGTCATGTTCAAGTATTAATTTTCTTCAAGTATTTAAAAGTTCACATATCAAAGTTAAAATTTCACATACCAAAGCCTTCTTAGTAGAACATTTTGTTAATGAATGGAGAAGTGAACCGTGGGATAATAGAAAACACCTTTATTATAGAAATTTGAAGATCAATTTTGGTAAGTAAAAATATATAACTTGTCTACCAGATATATATGTTTACGCTTTTACAAAAAAAAAATTGTTGGAGTTGTCACTAGCTTCCAATTGAGGATGGTCATTTGCACTTGCCACAGGAATAAAGAATGTGTTCAAAATACATTATATCTGTTTTAGCGGATGAATTTTATTTTATGATGGATTGTCTCCACTTAATAAATTTACAACAAAATTTTAATCCTCAACATTTTCTTCAACCCTTGTCCTGTTATAAATTTTGAAGGATGATGAAATGTAAATCTCGAAAAGTTTTCCTCTCTCTCGAAATTCATAAGATGTGCAGGAATTTCTTGAAAATTCATTTGTTGTCATTCACATGAGTACATTGTGTATTTTAAAGAAATTGCTACAGTTTAAAAATGTTTTGAGATTTTAATGCCATTTGTCATTTTGTGATGAACTCGTTTTGTAATGGCACCAATGGAGGATGCAATTTCTGTATTTTTTGCCTAGTGGTGGTTATAAGCATACACTTTGTTTTGCTTGAAATAAGAGACATATGATTGAGTTCTGTCTGTTCAATACGTTTATCAATATCTGCCTGCATATCACTCACAAGCTGGTTTGGACCACTACTGTTACACTGAATTGATGTATCATCAACAAATATTTGACCTAAACAATGAAATTGAATATGCAGAGGCAGGTTATTATCATTAGAGATAGAGAAAAGAAGCAGTCCTAGTATTGATCCTTGTGGTAATCCATATTTCACGGGTAATAAGGTGATCTCCTAGGCCCAATTTCAACAAGCTGTTGATGATTACTGAGAAATGGGTGTAAAATCTGAATGCTTGGTTGCAAATCTTATGGCATTTTAATTTTTGAATGAAAAGAGAAAGTTAAGTTATACTGCAGATGAACATTGCTCAACTGAATTTAGATTTTTTGACACATTCTACATTCCTGATAAACCATTTTTAAGGCAATATTACCTCCCCTTCAAAGGCTATTATAAAGAGTGAGATTCCTTTTCATTGTTTGAAGTCGCTGAGAATTCCAGAGAAAAGTGTGTATGTAATGGAAATTAAGCATCAGTTTTTACGTAAAATTGTAGACTGCTGTTTAGCTCTCTGAAACAAGGGTGTAGTGGACCAAAATGTTTGAAAGTAAGCTTTTATTTTCAAATTCTGAAGAGATATAGAAAAGGACACCTTTAAATTGTGGAATTGTTAGTCTAATATATACTTTTAAAACTTTGATGACAACAAGTTAAGCTTTGAGTTAGGAAGTGCAGATCTGTAGGGGGATCTGCCCCTAACTTCTAATGCTCCGAGCTTTGGAGTGATGTGTTGTCTATCTTCCCATGTTTGTGCTAGGGAGAAGGTTAGGGAGAGAGAGGAAAGGGAGCAGAAAGACAAGGAGAAGGAGGGGGAGGGTGGGGAGGGGGGGAAGGGGTGGGGAGGGGAGGGGAAGGGTAGAGAGGGAAGCGGAGGGGGTAGAGGTGGGTGGTGGAGGGGGGAGGAGGGGGGAGGAGGGGGGAGGAGGGGAAAGGGTAGAGAGGGGGGGGGAGGGGGGAAGGGAGAGGGTAAAGGGGGGGGAGGAGGGGGGGGTAGAGAGGGAAGGGTGGTGGGGGGGGGTAGAGAGGGAAGCGGTGGGGTGGGGGGTGGGGAAGGGGGAGGAGGAGGGAGGGGAAAGGGTAGAGAGAGGTGGTGGTGGGTAGGAGGGGGAGGGGGGGAAGGGAGGAGGGGAGGAGGGGGGTAGGGGTAGAGAGGGAAGGGGGGGGTAGAGGGGGGGGGGGGGGGAAGGGAGGGGGAGGGGGGGGGGGGAGGAGGGAAGGGGGGGGGGAGAGGGGTAGAGGGGGGGGGGTAGGAGAGGGGTAGGAGAGGGGGGGAGGGGGGAGGGGTAGGGGCATTGCCTTTCAATTTTAGCCTTTTGCCCGTCACAAAAAATGACGGCGATTCCCCCCTCATGCCGTGACCCGCTGTAAAAGATCTGGGGATTTTGACATAACGGGAAGAATTCTCAGTTTTGTGAAAAGCTGAGAAAAGAAAAGAAACAAAAAAAAAAAAAAAAAAACGAACAAAGAATTTTAAAAGCCGAGTTGGTTCTTCCCGGGTCTCTTTACCCCGGGCGCCAGAAATAATTATGACTTTGCCAAGCAACAGTTGACGTCAAAAATGGCTCTTTTCCCCTTTTCTCCCTTTTTTTCATGTTCAATTTTTTTTTAAAAAAAACCCAAAAAAAAAAAAAACCCGCTCAGCTTTGATAGTCGCCGTGGGGTAAAGGAAATGGGTTTAAAAATTCTTCTTCCGCGGTTGTTTTTTTTAAAATGGGGGTGATGTTGTTTTTATTTTTGTTTTTTTTTCTTTTTTTTCCCCCTTTTTAACGTTTACATTTCCGCAACTGGCAAGCCCCCCAAAAAGGGCACACACTTCTGGATTTATGCTC
>CM060321.1:8562335-8564915 GCA_030674155.1 Stramonita haemastoma | reverse complement strand
CTCTCTCTCTCTCTCTCTCCCTCCCTCCTCCTCTCTCTCTCTCTCTCTCTCTCTCTCTCCCTCCCTCCTCTCTCTCTCTCTCTCTCTCTCTCTCTCTCTCTCTCTCTCTCTCTCTCTCTCTCTCTCTCTCTCTCTCTCTCTCTCTCTCTCTCTCTCTCTCTCCCTACCCCCCCTCTCTCTCTCCCCTAATAACTTTCTTCTTCCTCTTCTTCTCGCGGAAGGAAGATCTACACGACACTACAGACAGGTAATCTAGCCCACCATCAATGTCCAAGTCCCCTTACACCCCTGGCTACCCCTTGAATTATTTACCCCCGGAGGCATAATGAGAGTCACGAGAAGAAGACTTCAGCAGAGAGAGAGAGAGAGAGAGAGAGAGAGAGAGAGAGGGCAAGGAGAGAGAGAGAGAGAGAGCAAGGAGGGGAGAGAGAGAGAGAGAGAGAGAGAGAGAGAGAGAGAGAGAGAGAGAGAGAGAGAGAGAGAGAGAGAAATTGTTGTTGTTGTTGTTGTAACAACAACAACAAAAAGAGTTACTATTGTCGATGTTCTTTCCCCCCTCCCCCTCCTTTCCCCTCACAAGCGGGGGTGGGGAGAGAGAGAGAGAGAGAGAGAGAGAGAGAGAGAGGAGGAAGAGAGAGAGAGAGAGAGAGAGAGAGAGAGAGAGAGAGAGAGAGAGAGAGAGAGAGAGAGAGAGAGAAGGCAAGGCGAATTGTTTTTGTTGTTGTTATTGTAACAACAAAGAAGAGTAACTATTGTCGCTGTTCTTTCCCCCCCCCTCCCCTCCTTTCCCCTCACATACACACACACATACATACACACACACACACACACACTCACACACACACCACACACACACACACACACACACACACACACACACACACACACACACACACACACACACACACACACACACACCGAAAAAACATCGCGCGCGCTGTCTGTTGTAGTTACTGTTGCTCTTGCTGTTGTTGTTGTTGTTGTTGTTGTTGTTGTTTTTGTTGTTGTTGTTTGTTGCTGTTGCTGCATTGTTTTCAGAGTGACTATTGTTGCTGTTATTTTTCACTGCCCCTCCCCCCTTCCCATCACATACAGATTATTATTATTCTTCATTATTTTATATGGAGGATAATGAAATAAGTACTCATGTGCCTTTTTTTAAATTTTACATCCAGTCCCCATGCGTATGCAGTTTTGTTAATATTGTCATCTGATGATGATGATGATGACGATGACGATGATGACGATGATAATGACATTGATAATAACGATAACAATAATGACAATAACGATTATATAGTGACAACAATGATTACAAAACAAACATGGCTGCATATGAAAAAAAATCTCACCATTGGTAAAACCACGGGGCATTAGCCCCCAAAACGAAAAAGAACAAAACAAAACAAACCAACCAACCCAAAACAACAACATTTCAGAAATTTTTCGTGAACTTTGTCTTCTTCCCCTGAAGCAAAACTTTGACACACATCTGTCTAAAAAAGATTTGCATCAGAACACGACGGAGAAATATCTGATCAAAGAAATATCTGATCTGGGAAACAAAGCATAACAAGATGACAACAAGATTAACTTTTACCCTGTAGGGATGTCGGGGGCCTGTCAGTATAAATATCAGCAACCCCCCCCCCCCAACCCACCACCACCATCTTAAAATTCTGAACTAGGAATTCCCTCTTTTCGATCCATCTCTATTTTTTCTGCCTTATTCCTCTCAAACGGATAATTATTATCATCTGCGGAGATTCGATCCCACGCCCTTACTTATCGTCAATATCTGTCGCCAGAATACAGCTGTCTCAATGGTGGGGAAAAGCAGTTGCATACGCAAAAACCTCACTATTTTGGGTTTTTTTTTTGTATTTTATACCACTTTATGTCACAGCAGATTTCTCTGCATGAAATTCCGGCTGCTCTCCCCGGGGAAGGTGCGTCGCCACAAGTGCAGTGCCTACCCATTTTTTTTCTTTTTCCTGTCTGCAACTGTATTTGTTTCCCTATCAGAGTGGCTTTTTTTCTACAGAATTTTGCCAGGGTCAACCCTCTTGTTGCCGTGGGGTCTTTTACGTGAGCTAAATAGTGATGTGTAGCACACGGGACCTCGGTTTATCGTCTCATCCGAAAGACTAGCGCCCAGACCACCACTCAGGGTTAATGGATGGAGAAAAAGTTTTGGGCCCAAACGGGGTACGAACCACCGCACACCCCGACCCGGACTTTTTGCTTTCTAGGCAAGGCGCGTTACCACCTAGACCACCATCCACTATTGGTGAACATAGCAGCTCTAGCCAAGAAACAAACTCCCAACTCAAAACCTGTCAAATCACAAGTTCAACACTCGTACCACTGAGCGCCTCTCCCCCTTTCCTAAATCCCCCTTGAAAGTAAAAAAAACCCTAGATATAAACAGCAAGAAAATGGAAATATTTCCTAGGTATAAAAACGAAAGCTATAGCATCGGATGAAAGATCGAAAAACCTGAAATTCTCTCCAGGATAGCCCAGACAACAGCTGCAATGACCAAACTGAAAGTCCTCTGGAACGACAAGAACACGACAT
>CM060321.1:8554835-8557335 GCA_030674155.1 Stramonita haemastoma | reverse complement strand
TGTGTGTGTGTGTGTGTGTGTGTGTGTGTGTGTGTGTGTGTGTGTGTGTGGTGCTGTGGTGTGTGTGTGTGTGTGTGTGTGTGTGTGTGTGTGTGTGTGTGTGTGGTTGTGTGTGTGTGTTGTGGAGTGTTTACAATGAAGGAGAAGGCGGGGAAAAGAGCCTAAAACACTTCATTTCTTTTGTTTTGGAGATATGGATATGACAACTGTCACCGTGAAGGTGTGAATGGAATAATTATTGGGTGTGAGGGGAGAGAGAGAGAGAAGATGGGGAGAGAGAGAGAGGAGAGAGAGAGAGAGAGAGAGAGAGAGAGAGAGAGAGAGAGGAGGGGAGAGAGAGAGAGAGAGAGAGAGAGAGAGAGACTTTGAAAACTTTTTTTCATTCCAAGAGGGTCATAGAAAAAGTAGCAATTACTTTTTTTTACATCTAGCCCTTTGACTCCCCCCCCCCCCCCCAACAAAACAAAACAAACAAACAAACAAACAAGCAATCCCCCCAAAAACAAATAACAACAACCCCAAAATGCAAGCCACCCCCCCCTCCCCAAAAACAAGGTACAGCATACAAAAGCCCCCCAAACAAAACAAAAACGGAAAGAAACTCCCCAACCCACCTACCCCCCAAAAAAACAACAACAACAACAACAAAACCCAACAAAAACCAACAAAAACCCAACTAACAGCAAAAATTATCAAATGCACACAGTATGAAAGATGAGGTACTTAGTTTGTCTAGGCTACTTTCGTGCACTTTCCTCCAAGCGAATTATTTTCTTATGTGATGCTAATAGTTGCCTCAGTGTAATAACGAGTGTAATAGCGATAATGTTTGTGATAATAGTTTAGGAGCATTTTTGACTTATCTTCTGGAACAAGTAAGATTTGTAATTATCCTGAAAAGATGTAATATTATTTCTTTTTTAAAGATTTTTTGGAAACGTGTTCCAAAACAGTTTCCTTGGAGTAACAAAGGTTTGTTTTGTGAAGATCTAGTCTTGGTTTCGGTATTACTGTTATTCATGTACCATGACTGGTTTATTCCAAACCTAAAAGTAAGTGTAGATGAAGCCAGACCCTATATTATGCGATACATTACAATTGCTTTATTATATTCCAGATGATTAGTTAGGGGAAGAATGTACAATTTAATATAGTCTTAGGGTAATAAAGTGGAAGACTTAAGAAGTACCACTTTAAGAGCTGTACATGGATTCTTGAAAGAGGTTTTTTGCTATAAGCACTGCACCCATCATATTATGATGTCGTGGCATCGTCAATAAATGATTGAATATAAGCATGGTAGAAACTGTCTACAAAAATCTGGATCTAGAAAGAGTTTAATTTTACAGAGTTGAGATATCTTTTGAGAAACATGTTTGTATAAGAGGTCAATATGGGGTGATCAAGAGAGATCATTACCAATTGTAACGCCTAAAAGTCTGAGTATCTACTTTGATAGCACTCTTACCGATATAAACTGGTGGCATAACAGAGGTTATATTTTGTAATTTTGGTGGAAAAGTAATTATCATGAATTTTGTTTTTTGATCATTTAGGGCTGTATGATTAAGTCTGGTCCATTCCAGTATTGATCGGCATTTTCTTGTGTAGAGTTAGATAGTTGTTTCAAGACAGAATGAGAAGAGTAGATAGTAGTTTCATCAGCAGTAGGTTCAGTTACGCCTTTTATAATGAGTAATGGAAAATCATTGATATATAGTAAAAACAGAAGAGGCCCTAATACTGATCCTCATGGAATACTACATTTTTGTGACAGAAATTCAGAATGTTCATTATTTAGCCAAACAGCATTGGTTCGATTAGTAGGACATGATTTTATGAGTGACAAAGTATCGTAAGAAAATTAACACAGTGTCAATTTACGGAATAAAAGGTTTACGATCTAAGACATCAAATGCTTTGGAAAAATCAAAAAGGAGCACACCTGTAAATTTTTCATCATTGATATTTTCTAACCATTCATCAACAAGACAAATCAGAGATGTATGACAGGGATGAATTTTTTTCTAAAGGCACCCACCAGTCTCGGAAGACTAGGGAGATGTGCTCTAGTCTTTAGAGTGCAAAGCCTGGGTAAATAAGTATGGAGGGCAAACTGTTACCCATGCAGCAGACCCCCCTCTCCATGCCACTGGAATGATCCATTGGAAAGGCAATGACGGATAGGAATGGTTCCAGTACCATTGCAGGAGCCACCAGGACGTTGTCATACACACACACACACACACACACACACACACATACACATCTATCTATCTATCTATCTATCTATCTATCTATCTATCTATCTATCTATCTATCTATCTATCTATCTATCTATCTATCTATCTATCTATCTATCTATCTATCTATCTATCTATCTATATATACATATGCTTTTTCAAAGGTTTTTGAAAGTACTGATGATATTGAAATAGGTCTGTAACTTGAAGGATCAGTCAGTTGTTTTTTTTATTTAAATTTTTTTTTTTTTTTTTTA
>CM060321.1:8509474-8511974 GCA_030674155.1 Stramonita haemastoma | reverse complement strand
ACACACACACACATCACACACACACATAACTATCTGTTTCTTCCTCTCACCCAAACAAACCAAAAACCCTACATGGTTACACTCTTGTATTAGCTTGTGGGTCATGTAGTTAGTATCTTCTATAGAAGGCCGGTCAGAAAATTGTTGTTTGATTTTCACAGATTTTTTTTTTTTTAATATGAAAAAAGCACTGTGCACATGTTTTGGGGATTGAGGACATAGAGCAATACCAGGTAGCGATGAGAAAGTTGGAAATGATTATTAATGAGGATTGCTTGTTGTTCTTACAGCGTTGGCCCCGTGCATACACATTGGGGTTTAGGTAACTAGCAGACGGCAAAGGACTGAGGGGGTACTTTATTTTTATTTTATACTACTTTATGTCACAGCAGATTTCTCTGCGTGAAATTCGGGCTGCTCTCCCCGGGGAGAGCGCGTCGCCACAAGTGCAGCGCCTATCCATTATTTTTTCCCCCTCATGGATGGTGTCTAAACACGACACCTGTGTGCATGCTGGGTTTTTTTCATATATAATTTTGTCATCTGCTACTACAGGCACACGATGGCCTGCTCTTCCGAAAGGCGGAACAGGATTTTAACGTGTGCGCAAGATGTTCTGCGTGCGTTCGCACACAGGAACCTCGGTTTATAGTCTCATCCGAATGACTTTGAAATTCAATTCGATTTTTTCGTCAAACTGGGAAGAAAGGGCGAGCTGGGTACGAACCCAGAAACTCGCGGTTTACATAATATTGGCAGGCGAACGTCTTAACCATCCTGCCACCGTCCTTCCTTCCACCGTACAGTGTTTGCTGAATTAAAAAAAAATTCAAACCTACTAAATTTGTGCCAAATCACACAAGTTTGGAGTCAGAGTCTAGTTTTTTCACAAAATGTGGTTTTTATTTCTGTGGCTGCTTTAGTGTGTACAGTATGGTAATAAGAGTCATATCAACAACAAAAAACAAAAGAAAAAATGCGGTTTTTTTTTAAAAGCAGGTATGTAGCCAGTTTACATCACTTTCTCAGGCGAATCAACTCGTATCTTTCAGAAGAGAGATGTCAGAATTCAAGTGACACAGTCACCAGAAAAAATGCGTGTTTTTTTTTTTTTTTTTTAAAAAGCAGGTATGTAGCCTGTTTACATCACTCTCTCAGGTGAACCAACCCCCATCTTTCATAAGGGAGAGAAGTGTCAGCATTCAAGTGACACAGTCACCTCCCTTTTTACCCCATCAGGCTACACACCACTTTTAATTTTTTGCCCCTTTTCCTTCTGTTTTTCTATAATTTGATAACTCTTCCCTCCAAACGTACCGCATTTATTTTTAAAAAATCACACGAGCCTTGAGTCAGAGGGTAGTCTTTTACCAAAAAAGAAAAAAGAAAAAAAAAGAATGCCTTTCATTTTTGTAGATGCCTTCTTAATACGTGCTGTATATGAATGGAAGAGTAATAATAATAATAATAATAATAATAATAATAATAATAATAATAATAATAATAATAATAATAATAGGAAAATACAAGGTGGCGGTGGTGCTAAGGTGTTCCTATAACCTATAGGTCGTTCGATTTAATTTAAATTGATTGATTTGATTTGATTTAATTTATTCTTTTATATCGAGGATAATGGAATAAGCACTCTTGCGCTTTTTTGCATCCAGTCCCCGTGTGTATGCAGTTTTGTAAATGTCATCTGTTCCCACCGGCACACCATGGCCAACTCTTAAGAAAAGAGGAACAGGATTTAACGTGTGTGCAAGATGCTCTGCGTGCGTTCGCACACGGGGCCTGGGTTTAAAGTCTCATCCGAAAGACTTTTGGGGAGAGTGGAGTCAGCACTGATGTTAACTCCAGGAGAAAAATCTCCTCGATGGGGGAGCGAGGCGTCAGAGACCTCAGCTTCTCTAGGGGGCCAACATATTGAGGGTGGCGCCCATATCCTCTCCCACGCTGCGTGAACTGGGTGACTGTACTGAAATCAAGGCGCACAAACCGTCACCCATCCACTCGGTAACCACGCTCGATGCTGCTTAACCTTAGTTTTAGGGAAAGCGAGAGCTCTGACCACTGAGCTACCCTGTCCCCTTGAATTGAAGGGAAACGGGCGAAAAGTAATACTGGTGTGTAGCCTAATGATATCTGGAGTTCTGGTACCATGCTTTCACTTCTGGCCTGTGTCAGAAGGAATCAGCCAGACAAAGAGCACAGACAGACAGATTCCTTATTCAGAAGACTCGCAAGACTTTGGCCTTGAATACTATTATACTTTCGTTTTGTCTCACGAAGGAGGGAGTCTGTCTCGTCTTTGGGGTTTGTATTGCCAGGACAAGTACAGTCGTGTCCTGCAGAGCACAGCGCTAGGAAGGACTCTGAGAGTAAAACAGGGAATGAATGAATGAATGAATTAAATAACGAATGAAGGAAGGAAGGAAGGAAAAAGGGAGGAAGGAGGGAAGGGAGAAAGAGAGGGTGGGAGGGAAAGAAGGAAGGAAGG
>CM060321.1:8496974-8501974 GCA_030674155.1 Stramonita haemastoma | reverse complement strand
GAAAAGAAGAAGAAGAAGAAGAAGAAGAAGAAGAAGAAGAAGAAGAAAAGAAGAAGAAGAAGAATCAATCAATCAATCAATCAATCAATCAATAATCAATCAATCAATTAATCAATCAGTGAGTCAATAATGAATCAGTGAATGAATGAAAGAATGAATACGATATAACCCACAAAAGAACACATCATTACCGCAACAGCATCACAAACAAGCAAACAATATAAAAACAAAATAATATAATAATAATAAACAAAAATGATCAAAACTGGCGACTACTTACTTAGCAACACACGGAAAAGAAACCCACGGCTCCAAAACAAAAAAAACACACAAAAATCGGTCTGTCACTGCCAGCAAAATTCCAGAGAGACACAGAGCCAGAGAGAGAGAGAGGGAGATGGGGGGAGACTGGAGAGATGGGAAACGGACAGTACACGTTCCTGACATTGGCAGAAAGACAATGCCAGCGGTCTGCCCAGACAAACTGAGAATGCCTGTGGGTGATGGATCTTTTAGACGCCATAGACCAGTATGGTGTCTCTTTTTTGTCAAAAACTTTAAAAGGTTCTGGGATAAAATTAGTTGAATGATGATTTAAATCAAGTCAAGTAAAAAAAAACATTTTTGATCGTCCCATTAAGGGCAATGATAAAAAAACTGAAAAGCATATCATTGATAGGAATCCTGTTTGAAAAAGGCGTAAGAAAATTAGTTGCTGTAAGGTACCACAGCAGGTGGAGCTTCAATCACCACCGGGACCTCTGATGAAGGCTCATCCAGGAGCTGAAACTCGAGTCAGGTCAGGCCAAAGGCATGGTACATACTCAAAAATGCCTAAAATGCTGTCATTGAACGACATATTCCCTATAATTTCTTTTTCTTATTATCATTTATTGAATCTTTGATATAATTTTCAAAAATGATTAAGAAGTTGTAAATGGTTACCTGCCACAGTTGTCAGTTTTCCCCCACTTTCACAGCTCCTCTCAGCTGCTAATTCATCCCAGCCCAGCCCAGCCCAGCCCCACTGGGGCCAGCTGGTGCTAATTATGGCAGGAACTGACCACACTTGGACTAAGTAAAAGTAAGGGGCATGCTAAATATAGCACTCTTGACTGAGTGATACTGGATTTGTGCGCTTTTCTGCACTTGCTTTCCTCCATTACTTTTTCCTCAGTAAAAAAAAAAGTTACGTTTGAAATTAGCTTAAACATTTCAAGATAAATTTGAATAAAAAACTAAACAAAATCACATACGCAACAACAACAACAACAACAACAACTATGTGGGCATACAATATAATAAAGACCATTGACTAGATAATGACATTATGTGTGTGTGTGTATGTGTGTGTGTGTGTGTGTGTGTGTGTGTGTGTGTGTGTGTGTGTGTGTGTGTGTGTGTGTGTGCGCGTGCACGCGCGCGCGTGCGTGCGTGCGTGCGTGTGTATCATCCAACGAAAAGAAAAGACATATACTGATTTGCATGAGCTTGCACATTCCTTAAACAGTGTGAGCTTTTGATTTTGTTTGTTTGTTTGTATGGATCTCTTTCAGGACAATGGTGATTATGATGTATGCATACCCCTACCAAAATTGTTTGTTGTAATTCTAAATATAGGTCAGGATGGTTATCAATCTTGTCAAAAGTTGGACTTTTTTATTGACACGACAGTATGGTGTATCATTCTTGTGAGAAAAAAAAGGTATCGGTATTTTCAGGAACTATGGTGTATTATTCTTGTCAAAATTTGACTATTCTTTCAGGGACAGATTAGTAAGGGGGTTCAGTCGGGTCAAAACGTTGAATGTTTTCAGGGATAGAGCACTGCTGTGATTTCTTCCTGTCAAGTATGCTCAATATTGTCAAAGGCAGCGTAATATAAGATTACTCAGCTAAAAAAATTATTATGTTGGCTTCATGGGAACAAATACCCTTAAACGGGTGCTTGTCTCGGTGGTGGTTCGAACACGGGCCATCAGATCACAAGTTCAGCGCTCTAACCACTAGGCCTAGGTTGTTTCCTTACCCTCCTCACTTTCCTCACTTCCTCAACCCGATCCAGAGAATTTCTACCCTACAGTTAACATCAGTATCGACTCCAGTCTTCCGGCCCGAAAGTCCTTCGAATGAGACTATAAAACCGAGGACCCGTGTGTGAACACACGCTGAACATCTTGCGCGCATGTTGAAAACCCATTCCACCTTTCGGAAGTGTAGGCCATTGTGTTTCGGAGGTAACGCATGAAAAATTTGCAAATAAAAGGAAAATCAGACACATACACACAAGTTGCGTGTTTAGACACCATCCCTGCAGTAACAATGTGGAGTTACCTTAATGGTGGGTTAAAACGGTTGCATCCGCAAAAATCTCACCATTAGTGAACCTTGGAGCTCTTGCCGAGGAACAAACAAGAACATTTTCTCTCTGTCTCTCTGTCTCTCTGTCTCTGTCTCTCTGTCTCTCTCTATGTTTCTCTCTCTCTCTTGACTCTCTCTCTGACTCTCTCTGTGTCTCTGTCTCTCTCTGTGTTTGTCTGTCTCTTTCTTTCTCTCTCTGTTTCTGTCTGTCTGTCTGTCTGTCTGTCTGTCTGTCTGTCTGTCTGTCTGTCTGTCTGTCTGTCTGTCTGTCTGTCTGTCTGTCTGTCTCTCTCTCTCTCTCTCTCTCTCTCTCTCTCTCGCTAAAAAAAAAAAAAAAAAAAAATTCCCCTTTTATTCAAATGTATGATTTATATTACATGTACAATTTTTGATTGATAGTGGTGGATTGATGTTTTCGGTTGCTTATTTCATTTTGTTCTCTTGTTTGCTCCTTATCTACTATCGCTTTTCTTTTTTTTCCATAATCAAATTTTTTTTATTGTGACTTCTGATTTTTGTCTTCTGAAAGAGTGCATTTTATTACCTTATCATATATAGTGTCCTTTATTCTTGTGTGTTGTTTGGTACTGCGTAAAGTCTTATTGTTTAGTATATTTTCAACTTGATGTATCCCTGAAAAGGGCGGGGACTGGATGTAAAAAAGCACACGAGTGCTTATCTATTATCCTCGATAAAAGACTTTGCCTTGCCTTGCCTTGTCTCTCTGAGAGTTCAGAGTCCAGAGTTCTTTTTGTGTATGTGTGTGTGCGGGCGCGCGAGTATGTGCAAGCACTTGTACGCGCATACGTACATGTGCATGCGTGAATCTGTGCGTGTGTGTGCGTGCGTGCGTGCATGCATGTGCGTGCACACTCGCGCGCGAATGTGTGTGTGTGCGTGCATGCGTGCGTGTGTGCTTACTTGCGCGCGCGTTCGCACACCTACGTACGTGCGAAACCCTCTCGTAGCTGTCTCAGACACAATCAATGTCATGTCAACGATAAAATGGCCTCCTTCCTTCGTAGACCTCTATCCTCCCCCCCCCCCCCCCCTTCCTCTCTCTTCCACCTCCACTCTCCCTGCCCCCACCCCTCCCCCCTCCCTTTATCCTTCATCCACCCCAAAGCCATTCTATCTGACTGGTAGGCTAAAGCAGTCAGCTGTCAGTGTAATTGTCATCCCTCTAATCTATAAGATCGTCTGCTAGGTATATCTATCGCATTGTCTTTGTCATTCGGATGAGGCTATAAACGGTGGTCCCGTGTGCAAAACGGACGTAGAGAACGTCTTGCGCACGCGTTGAAAACCTGTTCCGCTTTTCCGGGAGAGTAGGGGCATTTTGTGTGCGTGTAGGAATGGATGACAACATTGACAAAAGCTGAATACACACATGGGAATGGATGCAAAAAAAAAGCATAGGAAAGCTTATTCCATTATCCTCGAAGAAAAGAGTTAACATATAATGGTCATAAAATAAAACAGTGTGTGAGGCTGCTTGTCCTAGTTGTACTACTAGACTTTTGGTAAGGTTGTGTGTGTGTGTGTGTGTGTGTGTGTGTGTGTGTGTGTGTGTGTGTGTGTGTGTGTGTGTGAGTGTGAGTGTGTGTGGGTGTGTGAGTGTGTGTGTGTGTGTGTGTGAGGTGTGTGTGTGTGTTGTGTGTGTGTGTGTGTGTGAGTGTGTGTGTGTGTGTGTGTGTGAGTGTGTGTGTGTGTGTGTGTGTGTGTGTGTGTGTGTGTGTGTGTGTGTGTGTGTGTGTGTGTGTGTGCAGAAAATAGACAAGAAGGAAGTGACAGGAGGAAAAGGAACAAGGTAGAAACAAAGAAAGGTGTAGAAAAGAGGGAATTTCTGGCACAAAATTTTCTAGACGGTGGGGATGCTATTTATACTGACAGCCCCCCCCCTCCACCCCCTCCCCCCGGCATTCACCTGACGGAGAAAACTTTGACTTGCAGTAGGTACACTGATCAAGCCATGCATTTGCTTTTTTTAAAATCAGAAATTTTATCTGCGAACAATAACAAACAAAAAAATCTGCAGTATTATTATCAATGATAATAATAATGATGAGAAGAAGAAGAAGAAGAAGAAGAAGAAGAAGAAGAAGAAGAAGAAGAAGAAGAAGAAGAAGAAGAAGAAGAAGAAGAATCATAACCATAATCATAATCATAATCATAATCACAATCACAATCACAGTCATAATCATAATGATAATCATAATCATAATAATGATGATGATGATGATGATGATGATGATGATGATGATGATGATGATGATGATGATGATAATGATGATGATGATGATGATGATGATGATGACAATGATGCACATGTGTGATAATCCTTATTGTGTGAACGTTCATGTGTGTATGTGTGTGTGTGTGTGTACGCACGCGCGTGTGTGTGTATGGGGGTGGTGTGTGTCTATGCTCATGCTTGTGTAAGTGAGTATGAGGACGGTCATACAAACAGGTGCGCACGCGCGTGTGTGTGCATGTATGTATGAGCGTGTGCATATGCGTGCGAATATACATGAATATTTTTTATATCTGTAAGAATATTTCGTAGCGAAGAACTGACCTGATAATGTTTAGAATCATCTAGACTTGAACGATCCTCCTCTGTTTGGTACAAGGTCACA
>CM060321.1:8484474-8486974 GCA_030674155.1 Stramonita haemastoma | reverse complement strand
CACACACACACACACACACACACACACACACACACACACACACACACACATACACGCTCGCGCGCACGCACCCACCCACCCACACATACGCACACTAACTCACTTACATGCCGTACCAGCATGTCCTCACATATGTAATGTCATGCCCTCTTAAAAACAATCAATATTTAACCAAGATAGCCATTACGCACAAGTTCAACGACAAAAAAATCAAAGCAAGCAAATTAGCTTGTACACGTATGCTCACATCTCTCTCTCTCTCTGTCTTTGTCTGTCTGTCTGTCTGTCTGTCTGTCTGTCTGTCTGTCTGTCTGTCTGTCTGTCTGTCTGTCTGTCTGTCTGTCTGTCTCTCTCTCTCTCTCTCTCTCTCTCTCTCTCTCTCTCTCTCTCTCTCTCTCTCTCTCTCTCTCTCTCTCTCTCTTCTCTCTCTCCTCTCTCTCTCTCTCTCACACACACACACACACACACACACACACACACACACACACACACACACACACACACACACACACAGAAAGCAAGAGAGACAGATAGACAGACAGTCAGAGAGAGACAAAAAGAGAAAGAGAGACGTGCATGTTAATGGTATTCGCCAGTATAGTCAAACTCTTTGACCCTCGTTTGTTAAGCTTGTGTCAACTAAAATACACACACACATCCTTCCATCCATCCATCCATCCATGCATACATACATACATACATACATACATACATACATACATACATACATACATTCATACAAAGAAACACGCACGTACGTATACATATTGACACAGAGAGAGACAGAGACAAAGAGAGACAGACAGCGACAGACTGAGATAGAGACAGAGAAAATGAGAGAGTACAAGAGACAGACAGACAGACAGACAGATAGGCAGATAGACAGACAGACACACATACACAAAGACACACAGACACACAGGCATGAACAGAGATAGAGAGAGATTATAAAAAAAATACAGACAGACAAACATGGAGAGACAGGAAGGCAGAGACAGAGATAGAAAAAGACAGAGAGAGAGCAGCAGGAAGAAAGAGGGACATATCTGTTAATGGTATTCGCCAGTAAAGCCACCAAAACGTTTTGACCTTCATGTGTTAAGCTTGTGTCAAGCAAAACAGCGAACGAGACACGCCCCCAAAAACACACACAACCAATACCCAACAAACACCCCACAAACTGCACACACAAAATCAAAAACCAACCCCACACTCCACACACAACACAAAAACCCCAAAAAACCCCAAAAACACACACACACACAAACACAACACAAAAAACCCCCCAAAAAACACACAAACACACAAAAAAACACACACAAACCCCCCAAAAACACACACGCAAAAGCACGCCAAAAACGCACCAAAGCAAACACGCACCTCACACACACACACATACATACACCCAAAATACACACACAAACACCAAAACACCACACACACGCACGCAAACCCCCCAACCACACGCAACCCCCCACATCTCACACAAAAATACAAAAACCCCCCACAAACACAGAACACACACTCAAAAACAACACACACAAACATACACAAACACAAAGCATACACAACACAAAAACACACACACAAAAACCCCACCACACGCCACCAAATGCCCTCCCACACAGCCAAAACACATGAACTCAAAAATCAACACCCCCCCACGCCCCCAACCCCCCAACCCAAAAACACCCCCACAAAAACCCCAAACACACACACACAAAACAAACACAAAAAACAAAAAACACCCACACACACACCCACACACACACACAAAAAACACACAACACACACAACCCCCACACAACACACACACAGCCCCAACACCCCACACCCAAAAGCCAAAGCAAAACACTGCCACTCCCCTTTTTAACACAAAAGCACAGTTGTAACAATTTGTGGGAAAATTTTTTTGGTAAATAAAAGACTTTAAAAAAAAAAAGAGTGGGGCATATTTGTGTGTTTTGTGGTTTTGGGTGTGTTGTGTGTGTGTGGGGGGTTTTTGTGTGTGGTTTTGTGGTGTGTGTGGGTGAGGGGGGTGTGTGTGTGTGTGGGGTGTTTTGTATGGTGTGTGTGTGTGTTGTGTGTGGTTTTGTGGTTTTTTTTTTTTCAAAATTCATTTATTTATTCCTTTTATATCGAGGATAATGGGGAAAAAACACCAAACGCTTTTCCTTTTCATCCCCGTCTCCGGTGTATTTAGTAAAGTTTTTGGGTATATGTGGTATGGGTTTTTATTTTGTGTTGGTAAAGTGTGTGTATTTTGTATGTGTAAAGTGTGCGTGCATGTGTTTAGAGAAGGAGGAGAAAGAAGAAAAAGAAGCCGGAAAAAAAAAACCCTGTTGAAAAAGCGTGTAAAAGTCACCCCCGTTACTAGCCTGACCTTTTTTTTTTTGTTTTTATTTTTTTTGTTCCCCGGTTTCCCGCTCCAAGAAACAACAATTTGAGACTGTTTTGGGGTTTTTTTTCCATCCATTGGGAAAGGGATTCCCCCTTCCTC
>CM060321.1:8424377-8459377 GCA_030674155.1 Stramonita haemastoma | reverse complement strand
AACTCTGTATACAATAATATAGGATTCAGAAAAGGGGTTGTTGGTAACGATGATAGTAGTCTTGTTTTGTTCTTATGACTTTCTAGGATGTTTTGGTGTTTTCCTTGTTGTAATTGGTGGTAATAATTTGTGTGCATGTGGGGTGTGTATCTGAATTGTTTTTTGTACTCTATTTGAAAAATTAAAAAATATTATTAAAAAAAAATAATAATAATCTGTTACCAAAAAAACAAACAAAAAACCTCTGTGTGTGTGCGTGTGCATGTGCATGCGCGCGCGTGTGTGTCCGCGTTTATGCGTGCGTGTGTTTGTGTATGCATGCATGATTGCATGCGGCGTGCGTGCGTATGTGTGTATGTGTGTGGAGAGAGAGAGAGAGAGAGAGAGAGAGAGAGAGAGAGAGAGAGAGAGAGAGAGAGAGAGAGAGAGAGAGAGAGAGAGAGAGAGGACAGACAGACAGACAGACAGACAGACAGACAGACAGACAGACAGACAGACAGACAGACAGACATGGAACAGACGCATAATTGTCACTTTTCTTCTTGTTGTTCTTCTTGTTGTTCTTCTTGTTGTTCTTCTTGTTCTTCTTCTTGTTCTTCTTGTTCTTGTTCTTGTTCTTGTTCTTCTTCTTCTTCTTGTTCTTGTTCTTCTTCTTCTTCTTGTTCTTCTTGTTCTTGTTCTTGTTCTTCTTCTTCTTCTTCTCTTCTTCTTCTTCTTCTTCTTCTTCTTCTTCTTCTTCTTCTTCTTCGCAATTCTTCGCAATTCTTCTTCGCAATTCTTCTTCGCAATTCTTCTTCGCATTCTTCTTGTTCTTGTTCTTGTTCTTGTTCTTGTTCTTGTTCTTGTTCTTGTTCTTCTTCTTCTTCTTCTTCTTCTCTTCTTCTTCTTCTTCTTCTTCTTCTTCTTCTTCTTCTTCCTTTGCCTACTACCCCTAACAGTCTTTTAGAAACGGGCAACAAAAAGCCGTTCCTCAGATTTTTCCTCTTTATGTCGGTTTGATGCCAAAGCAGGGGTCATTGCCCAATGGTGTTAACCTGCATATTCTGCAATGTTTGGATCCATGGTGTAATTCTCTTTTTATGCTCAGCCAGCAATCTCCATCGTTCAACAGATCCCGGGGGAGTTGTTTAAAGCAAGGTGACTGTTCTCACTATGCTTGATACAGGGATCTTGGGAGAGATTAGTCTCGTGGTTAGAGCAATGAACCCGTGACTAGACAATCACTGAGCCTGCGGGTTTAATTAAATCGCTCCTGATGTGTCTATCTGAGGGTGATTTTATCCCTGGACTTAACCTTCCTTCCTCTTCCCTTCCTTCCTTCCTTCTCCTTTCTTCATTCATTCATTCATTCATTATATCATTCATTTTCATTCATTCATTCATTATTCATTCATTCATCTTCATTCATTCATTTCATTCTATTCATTCATTCATTCATTCTTTCTTCATTCTCTTCTTCTCTTCTTCTTCTCTTCTTCTTCCTTCTTCTTCTTCTTCTTCTTCTTCTCTCTTCTTCTTCTTCTTCTTCTTCTTCTTTCTTCTTCTTCTTCTTCTTCCTTCTTCTTCTTCTTCTCTTCTTCTTCTTCTTCTTTCTTCTTCTTCTTCTTTCTCTTCTCTTCTTCTTCTTTCTTCTCTTCTTCTCTTCTTCTTCTTTCTTCTTCTTCTTCTCTTCTTCTTCTTTTCTCTTCTTCTTTGTCATTCTTCTCTTCTTCTTCTCTTCTTTTCTTCTTCTTCTTCTTCTTCTTCTTTGCATTTCTTCTTTTCATTGTTGTCGTCATCGTCGTCATACACCATGTGCATGCAATATCGTGTCTGTCATATGAGTCAGAAATGCTGTAACGCTGCTGTTAAGCGTAGTGATATAGCAAAGATGTAGCAACATCAGTAACATGATGTATCATATAGCGCGATGATTAGTCATACAGGCAATGATGTAGTCATATAGCACATGATGTATCATAAGGCAATGATGTAGTCATATAGTGCAATGATGTAGTATGTGCATACATGGCGTGGTATTAGCATGATGTAGTCATATAGCGCATGATGTAGTCATATACATGATTGGCAATGTTAGGTTATAGCATGAGTAGTCATATAGAATGATGTACTTAGGCTTTATATATAAATTGAGTAGTCATATATGCAAGATGTAGTCTAAGCAATGATGTAGTCATAAACATGATGTAGTCATAGCATGTGTAGTTATGAATAGAGTCAATAGATGGTTCATATAGCAATGATGTAGTCATATAGAATTGATGTAGTCATATAGTGCAATGATTAGTCATATAAATGATGTATCATATAGTCAATGATGTAGTCATATAGAATGATGTAGTCATATAGCAATGATTAGTCATATAGCAATGATGTAGTCATATGAATGATGTAGTATAGCAATGATATATCAAGATGATTAGCAATATAGCAATAGCATATTAGTCAATGATTAGTCATATGATGAGTATATAGTCATGATAGTCCATATTAGTCAATAGCGATTGTATATAGCAATGATGAGTTATAGCAATGATGTAGTCTATAGCAATGATGTAGTCATATAGCAAGATGAGTCATAGCAATATCAATGCAAGATGTAGTCATATGCAATGTGTATATATAGCGAATGATTAGCTATAATGTGTTATATGCAATGATGCATTTAGTTAAATGATGTAGTCATATAGCAATGATGTATCATTAGCAATGATGTAGTATAGCAATATAGTATTAGCAATGATGTATCATATAGCAAGATGTAGTCATTAGCAATGATGTAGTCTATAGGCAATGATGTAGTCATATAGCAATGATGTAGTCATTAGCAAGTGTATATAGAATGATGTAGTCATAGAATGATGTAGTCATATAGTGCGCAATGATGTAGTCATATAGCAATGATGTAGTCATATAGGCAATGATGTAGTCATATAGAATGATGTAGTCATATAGCAGATGTAGTATCATATAGCAATGATGTAGTCATATAGAATGATGTAGTCATATAGCAATGATGTAGTCAATAGCAATGAGTAGTCAATAAATGATGTAGTCAATAGCAATGATGTATCATATAGCAATGATGTAGTCATATAGCAATGTAGACTAGCAATGATGTAGTCATATAGCAATGATGTAGTCATATAGCAATGATGTAGTCATATAGCAATGATGTAGTCAATAGCAATGATGTAGTCATATAGCAATGATGTAGTCATATAGCAATGATGTAGTCATATAGCAATGATGTAGTCATATAGCAATGATGTAGTCTATAGCAATGATGTAGTCATATAGCAATGATGTAGTCATATAGCAATGATGTAGTCATATAGCAATGATGTAGTCATATAGCAATGATGTAGTCATATAGCAATGATGTAGTCATATAGCAATGATGTAGTCATATAGCAATGATGTAGTCATATAGCGCAATGATGTAGTTATATAGCAATGATGTAGTCATATAGCAATGATGTAGTCATATAGCAATGATGTAGTCATATAGCAATGATTGTAGTATCATATAGCAATGATGTAGTCATCATAGCAATGATGTAGTCATATAGCAATGATGTAGTCCCTATGCAATGATGTAGTCATATAGCAATGATGTAGTCCATAGCAATGATGTAGTCACATAGCAATGATGTAGTCATATAGCAATGATGTAGTCATATAGCAATGATGTAGTCATATAGCAATGTTGTAGTCATATAGCAATTGATGTATCATATAGTGCAATGATGTAGTCACAGAGCAGAATCCCACCATAGACACTTGCCAGAGGAAATTGACAGTCACACTGTCACTCTCAGAAGCTAAAGCTACCAGTGTACTGACATGAAGGCGGGTGGAAAAAGCGCTTGCTTTTCCCGTGCCTGTCCCCATTCTATGACACGCAGACTGTGTGAACCGTGCAGAGCTTAAAGCCTTGTCATATGTTCAATCATCCTGAAGTGGGGTTAGGTGTGACGTCACTAAACAATATCCAACTGTTTATGTTCAGGAATCAGGTACACCCATTTTTATTTAAAAAGCTTGTACATTAACTCGTCTTAGTACCAACATAAGAGGTCACCTTTTTACATGCATGGAGGAAAATGTGAATATTTCTACTGACGTCACACCCGATCCAATTTGATAAGGATTGAACATACCTCTTGTTACACAAACAAGGGAGGCTATCACGAGTAGCTTAGAGGGCGCATTACGAATACCAGTTCAGTATCTGATTGGTCAAATTAACACAGCAATGCGCGCACGGGGTCCCAGCCCCACAGAACAAGCCAGACACACGCAGACAAGCCTGGCGCGGGAAGTTTGTGAATATGGATCACCCAGGGTAAAGGTAAGTGTGTGTGCAAGTCTAATTTGCTAAAGCGAAATTGTGTTGAAAAGATTGCCCGTCTTAGCCTTCCAAATAGAAATCTATACCTGTCCAAATTTTATATCTTGATGCAGACGACAAGTTTAACAAAACTCTTTTTTTCTCCGTAATTTTTTTTTAAACCATGGCGGTTGGTCCCGCGTTTCTACGGGTTCAAAATTCCTAGTGCTTTAGGCTTGCTGGTGTGATTAAGCGCTACAAAACTTCATACATTTTCATTATTATAAGTTACATGCATATTTTCAATCTGTTATGTGAGAAAATGAGCATTCGAAAAGCATATGTTAGAAGACGTGTCAAATGAAAGAACAGTGAACCAGATCAGTCATGGATTTGAAGACCGATCAGTTTTTTTCTCAGTGCTCGTCAGACATTTTGGAAAACCTAAGATTTCGGGGATTTGAGGTTATTTTTTTGTTCCTCAGCTAGAGCTCTGAGATTCACCAATGCTGAATTTGGTGACCGTTTGTACTCGGCTACAGTAGCTGCATTCGGAGCTTCTCATTTTACTTTTTTTTCCGTTCCTCGGCTAGAGCTCCACATTTACTAATGATTAAATGTGTATACAACCGTTTTTACCAACCATTTAGATGATTTTCTGACTTATCTTGACGTTTTTTTCATTAATTTTGTTTTTATTCCTGGGCTTAGAGCTCCAAGGCTTACCAGTGGTGAGAGTTTGTGTATACGACCGTTTTTACCTTCGATTTAGGTAGCTGCATTGCGATTTCATTAATTTTACGTTTGAGTTTAGATCAGTGACAGTCTTGGCGAAAGAAATGCTGTTGATTAAAAAAAATATAGTTCATACCCCAGCTGGTAATAGAAAGCATTTACTGTGGAGGGATGTGGAAGAATATAACTTGTGGGGTCAGAATCGCGGATGGTGGTGTGGGGTTTTTGTGGTGTTTTATTTGGAGTTTGCTGTAGGTGTTTAGTTTGGTTTATTTACTTTTTTTTTTGGGGGGGGGGGGGGGGCGGTCGCGCGCGCGTATTGTGTGAATGAGCGTGACAGCGTCTGTTATGTCTGAATCAGATTTGGGCAACAATGGTGGACCTACCAATCAGGAACTGAAGATGCAGAGCCTTCAGTACTAGGGTACAGAGCCAGTGCAATGGCTATGTGATAGCATTTTTCCTTTTGTAGGTGTCTGTAATGGCTTAGGACTTACTTCTTCACCGCTCTGGAAAGCCTATACTACTTTTAACCTCTTTGTCATAGTTCTGAGTTGCAAACACATGTTCGTACGTTGGTCTAAATCTTTGGAATGGAGTTATTCTACGGTCCCAGCGCTGGCAGTTTTGAAGAAAATTGTTTTCAGGCGTTTCGGAAAGAGAGCAGTTCTGATTTTATCATTGTGAATACGATCTCTTTATTATCGGAAAAAAAACCAGGAAGAAATCCATAGCATGACTGCCCACATTTGAAACAGTTCAAGGGAAAGAAGCCGGTAGATGCAGTGATTGATTACTGAAAGTTGCTGCTGAAGATAAAGTTGAATACATGAAGTAGAGCCTCACAATTGCAGACCAGCAATTGCCGACTTGCCCAGTTCACGGAATCTCTTCAAAATGTAAAACCAGCAGCGTGAATGTAAAAAATTGAAATGGAAAATGCTTTTAGGTCACTTCACGGATTTTCTGCTGTTCTGATCGAAGTTTGCTTCTCCAGTTCTGTTTCATGGCTGACTCTTGGGCCTTGGGGATCAGTGGTCTAGAGGTAATGCACCTAGCTAGAAAGAGAAAGCAGAAAGCCTGGGTTTGATCCCTGTTTGTGCCGGAAATTTTTCCCCCTATCCACTATAGACCGTGAGTGGTAGCTGGGTGCTAAGTCTTTTAGACGATAGAGATCCTGAGAGCAACACGCATTTAGGGCATGAAAAAGAACTCACGGCAACAAGAGTTGTGCCCGGCAAAATTCTGCAAAAAAGCCACTCTGATAGGGAAACAGGCACACATGCAAACAGTAAAAGAAAGAAAATGGGTGTGCTGCTCTTGTGGCCACGCGCTTGCCCCTGGGAGAGCAGCCCAAATTTCATACAGAGGAATCTGTCGTGACTTAGAGGTACACAAACACAAATACCTGTCAGTTGCCTTTAAATGATCGCTGGACACCATGTGTGATTGCTTTGCCACCTCTTGCTTTAAAATCTTGAATAAGATATCTTAAAAGCTTTAAAACATTAATTAAACTAGAATAACTGGATAAAATAAAACTTAACTAGCGTAAATAAAATAGCTAAAACAAGTAAGTTGACGACTAAACTTAAAAGGATTTTTTTTCAAAATACAAATTTGTGATAAAATTGAATAAGCAAAAGAATAAAATGAACCCGAACTAAAAAATAAAAATAAATAAAAGCCTCTCACCTGAGCAAAAAAATCACAAAGAATCCCCGTTAAAACTAAAATAAATAGAACGAAGCCATACCCGAATAAAATTAATCTAAGAAAACCTAAGCCCTGAATAAAACTAAACCCGGAATAAAACTAAACCCGGAATAATATTAAATCCGGAATAAAATTAATCCGGAATAAAACTTAACAGCGTAAAACCAAACCGGAATAAAGCTAAACCGGAATAAGCAAACCGATAAAACCTAAACACGAATAAAGTCTAAACCGGAATAAAACTAAACCCTAAATCTGTAAAACCAAACCGGAATAAAACCAAACCCGGAATAAAACTAAACCTGGAATAAAACTAAACCGGAATAAAACATAATCCGGAATAAAACTATAACCGTGTAAAACAAACCCGGAATAAAACTAAACCCGAAACCTGTAAACCCAAACCGGAATAAACTAAATCCTTAACCCTGTAAAACCAAACCCGGAATAAAACTAAATCCTAAAACCTGTAAAACCAAACCGGAATAAAACTAAATCCTAAACCCTGTAAAACCAAACCCGGAATAAACTAAACCGAAATAAAACTAAACCCGATAAAAGTGTAAAACCCTAAACCGTGTAAACCAAATCCGGAATAAAACTAAACCCGAATAAAACGGAATAAAACTAAACCCGCAATAAAACTAAACCGTGTAAAAACGAACCTGATAACAGACCGGAGTAAAACCAAACCCAGAAAAAAAACTAAACCGTGTAAAGCCAAACTCGGAATAAAATCAAAACCCGAATGAAACAAAACCCGCAATAAAACTAAGCCTGGAATAAAACTAAACCGTGTAAACCAAACCCAGAATAAAGCCCGGAATAAAATTAAACCAAGTGAAATTAAAACAAATAAATGTAAACAGAGGAAAATATATAACTGGAAAAAAAACTATATAAATAAAAATCAGAGCCACCCCCCCCCCCAACCCCCCCAAAAAAACAAAAACAACCCCCCCCCACCCTAAACCCAACCTTAAACACACCCTCAAACCTAAACAATTAAAATGAATACATTAAACCCGAGATCAGGGGGGAGCAAACATGGCGAGTAATGCTGGTGATCCAGAAAGATAATCTTTAAAGGCACTGACAATGCTGGGTAGAAATTTATTCATTCCTAAAGTAGCGAAAATGACTATTTTCATTTTTCATACAACTCTTGTCACAGCAGATTTCTCTGCGTGAAATTCGGGCTGCACTCCCCGGGAAGAGCGCGTCGCCACGAGTGCTCTGCCTACCCATTATTTTTTTTCCTGTCTGCATTTGTTTCCCTATCAGATTGGCTTTTTTTTTTTTCCAGGGACAACCCCCTTGTTGCAGTGGGTTCTTTTACGTGCACTGAAAATATGTAACACACGGGGCCTCGGTTTATCGTCTTATTTGAAAGACTAGCACCCAGACCACCACTCATGGCCTAATGGATAGGGGAAAAGTTTTGGGCCCAAACGGGACCATGACTAATTTGGTGGAAGGTCTCTAGCTGGAGGTGGCTGGTCAGTCTTCTGTTTTTTCTCTCCGTTCCTTGGCTAGAGCTCCGAGGTTCACAGGGGCTTCGATTCTTTTTTCATCGTTTTTAAGTCTGGGATTCACAGCCATAGTTTCCGATCTATAACACGACTGGCTATACTAAGCATTTCATTTCTATTTTTAGCTAATAAGAAAAGTTGAAATCTGTCCAGGTGTTATTTAGTGGGATCTTTCTATTTTTAGCCATGCCTATGCTTGTTTTTCGGTCTTTGGTACATGGTTCTTCAGTTGTTTTGATTTAGCCAAGATATTGAAAGTCTTTGACGGCGGATGGATACTGCGGTGACAATGAAGGTGGCTCTGGCCTCGTGTTTGGTTCGCCTCATCTTAGGAGAGGATGAACAACTGTTCCTTTCTCGCACTTTTTTTTTTTTTTTTTTTTTTTTTTTTTTACTCCACATTTGCTTTTTTTTCAATCTCTTATTCAGCAGAAGCCCTAACACTAGGATTAGAGTTGTCATGCTGATCACATAGCAGTTGTACTGGGGATGTTTCTCTGGTACTGGTCCGTGTCAGCTGGAAACTTCCATTGCATCATCAAGACCTGGGAACTTCCATTGCATCATCAAGACCTGGAGACTTCCATTGCATCATCAATACGCGGAAACTTCCATTGCATCATCAAGACCTCAATGGTAAGTGCTCAATCATAAAGATAGGCTGCTACAACTAATTTGACTTTAAAACACAATCCATAGTTCTCTTTAGCTTTCTTTGTCTGTCTTCTCTCTCTCTCTCTAGCTCCCTCTCTCCCTCTCCCTTTCTCTACTCTCTCTCTCTCTCTCTCTTCTCTCTCTCTCTCTCTCTCTCTCTCTCTTCTCTATCTCTCTATCTAACTGTACCCCTCTGTCTCTCTCCCTCTCTCTCTCGTTCTCTCTCTGTCTCTCTCTGTCTCTCTCACTCTCTCACTCTGTCTGTCTCTCTTTTCTCTCTCTCTCTCTCTCTCTCTCTCTCTCTCTCTCTCTCTCTCTCTCTCTCTCTCTCTCTCTCTCTCTCTCTCTCTCTCTCTCTCAAAAACCTAGAACGAGTTTTAACCTGTGCGCAAGATGTTTTGCATACGCTTGCACACTTAGCCTGGGTTTATAGTCTCATGACTTTTGGTGGAGTGGAGTTAGTTCTGATCAACTCCAGGAGAAATCCCCTTGAATGGGTGGATCAGTGGTGGCTCAAACCCAAGCTATTGGATTAGGGGCTCGGTGCTCTGACCACTGGGCTATCCCGCCAACCCCCCCCCCCCCTCCCAGCCTGACAGCATTGATAAAACTGGAATGATGGAAGCACCCTTGAGCTATAGCAGTGTCATTCATTTTAGTTTAAACGACGATGGTATCACCATAACGGGTCCGGTATTGATGGCACACTTAACACCATTTTCATTTAGTCACCAGGGCCTTGGCACCAACATGACGATGCAGGGCAGAAACAGGAAAACAGTGCACTGAGCAACACGACAGAACAGAAGCAAGACGACAGAACAACGGCAGCAGGACGACAGTGCATAGCAGCAACAGGGCTGTCTCTCTCGAGATCTCTAGCATCCTCTCCCTTACCCTCTCCCCTCCTCCTCTTTCTCGCCTCCTCCCTCTCGCCTCCTCCTCCCTCTCCCCTCCTCCTCCCTCTCCCCTCCTCCTCCCTCTCCCTCCTCCTCCATCTCCCCTCCTCCTCCATTTCGCCTCCTTTATGCAACAGAACGACGACAGTGTCCAGCAATACGACAGTGTCCAGCAAGACGACAGTGTTCAGCAAGACGACAGTGCCCAGCAGCAAGACGACAGTGCACAGCAGCAAGACGACAGTGCCCAGCAGCAATGCGACAGTGCCCAGCAGCAAGACGACAGTGCACAGCAGCAATACGACAGTGCCCAGCAGCAATGCGACAGTGCCCAACAGCAATGCGACAGTGTCCAGCAGCAACACGACAGTGTTCAGCAGCAACACGACAGTGCCCAGCAGCAATACGACAGTGCCCAGCAGCAATACGACAGTGCTCAGCAGCAATACGACAGTGCTCAGCAGCAATACGACAGTGCTCAGCAGCAGCAGTAGGACAACGACAGTGCACATTACCAGAACAGCGCAAAGCAGCAACAAGAGGATAACAACAGTGCTCGGAAGCAACAGGACTATCTCGAGATCTCTAGCATCCTCTCCCTTACCCTCTCCCCTCCTCCCTCTCCCCTCCTCCTCCACCCCGCCTCCTGTATGCATCAGAACGACGACAGTGCACAGCAGCAAAAGAAGAGTGGACACAAGGGCAGTATGAAGGAAGCATCAACAAAACGACTGTGAATAAAGAAGCACCCCCAAAAATCTAAAGACTTTGAAAATCACGTGGATAAAAAGAAAGCAAAAAACCCTCGTAATAGCAAGATTTTTTAAATAGATTTTTAAAAGAGCTTTATGATCTACTTGTAAATGACTAACCCCCACCCCCACCCGCCAACAGCTCCCCCCCCCCCCCCCCCTTTAAAAGATAAAACCACTATCAATTTAATTGTAAAGATGCCAGTGTGTAAAGAACAGTGAACTGAAATATACTTTTATTTCTTTAGGATTGATAGGTTTTTTCATGCTATTTTGAATTCCATTCCAATCAGAGTACATAAATATGTTGATCTTGGAATAATGTTTTCTTGTTGAGCATGGTCAGAAATGGAGGGAGTAAGAATAGAGAGAAGAGAAGATGTTTGACAGGTTTTAAATTTTGCCTTTTTCCATGCAGTCACACCAGTTAGGTTTAAAAAGAAAACAACGTATAGTCTAAAAATCACTCCCTAGTACCCGTTTGTTCTGTTTTTATCTCGGCTAAGAGAATGGTTTTAGCAAAGGCAGTTTACTTTATGCTATCAGTTTTTTTCCTCAATTTTGGTGTTTTCGTTGTAGTTGGAATATCTTTAAAACAAAAAAGTCGGTAAGAAGTGAAAGCAGAGCTGCGCGTGTCTATATTTTTGTGAATATTCATATTTAACATCCATTGCAATTTCCAGTAGTTCTTAGTGCATTGAAAAACGTATAAAGAATACAATATACAATATGTTACAAAGAATCACAACTATGCAATGAATGCCATGTCAGTTTTATGTGAGACTATACCCAGCAGTGCAAGGGGAATAACTACACTACTTAACATTGATTTTTTTTTTCTATTTAGACCGCTGGCAAATCTATGATGGTGTCTAATGGTAGACCTTTGATGATTGGATTATCAGACCAAAAACTTTAATATTGAAACTAGACTAAACGGATGAACTTTCTATTTCCAAGAAATCAGTAGAAAATGAAAGCAAGAGATCTGTGTATAGCCTCCAGTGAGGCGGTTTGTAAGGGACACAACTGTATGTGTGTGCTGCGCGCGGCGCGCCCCGAAAAGAGTTAAAGGGAAGGTGCAGCAGGTATTAAAGTAGAATGTTAAGGAGCAGTGTTCAGAAAGGACGGTTTGGGGAGGGGACTGACAAGTATTGCAAGGTGAATGTTTAGGAAGATGAGTTAAGAAGGGAGTTAGTATTGAGGGTGGGGTGACAAATTTTGCTAGGGTTTATTTATTTATTTTATTCCATTTCGAGGATAATGGAATAAACACTTATGTGCTTTTTTTTTTTTTTTTACAATTAGTCCTTGTGTGTATGCAGTTTTGTAAATTTTGTCATCTGTTCCTAAGATAGATGTTTGAGTGGAAGGCGGGGGATGGGGTTGAGGAGGAGGATGTAGCATGGAGGTATAGTGTGGTTGGTGGGAGAGGGGTAGTACCTGGAGTGTGGAGTTTACGGATACGTGTAGGGTAGATGTAATCCTGGGAGCGTGGAGTTTACAGATACGTGTAGGGTAGGTATGAGGATGTGTTTGGGACAAGGGAGGTAATATTTGAGTGGAAATGTTTACAGGTATTGTCAGGTAGATATCTAAGAGGGATACTGCCAAAAAAAGAGGTAGAATACAACAGGAATGGAAAAGAGCTGCTTTAAGTTTGGTCATATGTTTTTGTTTGGAAGGTTCTTTTTAAATGAGATATAAAAAAAAAAAAACGTTCTAAAAACAGTCCCAAAAGAAGTACAAACTTGAAATCGTGTCGGGTTTCTTGTCATGACAAGATACGAAACAAAATCACAGCAGTCCAAAAAAAATCCACATTGAGAATGAAAAAATAATAGGGTTCATTTAAATTGAAAATGGTTTGACCTACGTTTTCATTTGAGCTAAATTCTTTTTTAAAAAAGTAAAGAAAAAAAATTGGGGTTCAATCTATTTATAAACATCTGAAAAGGCTATGGATTTGAAAATTTCTTCTCAGCATAACGAGATAGGAACGCATGCCGAAGGGGTCCAAGAAATAATCTTTGGGGTGGTCATTTGTAACCGAGTACTCTACCAACGTGTCTGTGTGCCAGTGTGTCCACATGCTTTTAGACAGGATACATACACGCAACACACAGACAACATTTTTTCTACTACTAAATCCTAACCCTAATCCTTGTACTAAACACATTTTTTTAAACCTTGCATGAAAACAACAAAAGCAAATGGACACAACGGTGTAGGAGCACAATGGTACAGATAATCAAAATTTCTTCAGGGAAGGGTGGTGGGAGTGGTGGTAGGACATTACCGAGAAAAAAGGCAGGTGATCGGATGGGGTGGGGGCTACAGTGCAGGGTAGGATTTGAAAGAAAACGCATAGGTAAGGGGGACTGGGCAGTCAGATAAATAAAAAAAAATCATAAAACGCTGGGGATGGGAATAGGAGAGAGGGAGTATTGTATAGACAAAACTATGGACAAGAGAGGCAGGTGGGTGTTTTTTTTAATTATGAGATATTAGAAAGGGGGTATTTATTATAGGAAAAGGGGGAACTTAAGGTATGAGGTGTGGGGGGGTACTGTAGCTGTATGAAGTGTGGACAAAGAAGTGAGGCAGTTGGATAAGGGAGGTAGGGGTGGTACTGTGGAGGATGGTTGCAGGGGGTGGGGTGAAATGGGGAAAGGAGGTAGTTGGGTGTTTTCTTGTCATGAGGTAACAGAGGGAGGGTATATTGGGCAGGAAAAAGAGAAGAGAGAGGGAGTAGGGTTGGTGCTGCGGAAGATGGTTACAAGAGAATATGGCAAAGGGAATAGGAAAGTCGTGGATAGTTTTTTTTCTGTTGAGAAACAAGCTGAAGATTATTTTTTTTAGAAAAGAAAAGGCCTGCTGGTTGACAAAGATAACGATGTATGTATGTCAATTGGAAAACAAAGGACAAAATAGACGAAGACAAATTTCGTCTGGGTATGAAAGGAGGGAAGAAAAGGTGATATAGGAGTGATATTGTATGCTTCTAGATGCAGCGAGGAGGAGGGAGGGGTTACACATGAAGGCAAAAGTGTTGATAAAGAGGGGAGAGAAGTGTTGGTAGAGTTGGTCAGTAATAATGGAGAAAAGAGGTGGATAGTGTGTGGAGTAGTAGAAGTAAAAAATCCTCTTCTGAAAAGCCCTCAGCTTCTAGTGCAGTGGCGGTCAAGTAAAAAAAAAAAAAAAAAAAAAAAGACGACTTTTGGGGGTAAAAAGATTGTTTACATATATTTTTTCATCCTGCCTTGATCATTTTTTTTAAACCAACAAAACCCAACACAAAATGTGGGTGGATGTGGTAGGAGCGATTTGCGCCATAGGCAGGTCTTGCATTGGTCTTTCATTGGTATGCCTTCATAGATTTGACAGCAGTCAGTAGTATGTGGTGTTGTGATTACTGCATGAAAAGTTGTATAACGGACCATTTGTGCTTTTTTTCTGCTGAATAGAAAGTGTCGTGTGTGTACATGGTTGTGAATTTGTCAGAAAAAAAGTAGAGACTAGGAAGCTTTGCATAGGATTGATCAAAACCATAGAAATACGAGAAGCGTGGATAGCAGATAAGATTTTTTTCGGATGTTTTATTCAATCAGATAAAAACTGTGCCCAAACAGTGCAGCCCTGATATTTAAATGTACGTACTAGTAGCTTATAGGACTGAAATGCTGTTGCTAGACACCCCCCCCTCCCAATATTGGTAGAGCTGGAAAGCATGTCTTCATACTAGACATTTTTCATTTTGAAATTTTTATTGAATATTTGTATGTGGAAATATTGGGGTCCTATAATTAAAGATTTTTGTAGGCAAAACAATTTGAAATTGCCATTAAAGAGTGAAGAAAAAAATGTATTGAAGGATGAAGAAAAATAATCCTTTAAAATCATTTGTCTTTGGAGGATGAAGAAAACATATTACATAAAAATTATCATTGAAAGATGAAGAAAAAGTATTATTTGAAAAAGAGTATCATTTAAAGCAACTGTCATTGAAAGATGAAGAAAGAGTATCATTTAAAACTTGTTATTGAGGGATAAAGTATTATTTAAAATTTTGTTTCCTTATTAAAGGATGAAGTTCTGGTTAAAATGTTATTAAAAGATGAAGAAAAAGTATTAGTTAAAACAATAATGCATCATTAAGCAACCCACCCACCCACCCAAACAGATGGTGCTTCATAATTGAAATACAATACCCTGCCCAGAAAAAGGTGGTGTGCCATGAACTACCCCCCTCCCCCCCAAAAGAAAAACATATCAATTGATGTGCATGCAACTCGACCCGTTAAACAAGAAAAAAGAAGAAAAAATGGTCAGTTTTTTGTGGTGCATGTTCTAGAAAGATTATCGTCTTACAATGTTGTGGATAGATTCTGTTACAGAGAAATTGACAGTTTTAAAAAAAATGTTTATCAGATTAAAATTTGTTTGTGAATATTATGCTGAAATATATTTCCTACTGGAAAGATGGCTGTTATAGAGAGATTAAAGTTCGAGTGTTTCATAATGTTTTATTTTCCTTTGATTTTCTAAGCTGGTCTGTCTTGGGTTAGGTATACACTCGAACAAAAACCTGAAATTGGGTATGTTGCAAGCAGGATGAAAACTTAATCAACCTGGCTACGTAAAAGGATTAAAATAGGTGTGGATATTTTGTAGTTGGTTGTAACTGTTTACAAACACCTGCACGAAATACTTGGCGGTATAAATTTTTTGTTTGATTTTTGTGTGCTTTAAACAATTTTGTTCGAGTAGTAGAAAAGCGAACATTGAACAAAATGCTGAGAGACAGGGAGTCTTGCATTTACAGCTCTTGCTTTTTCCATTTTTCAGTTCTTGTTCACCACATCTTTGACAGTTTACACTGAAATGTTTAGAATACTTCGAATTAATTACCAATAGCTATTTCTTTTTTTATTCTTAATTTTTTATGTACTCGATTCGCAGTACTGAGTACAAAGTGAAACAGTTTATTGCCAATGCCCCTTTTCATTTTATTGTAGATGAAGTTTGGGTATTATCAATTGCATTTATACCTTCTATACCTATAGGTCATTATACCAACAAAACCTGATATTATTGTTAAAGTTTCTTGTGATTTTATGGTTTTGCTCATGAAGCATTTACCCGTCTTGGACTTGCCTATTCCCCAGCTGTAAGGGGTATACATGTGTGTGTGTGTGTGTGTGTTGTGTGTGTGTGTGTGTGTGTGTGTGTGTGTGTGTGTTGTGTGGTTCTTTATTCAGTCAGATAACAAGTGTACCCAAACACTGCAGCCCAGAAATCTGAAATGTGCTTACTGTGGGAGATGGCTGGAATGTTGTAGCCAACACCCCCCCCCCCCTCTCCCAATATGGGTGGTGGACCTGGACATTGTGTTTTCATACAAGACTAGTTTCATTTTGAAATTTCATCGAGTTTTTGTGTGGAAAGAGTGGGGTCCTAAAAATCAATTTTTGTTTTCTAAAGAAATTGAAATTGTCGTTAAAGAATAAATGAGAAAAAACTGTCATTGAAGGGTGAAGAAAAAGAATTTTGAAAAAAATTGTCATTTAAGGATTGATAAAAAAAACTATATAGAAATTTTTCTTATTGAACGATGAAAAAAACACCATTTGTCATTTGAGGATGAAAAAAAGTAGTTATTAGATTGAATAACGAAGAAATTTTGGTTTAAAATATTTTTATTAAAGGACGAGGAAAATGGTAGTTTTTAAATGGTCCACCATTAAGCACCCTCCCCCCACCACACCACAGATGGTGCTCCATAATTGAAATACACTTCCCCTGCCCAGAAAAGAGATGGTGTGCCATGAACTACCCCCCAACCCCTAAAAAAGATAATAGATGCTAATTCATATGCATGCAACTCGGACCTATTTAAAGAAGGAAAAATTGGTCACATTTTATTTGTGGTGCCTGTGCTAGAAAGATTATAACCTTACAATGTTTTGTGGATAGTTTTTGTTACAGAGAAATTGAAAAGTTATTGAAAACGTTTATCAGATTAAATTAATATATGAATATTATGCTGAAATATATTTCCTACTGAAAAAATGATTGTTATGGAGAGATCAAAGTTCGCTGGGTTTTCTACAATATGGCTTTTTCCCTTCGATTGATTTTTTAAGTATGACTGTCTGGGTTAGCTATGCACTCAAATAAAAACCTGAAATTGGTATGTTCCAAGGAAAATGAAAAATTAATCTGGCTATGTAAAAGTAGGTTTAGAATGTGTGCAGTTTTTTTTTAGTTGGTCATACTGTTTACAAGCACTTGCAGGAAGTACATAGTGGTTTTTTTAATTTTTATTTTAAAAATGTTTGTGTGCTTTAAATTATTTTGTTTCGAGTAATTGAAAAACAAGCATTTCAGGAAAAAATGCTGATAGACAGCTTAGTCTTGTATTTAAAGCTCTTGCCTTTTCCACTTTTCTTTTCTTGCCATCACATCTTTGACAAAACACATTGAAATGTTTAGAACATTTTTCTTGAAATTAATTACCAAAAGCTTTTTTTTTTATTTTGCTTTTTATGTACTGGATTCAGAGTACTGAGGACAAAGTAAAGCAGTTTATTGCTTGTGCTCTTTGTCTTTTTTTCATTGTGGATAGTAGAGTTTGAATAGCGTTAACTGCTGTTACTCACTATAGCTATGCATCCTTATTCCAACATAACCTGAAATCATTGTCAAAAATTGTAGCTGTAAGGGTGTGTGTGTGTGTGTGGTGTGTGTGTTGTAGTTCTTTAATCAATTAGATAAAAAAAAGTGTACCCAAACACTGCAGCCCTGACATCTTTAATGTGTTTACTGTTGGATATGACAGGAATGTTGTAGCTTGACACCTCCCCCCCCCCCAATGTTGGTGGAGCTGGAAAGCATGTTTTCATAGTGACTATTTATTTTAAATTTTTATTGAATTTTTGTGTGTGGAAGTATTGGGTCCTAAAATCGAGTTTGTTGTCGCAAAAGAAATTGAAATTGTCATTAAAGGATGGGAAAAAATTTCTAAGTATTGAAAATAGTATTTAAAGTTTGTCGTTGAGATGAAGAAAAAGTATTATCTAAAATTTTCATTGGTACGAGAAAAAAAGGTATTATTTGAAACTGATTCGTCATTGAAAGACGAAGAAAGTATTTTTAAAACTGTCATTTAAGGATGAAGAAAAAAGTATCATTGAAAAATTGTCATTGAAGGATGAAGGAAAAGTATTATTAAAACATTTGTGTTCTGATTGAAGGATGAAGAAATTCTGGTTAAAAATTATTGAAGGACGAAGAGAAAGTGTTATTCAAAACAATGATAATAATGGTGCACCTTTTAAAGCAGCTTCCCCCGACCCCGTGGTGTGCCATAAACTACACCCCCCCCCCCCCAAAAAAAAAAAATATATAATATATATACTTATTTATGTGCATGCAACTTAGACCAATTAAACAAGAAAAAAGGGGGAAATTTGGAAGGTCAGTTTTTAGTGGTGCTTGTTTTAGAAAGATTATACTCCTACAGTGTAGGGGATAGTTTTGTTATAAATTAAAAGAATTTGTTTTTGAATATTATGCTGAAATATGTTTCCTCCTGAAAAAATGATTGTTATGGAGAGATCAAATTTCATGGAGTATTCTATAATATGGTTTATTTCCCTTTGATTTTTTAAGCTGGTCCGTCTGGGGTTAGTTATACACTCAAATAAAAACCTGAAATTGGATATGTTCCAAGGAAGATGAAAAATTAATCTGTACGTAAACATAGGTTTAGAATGTGTGTGCTTTTTTGTAGTTGGTCGTAGCTGTTTACAAGCATGTGCACGAAATACTTGGCTGTATTATTTTTTTATTGATTTTTTTAAATGCTTGTGAGCTTTAAATAATTTTGTTCGATAATATTAAAAAACAAGCATGTCAGAAAAAAAATGCTGATAGACAGCTTAGTCTTGCTTTTTACTTTTGTTTTCGTCGATCACATTTTGACAAAACACATTGAATATTTAGAATATTTTTCTGGAAATTAAATACCAAAAGCAATTTTTTTAGTTTTGCTTTTTTATGTACTGGATTCAGAGTACTGAGGACAAAGTAAAGCAGTTTATTGTTGTGCTCTGTCTTTTTTTTCATTGTGGATGGTAGACTTTGGGTTTTGTCAACTGTTGGTTACCGCTATAGCTACACATCATGATTCCAACATAACCTCAAATCATTGTTAAAGGTTGTAGTGACTTTATGGTTTTGCACTCTTGGACTTACCTATCTACCCCCCCCCCCCCCCCAAGCTGTAAGGGGTATAAATGTGTGTTGTGTGGTTTTTATTCAAACAGAAAAAAATGGACCCAAACACTGCAGCCCTGTAATCTGAAATGTGCTTACTGTTGGATATGGCTGGAATACTGTAGTTAGACACCCTCTCATAGTACACTATTTATTTTGAAAATTGTATTGAAATTTTTGTCTGGAAATATTGGGGTCTTCTAATGGAGTTTTTTGTGGTAAAATACTTTGAAATTGTCATAACGAATAAAGAAAAAATGTTTTAAATTGTTATCGAAGGATCAGGAAAAGTGTCATTTAAAAATCATTTGTGGTTTTACGGATGAAGAAAAAGTATTATCTAAAAATTATCATTATAAAGTATGAAGAGAAAAGTATTATTTAAAACTGATTTGTCATTGGAATACAAAGAATGTATCATTAAAACGGTTATGTAAAGATAAGAAAAAGTATGATTTAAAAATTGTCATTGAAGGATAGAGAAAAATTATTACTCGAACATTTATTTAGTTCCGATTGAAGGATGAAGAAATTAGGGTTGAAAGTATTTTGTTATTGAAAGGATGAAGCTGAAGAAAAAGTGCTATTAAAAAAATAATTGTGCACCATTAATAGCCTTCCCTTACGACCCCCCACCCCCTAAAATAAAAACCCACCCAAAACAGTTGAAATACAAAAGGTGGTTTCCATGAACTACGCCCCCCCCCCCCCCCAGAAATTAAAGGGAGTACTATTTGATGTGCATGCAATCGGGACCATTAAAGAAGAAAAAGAAACAAATTGAAGGGTCACGGTTTTTTGTGGTGCTTGTTTTAGAAAGATTATATCTTACAATGTTGTGGATAGGTTTTGTTACAGAGAAATTGACAGTTTTTGAAAATGTTTATCCGGTTAAATTTATGAATATTATCTGAAATATAATTATCACTCGAAAGATTATTTTTGTCATGCAGGATTAAAGTTGAAGTGTTTTATATGGTTTATTTCCCTTTTATCTTTAAGCTGTCTTGTCCTTTATTGGGTTAGTTGACATTTAAATGAAAACCCTGAAATTATGTTCCAAGCAAAATGAAAAATTAACCAACCTGGATTACTATATAAGTAGGATGTGAATGGGCGCTTTTGTAATTGGTCATAGCTGTTTACAACCACTTGTACGAAATACTTGGCTGTATTACTTTTTTAATTTATGTGTGCTTTTAATCATTTGTTCGAATAGTAGAAAAACGAGCATTTCAGAAAAAAAATGCTGATAGACAGCTTAGTCTTGCATTTAAAGCTCTTGCCTTTTGCATTTTCTGTTCCTGTGGATCACATTTTGACAATACACACTGAATATTTAGGCTACTTTTTTGGAATTAATTGCCGAACGTTATATTTTGGTTATATATGCTTTTTTATGTCCTCGATTCAGAGAAGCCTACTGAGCACAAAGTGAAAGTTTATTGCTAATGCCCTTTATTTCATTGTGAATGGTAAAGTTTGGATATTGTCAACTGCTGGGTTACCCACTATAGTTATAGATCATTAGTCCAACATGAATTGACATTAGTGTTAAAGTTTGTGTATGGTTTTGCTCATGAAGTATTTACCTGTCTTGGGCTGATCTATTCCCCAGCTGTGAGGGGTATCGGTGTGTGT
This sequence comes from Stramonita haemastoma, assembly GCA_030674155.1. Lineage (NCBI taxonomy): Eukaryota > Metazoa > Mollusca > Gastropoda > Neogastropoda > Muricidae > Stramonita > Stramonita haemastoma. The sequence continues at coordinate 8,438,835 of CM060321.1, read as the reverse complement.
GTTGTGTGGTTTCTCTTCCACCATTGAGTGGTTGCTTGGCTTCGCAATTGTTTTCTCTTTTGCATTACACAGAAGGCATGATATAATACTGCTAGCTGTGACCCAGTAAAAGTTATATTTTTCATTCCAACATGACATTGCTCTTTTCGAATAAGCTACACGGTGCTTTTAATTTTACATGTTCAGTGATTGTTTTGGTTACGTTTCATGTTTCAATATTTATTTTAGAGGCTTGAAAGATATCGCTTTATCTAGGCAGTTGTCTCATTGGTTTGTTTCATGAAGCCATTCCAAGCAATGCCTATAGTTTGAACTTGAGATGAAGGATTGTATAATTATGTGTATAGACCGTTGTCTGTATGGTTTCTTGATCCTAACGACTTGGAGGACATGACTTTCATCATGTAGTTAACTTGGCCTCTTTATGTGGATTTCTGAGAGTGGTTTTGGGGGTATTGTAGAGCTACGTTAGCAGTTAGTGCCCTCTACTTGCCTCCTCAGATTTCATAATTATTTTCCATGGTCAATAAGATTTCTTAATCATTCTAAGCTATATTGCACACGGAGCTTCTTTCCTATTATTTTACTCCCATGAAAGGTATGAATTGAAAACTCCACTTGCCAGTAGCGTACTTTTTTTTTTGTTTATTTTTTATTGCTTTTGGATTGCAAGTATCATTTGTGGTTTTCTTGCTCTATTGGTACACTTCATTAAATGGAAACAAACTTTATTTGCCCCATAACCAGTTAAGCTTGTTCTAGAATCCCAGCTGGAAATGTACCAAGTTTGTGGATATCTTCTACACCCAATTGTATAACGTATATCATAAATATGTAATGATACAGTCGAAGCTTGCTCGCTCATCTGAATGAGTGTTGCATGATTTCTGTAACAAATATTGCTTTTCCTGTATTTCCCAGCCATGTTCAATTTGAATAAGTGTTATGTCATTTTTTAAATCACGTGGTGAGCGCACACCACTGGCACTTTACCCAACTGACTTCCTTCCCTGAGAAAAGTACAAGTTTTGCACAACTCCCTCATTTGTAACTTAACAAGCTGTTTTGCACTTAATTATATCGAGATGTCTGTGTTTTATGACTGTAAAGATAACATGGCTGGAATCAAGGAGCCTTTTGCTATTTTTATGTTTCAAACAATATTGGAATGAAATGTCATTGTTGTCTAAGAGATTTGAAATGATGTGAGAATTTAAACGCAAAAAAGTCAGTGGTTGTCTATTGTCACTGCTGGTCAGAGCATTGGGAAAAGCCAACCTCCCCCTTCAGCAAAAAAGAGACTGGAGTTAGGGTTGGGTAGCCGGATCGCAGCTGAAATAAAGCAAGATGAAAAAGAACTCAGTATGACTAATATATTGTCAAAACTGTAATGCAAATGAATGCAAAAATTGTATGACCAAAAATAAGTACTACTTGACCAAGGTCTTTGTTCCGAGTTCGATTCATGAATGACAGACTGTGTGTTTGCAAGGGTGAAGCGTGCACTAGATCTCAGTGCATAACCTTTTATCTGTGTGCTTCTCTCTCTCCTCTCTCTCTCTCCTCCTCTCTCTCTCCTCTCGTCTCTCTCTCTCTCTCTCCTCCTCTCTCTCTCTCTCTCTCCTCTCTCTCCTCTCTCTCCTCTCTCTCTCTCTCTCTCTCTCTCTCTCTCTCTCTCTCTCTCCCTCTCTCTCTCACCTTCCCCTCTCCTCTCCCCTCTCTCTCTCTCTCTCTCTCTCTCATTCAGACAACACATTCACCACACCACCCTCCCTCCCCTCACTCCTTTGTCCTCTCACTCCCCCTCCGATATTGTATACTTTCAAATGTACTCGATTCATCAACTGTGTGTAAACAATTCTGTGACCCATTCCGATGTACCACAATCTGTCAAGTAGGCATGCATACAATGATCAATACTATAAAAGAATAACTTGAATAACGTGTCCAAAGAGCTTGAAATCTGTCAACAGAATTTTTGTTCTGTACTATTGTTTGAAATGTCTAGTTAAATCAAATTCAAAATCTTTCCTTTTCTAAAGACGCCAAACAATCCCTATAAATAATTGGGAAAATACTTGAAGCACACAGTTGTTCAGTTACGATTTCATTTATTGAACATATGTCAAAATCCTTAATAATTATTCACAAAGGATATAGAGAAATAAAAGAGGAGACCTGTGAACCTACCCTTCTCCTACTATCGGCTTTTACGCCTGTAGTACCTTTCATCTCTAAAGCATTCAGCGTTTATAAATCACTCATCCCTAAAAAGCAAAATGTGAATATAATTTTTAAAGTTTCTCGGGCCCAGTTCATTTATCTGTTAACACACACGTATATGGGAAAACTAGTATTAGGAGTTGTGCCCTCTTTAGAAATATGAACAATTTGATTTTCCACAAAATAACCACCGATGAATATCGAGTCAAAAATACTTTAATCATCCCATAAGTCATAACCTCAAAAGACACAAGAATAGCTACATTTCATATTGGTTCAAACATTCTAACTTCAAATAAAAAATATCAAACGCGCACGCGCACACACACACACACACACACAACACACACAAACGCACACACATACACACACAAAATGTAGGAATACAATGTTCCTAAGATCGTTGACTAGAAAAGACATAAATTAATCACATGCACACACGCCCCCCCCCCCCCCCCCCCTACACACACATACGTACACACCAATGAATACACTGTTATAAGACCACTGGCTAGAAAAGACAGAACAAACATTTAAATGGCAATAAAATCAAAATCGGTAGTGAGGGTTGCATTTTTTTGTGCTGGCATTACCATATTGTTCTGGATACAAACATTACTAATACTCTGTAGTCATTGTCTATATATAGAAAAATCAGCATCATCACTCAATGAGCTGTCGAAGCACGCTTCAAATTACTGCAGGTGACTGGTCATGTCAGTCTCTGTGAAGTGTATCAGTTGGACGTTTTGTACTCGTTCATGAAATGTTCAGACAGCAACTCCGGAGACCCTGACAAATGCTGTTGTGTGCTGAATCCCCCCCACCCCCTCATGCCCTGAAAGTTTGGTGTGTACAAGTGTTCATTAACTTAATTGTAGTATAAATTAATGAACATCAGTACTAGCAGAACTTCATTCTGTCTTCAAGTATCTTCATTTGCAAACTGAACAGTACAGAATTTAACACACACACACACACAAACACACACACACACACACACACAGGGCGGGATAGCCTAGTTGTTAGAACATTGCACTTGCAATTTGACGACCGAGTTCGATTCTCATCGCTTCTGGAATTTCGGTAGCCAGGAGTTCCTCTTTTCTATCCCTCTCTTTCTTTCCGCCTTCTTCTTTTCTTCCTTTCACTTCCTTCTTGTCTAGTTTTTGCCATTTGGTCCATTCTTCTGCCTTTTCTTTCAAGAAGGATATAAAATATAACAAATCTCTACAGCGCGGAAGTCTGATGTGCTGGGTTGGTCTGACTTGTCAGGCGCTTAACGGCAGCACAACGCAATTTCGCTCATATGACAGACAACAGTACTATCTAAGGTTCGAAGAAGAGGAGGACGACGAAGAAGAAGAAGAGGAGAAGGAAGAAGAAGAAGACAACCAAGGAAGAAGAAGAAGACAACCAAGCGATGTCCAACGTACACAAAGTGCATTGGCGGCATCACGATAATGATAAAGCGTGGGGTTCGAATCCTGTTTAAACCTGCACTTCCCACTGACGGACGTGTCTGCCGACGTTGACTGCCAGCACACTGGATCCTCTCTCTCCCTGACTGCCAGCACACTGGATCCCCTCTCTCCCTGACTGCCAGCACACTGGATCCTCTCTCTCCCTGACTGCCAGCACACTGGATCCTCTCTGCCAGCACACTGGATCCTCTCTCTCCCTGACTGCCAGCACACTGGATCCTCTCTCTCCCTGACTGCCACACACTGGATCCTCTCTCTCCCTGACTGCCAGCACACTGGATCCTCTCTCTCCCTGACTGCCAGCACACTGGATCCTCTCTCTCCCTGACTGCCAGCACACTGGATCCTCTCTCTCCTGACTGCCAGCACACTGGATCCTCTCTCTCCCTGACTGCCAGCACACTGGATCCTCTCTCTGCCTGACTGCCAGCACACTGGATCCTCTCTCTGCCTGACTGCCAGCACACTGGATCCTCTCTCTCCCTGACTGCCAGCACACTGGATCCTCTCTCTCCCTGACTGCCAGCACACTGGATCCTCTCTCTCCCTGACTGCCAGCACACTGGATCCTCTCCCTGACGGGTGCAGACCATCCTTGAAAACCCTGCTGTGTGTTGGAAGATTGGAATGGTGAACTAAAGAAACATGGCTAACATCAGGAAGTTCAGAGCTGATCAATTCTTCTGTAGTCTTCATTTAATTTAGTTCAAAATCTTGAACAGGAGCAATCTTGCTAGCAGACAATGATCTTGGTGCTGGGGTGGTCAGTAACAATACCATTTATGCATTCGATATTTGTTTTGCTGTGGTTTTTGTTTTTGCTGTTGTTGTTTTTTGTTTTCTTTTATATTGTTTTGGTTTTGGTTTTTTTTGTTAAGGGTTTGGGGTTTTGTTGTTGCTGTTGGGTTTGGTTTCTTTTCTTCTTCTTTTTTTCTTGGGGGGGGGGGGGGTTGCTGCTAAGCGTGCCCCCCCCCCCCCCCCCCCTCCCTCTCATTACAGAATCGTGAAGAAACATGACTCTGGCGAGGCCTTGTGATTCTCTCTGTTCAGAACTACGTGTTTTCCTTGTGGAACATGGAGGTTTGACGTCAGTCACAGTGGTTACGTCATTTGCTGCCGGTTCTGGTTTTCTCAAGTTGACATCGTTGCTGTCCCTTTTCCCTTGCGCTTTTGCTGCACCAGCCCTGTACCTGACTTTTTAGCAGGTGCTGCTTTATTTTTAACCAGGAACTGGGGCAGCTGACCCTGGCAATCTGAGCACAGGTGAGTTCTAGCCAACTGTCTGTGTTTATCAACACAAGGTCAGATATCTCAGTGAGTGTTCTGATGACATGCCTTTTAGTTTTGCTGCTCTAGGCCTATACTATAGGGTTGGGTCTTTTTCTAATGATGTTCTCTTATCACACAGTGGTGCAACAATAATCTTCAGATCTGTCATTTCACTCTGTGTGTCTGTGGGACCATCCATGTTTTCCCCTGCCCCAGTCTTTTTTTTCTTTTTTTAGATGTGGAGGTAGTCTGGGGCTCGAATCTTTTTTTTTTTAATTAGCTGGGGAATGTTTCTTTTTTCTCATTTTATTTTGTTATTTTCATGATAATGGAATAAACACTCATAAGATTTTCTTACATGCAGTCCCTGTGTGGTTGCGATTTTGTAAATCTTGTCATCTGTTCAAAACAGGAAAAATGGCCTACTCTTCTAAAAGGCAGAACGAGTTTTAACAAGCTTTCCATGCTTTCGCGCACGAGACCTGGGTTTATAGTCTCATCCAGTGGACTACATCTTCCAGGGGAAAAATGATTTGCTTTGTTGGTTGGTTGATGCTTGCCTGATTTCTTGCTTGTTTGCTTGCTTGGATGGTTTGGTTTTTGTTTTCATGTTATTGTTTTTTGGTTGGTTGGTTGGCGTGTTTTGTTTGTTTGTTTTTCTAAACACTGCCTCTAAACTCAAAAACATTTTCATAAGCGATATTATACTATGTCTATACAATTTTCAGCAGCAATGGCTTCGGCTCATTCATGGAGAGTTGTCAGATCCAAGTTTTATCCCTCCTGGATTCTTGGTAAGCGGCTACGCTGCGCACGGTACGGTTCTTTGCTCCTGTTTATTCTGGGGCTGTTTTACTATCTGCTGCAGCAGCATATCTTAGCATCCTCGGTTCCAGCAGGCATTCGGAAACTAAGTCTTGGAGTCATGAACGCCAAGAACTCAGACGACAATGCTCCGCACAGGTTAGAACAAGCTGGCATGGTGGATGGAAATGTCTTGCCTGATCAGTGCCGAAAAGAAAATGGTAGTGAATTCCACAACAAAACGGAAGCGAATTACGATTGGATGAAAGAGGTGAGGGAGGATTCTAACTTTCTTGATTGTGGTTGTTGTGGTGGATTTGCTGTCTTGTTTGTGTGTGTGTGTGTGTGTGTGTGTGTGTGTGTGTGTGTGTGTGTGTATGTGTGTGTGTGTGTGTGTGGACAAGGACAGGAAGTTAGCAGATGTCTAACACTGATTTGTTTTCCACACATGCATAGTATGTTCTTGCAATATTTTGTACGAAGCGAATGAAAAAGAAATCCATAGACTATACTACTAGTACTAGTAGTAGTAGTAGTAGTAGTAGTAGTACTACTACTACTACTACTACTACTACTACTACTACTACTACTACTACTACTACTACATGGGATTTATATAGCGCTGAATCTTGTAGAGTACACAAATCGAAGCGCTTAAGGCTAGACTTGAGATTTGTCTGGAAACAGACTAGACATAGATATATGGTTTTGCAAAAAAGGGTTTGGTGTATTGTGCATCCGTCAAATTGAAGCAATTTTGAAACTTATAACTATTCGAATGTTTCAATCTTTTTATTGCCTTGCCTTATCGCGCAGGATATATGCTTTAAAAGTTCATAACCTTCTCGAAGGTCTTACAGGATATGAACTAAAAAGTGATCCTTCAACATTGTGTGCTCCTTGTCCCGCAGCTGTGTCGACCCCTTCATTAGCAATTATCCCACAATGAGAAAGCACCCACCAGCAGAAAGTAACACAACAATGCCTTTCAGGGACAGTAGATGAACGAACAACCAGTTTGATCTCAGTAATCAGTTCTAGTCGAATATTTTTAATTTAGAGAATTCTACACGTACAACACAAGATTTATAATCAAGGATAGTGTAATTTTAAAATAATTCTGAGGTAAGGAAACAAGATAGTTCAAGCCATAATCTTGCAAACAGCTCTGCAGTAAAGATAGAAACTCTATTTAGTAATATATTTATTTTTCCTCAATGTGAAAGGCTGGTATAACAAAAGCTACTCCTACATGTTCGTTATCAAGTTTTGAACCCTCTCTGTATAAGTGATCTGAATAGTGATTATCAATGTGCGAATTCACAAAGCTGGCAAGGATGGTAGGTAAATCGCTTTTTGATAGATTTGTGTGGCATAATATGTCAAATATTGTGGGTACACCTACACGCGCATTTTTGCCACAGATTTTAAATCGATCATTATGGGCAAGAGAATTGGCAAGTAGAAAGCAAACCAGTGTGTGTGTGCGTGTGGTGCGTGCGTGCGTGGTGGTGTGTGTGTGTGTGTGGTGTGTGTGTGTGTGTGTGTGTGGGGTTGTGTGTGTGTGTGTGGACAACAATGATGACGATGATGTTATGGCGTGATGATGACAATGACGATATGATGACGACGATGACCAACCATGATTTTTTTTAAAAGCTGAATTTGTGACATGGAGAAAAAACGATAGTTATTACGATCAAGTGACAACATTGATAACCACATAAATAACATCACCTTTACCTACAGCAACAACAACAATAAATGACAATGAAACTTTTATGTCAAGAAACAAAAACATGCTGTAACAATAATAACAGCAACACAGCACAGCTACTTACAACAACGATAAATTACGACACATTTATGTTAAGATACAAAAAAATGCAAAAACAATAAGAACAGCAGCAACAACAACACAGCACCATTATCTACACCAAAATTAACAACCCCATTACCTACAACAATACAGCACCATTACCTACAACAACAAAAACACGCATCATTACTACAACAAAAAAACAATTAATTACAACGAACCTTTTAGGTCAAGAAAAAATGCAATAACAATAAAAACAATGACAACAACACAGCGCAATTACCTGCAACAACAACAATTAATGACAACGAGACTTAAGTCAAGAAAAAAAAAAAACGATAAAAACAAGAACAACAACACAGCACCATTATCTACAACAACAACAATTAATTACAATGTAACTTTAAGTCAAGGGGAAAAAACCAATTCAACAACTATAAAGACAACGACAACAAAAACAAAAAACTACCTCGCTCTCAAAACCTGACACCTCAACCATATGTTGACCCAAAGGAAACAACCGTGTCTAGGAGATATTGATTTAGGCCTCCGGTCTCCGACGTCGGAGTTGTTTTGCCTTGCATTGCCTCACCTTCCATGGTGACGATCTGTCTGTAATTTGCAGAAGGAAAAAGACATTTAAAAAAAACATTTTTCGGAAAGGTTTTTTTAATAACGTAAAGATCGAACCGTCTACAACTTTCGATTTTTGTGTGCACGAATTAAATGGTCATATGAAGCTTGAACAAATATGAAATGCATTGTGTTTTTGAATTATGATTCGAATCGATATGCCTGTCAGTATGTATTGCAATGCCGATCAGGGGATGATTAATGTGTTTTTGACTTGACTTGAATCGATTCCAGCCCTTTTTTTTATAATTATTTATTCATTTTTTAATTATTCTTTTATACCGAAGATAATGGAATAAGCACTCATGTGCTTTTTCTCATCCATCCCCCGTGTGTATGCAGCTTTGTAAATCATGTCATCTGTTCCCACCGCCAAACAATGGCCTACTCTTAGAAAAGCGAAACAGGACTTAACGTGTGCGCAAGATGTTCTGCGTGAGTTCGCACACAGGGGCTCGGTTTACAGTCTCATCCAAAAGACTTTTGGGGATAGTGGAGTCAGCACTGATGTTAACTCCAGGGGGAAAATCCCCACAAACGGGAGTCGAACTCGGGTCGTCAATTTGCGAGCGCAGTGTTCTGACCATTATATTATCCCGAGCAACTGGTTTGAGGTTGGAGCAATTGGTTTGAGGTTAAATGTTAATTGACTGGACTAAAGGTGGGGATGCTGTTTATACTGACAAGTCCCTGGCATCTCAAGTGGGGAGAGGGGGGGGAATTCTTGTTCTTAACCCTCCCTCCCTTCTCCCCTCAACTTCTTGCTGTTCCGTGCCGCAGGGTCCCATTCACTTCCTTCCTGATTTTCGCAATCCTTGCTGGAAGCATCCGGAGAGAGGGGAGCTGCTGTGTCTGCCTTACTTTTACCTGGCTGGCTTCCCCAAGTGTGGCACTACCGACATGTACCGGCGAATCACCGCCCACCCCCATGTCTTGTCCACAAAGAAAGAGCCCCACTGGATTACGCGAGGGAGATTAAAGGGTAATCATTGAAAACAACACTTTTTTTTGCTGCATCATCATCTGAAACACTGCGATCCTGCTGTTCCCACGCCACTCATTTCAATCTCCCCGCCACAGCCATACCTAGATTTTTATGTCTCATCATCAGGGTCGAGAGTCCACAGGACGTCCATCAATATTAGGCCGCCGTGGGGCCACCAGCCGGAGGAGCCTTGCACTTCTGCTGGGTCACTGGTGGTGTTCAGCGGTGCCTGTTCTGAGCTAACATATGCAGGACACCATCTACTAAGCCCCCTACTAACGACAGTATTAGCTCAGACGCGGAGCCAGACTGAGTGAGTTACCCACCCGATGTGGCGACCACCACATCGTCCCTCTCCCTCCAACAACCGCCCCCCCCCCCCCCCGCCGCGAACCCCCAGCTCCAAAGGTTTTGACCCAAACTCAACACAGGCACAGACGTGTATGGGTAAACCGAATCTGAGGTCACCATGAGACCAGAGCAACGGGAGCTACCGTATCAGAGGCAGTTTTTATTATTGCGTGATAAGTTAATGGTAATTAGATGATGTAATAATGCTGCTATGGAAGTGCATCTGCCTGAGACTACTTGACAGGGTTGTACTCTACTCTTGCTTACTCTCATAATATATCCCGGCAGGCGTCAACCGGGCCGAGAGATACAGACACCTGCAGTATTGGTCATGTAATTTAAGCGACACTCGCAAATTTGCATCCATAAAATGGATGAAGTTCGACTATGTGGTCCCGTCTTCCCATTGAGCCCACTGATCATAGCACACTCACTGTGGGTAGGAGTCGGCTGGAGTCCACAAAATCTCTAAGACTGTATGCGATTCAAACCCGCTACCTTCCAGTCCGAAATCCAAGGCGCTAACCACTGCGCAATGTCGGCTGGTTGGAAACAACGCCTTTGGTTTGAGTACAATTTTATTGTTTGCTGTACAAGATTAAACACTGCTTTATTATTATTATTATTATTATTATTATTATTGTTATTGTTATTTATTTTGTATTGTTTTTATTATTTTTGTGTTATTGTTTTGTCATTGTTGCTATTATATATTTTTTATCATCAGTAGTAGTACTAGTGTTGTAGTAGTGTTGTTGTTATCATCATCATTACTATTATTGTTTAATATAGAAAAAAAGGAATAGCGTCCATATTTTCTACTCGTTCATTTTGTGGGGTTGTGTGTGTGTGAGGGGAGGGGGGAGATAGGTGGAGAGGAGTTTTCTTTACTTTCCTTTTTTTAGGGGGTGTTTGTTTGTTTGTTTGTTTGTTTGTTTAGGGGTTCTGTTATTATGGCTTAATTTAGGGGGGTTGTTGTTGTTGTTTGTTTAGGAGTGTTGTTGTTTGTTTAGAGTGTGTTGTTGTTTGTTTTGGTGTGTTGTTGTTTGTTTTGGGGGGGGGGTGTTCTTGTTGTTGTTTGGATTGTGTTGTTGTTTGTTTAGGGGTGTTGTGTCGTTGTTTTTAGGGTGTCTGTTGGTTGTTTTTAGGTGTTGTGTGTTGTTTTTTAGGGGTGATGTTTGTTGTTGTTTGGTTAGGTGTTGTTGCTGTTGTTGTTTGGTTAGGGGTGTTCTTGTTGTTATTTAGGGGTGTGTGTTGTTGGGGTTGTTGTCCTTGTTTTTGTTAGGTGTTTTGTTTGTTTAGGGATGTTGTTATTGTTTGTTTAGGGATTAGTTGTCGTTATTTTGTTAAGGGGCTTTCTTCTTGTTGTTGTTTGTTTGTTTGTTTAGGTATGGTGTTGCTGTTGTTTGTTTAGGAGGTATTGTTGTTGGTATTTGTCTAGGGGCTTTGTGATTGTTGTTTGTTTAGTGGTTGTTGTGTTGTTTGGGTGTTCTTGTTGTTGGTATTTGTTTAGGGGCTTTGGTGTTGTGTTTGTTTGTTTAGGGGGGAGTGTTCCTGTGTTTGGTAAGGGTTTTGTTGTTTTTGTTTACGGGGTTTTGTTTTTGTTTTTGTTTAGGGTTTGTTGTTGGTTTGTTTGGTGGGGGGGGGGGGGGGGCTGTCGTTCTCTGTTTAGGGGGTACCGTTGTTGTTGTTGTTGTTTGTTTAAGGGTTTTTGTTGTTTGTTATTTTTAGGGATATTTTGATTGTTGTTATTTGTTTAGGGGCTTTGGTGTTGCTATTTGCATATGGGTTTTGGTGGTGTTGTTTGCTTAGGGGGTGTTGTGTGTTCAGGGGTTTTGTTGTTGTGCTTGTTTAGGTTTGTTGTTGTTATTTAGAGGTTTTGTTGTTGCTGTTTGTTTAGAGGTTTTGTTGTTGTTTGTTTAGAGGTTTGTTGTTTTATGTTCGTTCAGGGGGGTGGTTGTTGTTGTTTGTTTAGAGGCTTTGTTGTTTATGTTGTTCAGGGGGGGGGGGGGGGTTGTTTTTCGGGGGGGTTGTTTTGTTGTTTGTTTAGAAGTTTTGTTGTTGTTTGTTTAGGGGTGTTGTTGTTGTTTGTTTAGGGGTATTGTTGTTGTTTGATCAAGATTAGACTGATCTGTTCCCTGATCATGTCCATATTTTTGTACGCATGTGAAACATGGACCATATCAGCTGACATTGAAAGAAGGAGACAGGCAATGGAGATGAGATGCTGTCGCAAACTCCTTGGCATTTCATACAGAGATCACATCACTAATGAAGAACTGAAAACTAGAATAAAGAATGTCATGGTCCATAATATAATAATAATAATAATAATAATAATAATAATAACAATAATAATAATAATAATATGGGATTTACATAGCGCTGAATCTTGTAGACTACACAAATCATATGAAGAGCTCCTAACTACAGTGAAAAAACGCAAGCGTAAGTGGTATGGGCACGTCACACGATCATCTGGACTGGCTAAGACAGTCTTACAGGGAACAGTAAGGGAGGGAGACGAAGAGGAAGACAGAGGACACGACGGGAAGACAACATCAGAGAGTGGACAGGCCTTGGGTGGAACGACCTACTAAGGAGGGCGGAGGACCGTGGGGACTTTAGGAAGCTGGTTGCAAAATCTTCAGTTGTGCCCCCACGGTCCACGGGACTACAGGACAGGTGAAGGTGATTCTAAGTGTGTGTGTGTGTGTGTGTGTGTGTGTGTGTGTGTCGCGCGCACGTGCTTGTGTATCTGTATGTGTGTGTGTGTATATATATATATATATATATATATATATATATATATATATATATATTCTATTGTGTGTGTGTGTATGCACGCGCGCGTGCGCGCATGTTGTGTGTTGTGTGTGTGTGTGTGTCAGGAGATTCAATGGAAAAATACACACAGAGATACTCCAAGCCTTTGGAAAATCGGTCAGCTAAGGAAAGGATACAATATGTGTTGGGTAAGTCACTTAATGCTGAATGCTTCAACGCATCAAGAGTAACACGTATTTACAGACACATACACAAGCCGGTACACACACACACACACGCGCACACGTACACACTCGTGCACACACAATCAATCACACACACACACACACACACCACACACACACACACACACACACACACAACATAAGCATGCGCGCGCGCGGGCACGGACACACATATGCACGTATTCACGCATGGTCATTAAACTTATCTTCGCGTGAGCAGCTATGTATGCGTCAGAGAACAGGTGTGAATTCTTAAGCGATGCTTCAAGAAAACTCTGTTATTTTTTTTTTTTCATAATTATATATGTTTACAACAAACAACAAAAATGGAAGGGAAAGGGTTGTTTTGTTTTTTGTTGTTGGTTTTTTGTTGTCTTTTATTTGGTTGGTTAGGGTTTTATGTTGTTTATTTTTGGCTTTTTGTTAGTTTTTTTGTTCGTGGGGGGGGGGGGGGGGGGTGGTAATATTAAGTGTTTGTAGTTCTATATTCAACACTTCAAGAGTAACAATATTTCAAGAAAAAATGAAATTTAATAACACTATAATAATTTATGCTTATGTTTATGGTTGTGTGAAATTACTCTTTATGATCTTTCCTCTGTGTGTGTGTGTGTCTCTGTGTCTCTGTGTCTCTGTGTGTATGCTCCTGTGTGTGTAAATCCAAAATCTGTTAACCTTTTGTGAACGGTTGCACGCATGGAATAGGGGAACGGATAACCTGGTGGTCAGAGTGATGCGCTCGTGATCTGCTGACCCGGGTTCAGATCTCTTTCAAGAGGACTTTTCTTCTGCAGTTAACATCAGTGAAGACTCCATCCCCCCAAAAGTCCTTCGGATGAGACTTAAACCGAGATCCCGTGTGTGGGCGCACGCAGGACATCTTGCCCACACGTTAAAACCCGTTCTGCTTTTTGGAGGAGTAGGTCATTGTATGCTGGTGGGAATGGATGACAACATTTACAAAACTAAAGACACGCGGGGGACTACATATAGGAAAAAAGAGCACATAACTGCTTATTCCATTATCCTCAAAATAAAAGAATAAGAGAAAAAAGTGAGGGGGGTAGGGGGGGGGGGGGGGCATGATGCAAGGGCTTTGATGTTTTTGTTCGCTTTGCAGGATTCAGTGCAATACAAATTCCATGTGCTATTACTACCACCACCACCACCACCACATCATCACATCTCATCATCATCATCATCATATCATCATCATCATCATCATCATTCATTATTTTATTATTATATTATTATTATTATTTTATTTTTGTTGTTGTTGTTGTTATTATTATTGTATTTTTTGTGTTGTTATCATCGTCGTCGTCGTCGTCGTCGTCGTCTCGTCTCATCATCATCATCATCATCATCATCATCATCATCATCATCATCATCATCATCATCATCTCATCATCTTTTTCCTGCAGGAGATGGCAGCGCTTCTCTAGCCTGGGATAACCACCAGTGGAGCCTGACTCCAGGGAACGAGGGCTGCAGTGAGCCCCGTGTTCTGAACGCGGACTATTTACGGCACCTGCTCCCACAGCCAAAGTTCTCTTCATGCTGCGAAACCCAACAGACAGGTCAGGGCTCAACTTCTTCTTCTTCTCTTTCTTCTTCTTCTTCTTCTTCTTCTTCTTCTTCTTTTCTTCTTCTTCGTCTTTTCTTTCTTCTTCTTTCTTCTTCTTCTTCTTCTTCTTCTTCTTCTTCTTCTTCTTCTTCTTCTTCTTCTTCTTCTTCTTCTTCTTCTTCTTCTTCTTCTTCGTTCTTCGTCTTTCTTCTTCTTCTTCTTTTCTTCTTCTTCTTCGTCTTTTCATCTTCTTCTTCTTCTTCTTCTTCTTCTTCTTCTTCTTCTTCTTCTTCGTCTTTCTTCTTCTTCTTC
>CM060321.1:8371877-8419377 GCA_030674155.1 Stramonita haemastoma | reverse complement strand
GATACTAATTCTGATGTTTGATTATTTGCAGTTACCAGCTGCTGTCTTTCTAACAAATAACTTTTTAAAAGATTGATTATTTCAGGTGTTAGTTTATATAGGTGAAGTTTACGTACTAGTAAGGAGTGATTAATTACATCAAATGCTTTTTCAAAGTCAACAAAAATTAGGCCTGTATAGTTATTTTTATTTATGTTGTGTAAGAGACTGTCTGTAAGTTGAGTTAGAGCTGTATGACAAGAATAGTTTTTACGAAAGCCTGACTGATCTTCATTTATTAGATTGTTGTTAGCAAAGTAGGAATATAAAGATTTTTGGATATGTTTTTCGATGGGTTTAGATAAGACCGATAGGATTGAAATTGGTCTGTAATTTGAAGGACAAGAAGTATCTCCAGATTTGTGGACTGGTATGACTTTTGCTCTTTTAAATATCAGAGGAAAGTTGTTTTTATCTATGCACAAGTTATATAGATATGTCAATGTTTCAACTATAATAGGACCAGAAAGTTTCAATATTTTTCCATCCAGATTGTCAAGGTCACGTGTTGTGGAATTGTTTTGGAGAGATAGACTTTCCAACACATCTTTAAT
The DNA here is from genome assembly GCA_030674155.1 of Stramonita haemastoma. Lineage (NCBI taxonomy): Eukaryota > Metazoa > Mollusca > Gastropoda > Neogastropoda > Muricidae > Stramonita > Stramonita haemastoma. The sequence continues at coordinate 8,418,784 of CM060321.1, read as the reverse complement.
TGTCATTGGCAATAATTCAAACGGGAATTTAATTTCTTTCAATTCAATATATTGTTCTAAGTATTGGAGATCATTTTCATTTGACTTATCACATGATATGACTTTAGTAGCAATGTTTGAGAAATGGGTGTTCAGTTCATCAGCTGTTATGTCTTTAACTGTCTTTTGGCTTTTTGATATAGGTTTATTACATAAAATATTGATGGCTTTCCATACCTGGCGAGAGTCAGTAGTTGTGATTAATAGTTTTTGAAAGTAATCACGTTTTGATCTGCGTTTTAGTGAAGTTACTTTGTTTCTTTGTATTTTAAATTCTTCTTTTGTACCATGGGTTTTCAAATAGTCTCTTAAGCGCATTTCAGACTCTATATCTTTTGTTATCCAAGGAGGTTTAATTTTTTCTTTAACTCTTTTTTTGATGAAGGGGGCATGCCTATCATACACTGAAATAAATGTGGTAATCCAGAATTCTGCAGCTTCGTTGGGGTCTCTGATTTGATATATGTCTTGGAATGGCGAGTTTATCAAGTCTGAAAGAAAGTCTTGTTCATTGAAGTTATTGAATTTTCTGTAAAAGATGGTTTTATGTCCTACTTTGGGAATTTTGACACGATGTTTAAACCAAGTAAAACACACAGAATTGTGATCACTGCATCCACAGGAGGGGGCGCATACTTCTGTTATGTTTTGTTTTGTAGTAGTATAGATATGATCAATCAAAGTTCTAGAGTTATCTGTTACCCGAGTTGGTTTGTCTATTAGTTGTTCCAGGCCATGCATAGTAATGTTGTGACTCCATTTAGGCTTGGGTTTTAATAAGTCTATGTTAAAATCCCCAAGAATAATTGTTTCATGGTTTAAAAGTGTCACTTCATCCATAAGAGAGTTGAATTTTTCAAACCATTCTGTGGTTTCCGAAGGATTTCTGTATATGAATCCTATTAATATTGGACTATTGTGTTTTAATTTTATTTCAACCCAAATCGATTCAATGTCATAAACATCAAAGTTGTATAGTCTTTTACAACTCAGTGAAGAAGCGAAATATGTTAATAACCCAGTGGACTTGGGCTTGTGTGGATCCTGTCGAAAGATCTGATAACCTGGAATATTCATGCATGTGTCAGTTACATGTGGTGAGAGTCGTGATTCAGCAAGGCAAAACAAATGAAATTGATTCCCATCATTGTGCAGTATGGTCGAAATATCATCTTTTTTGTTTGTTGCATTGTTGATATTCAGGTCTTTGCAATGAGTGTGTATGTGTGTGTGTGCACGCGCGTTCGTGTGTGTGTGTGTGTGTGTGTGTGTGTGTGTGTGTGTGTGTGTGTGTGTGTGTGTGTGTGTGTGTGTGTGTACGTGTGTGTGTGTGTGTGTGTGTGTGTGTGTGTGTGTGTGTGTGTGTGTGTGTGTGTGTGTGTGAAATCGAGTCAACCTTTTATTTTGAGATGGTATTTTGAATAAACATTGATTTTCAGTTTTCATCAAGCCATCTGTCTGTGAAAAAATCATTTGAATTAGAATGATTTCAATAATAAATCATGTGTTGTCGTTATTGTTGTCTTCAATGTAACGTCTGTCCACTATCAGTGATATTAGACCGAATTATGTGTGTGTGTGTCTGCGTGCGTGCATGTGTTCGTGTGTGTGCGTGCATGTGTGAGTGTGCGTGCGTGCATGTTTGCGTGCGTGCATGTGAGTGTGCGTGCGTGCATGTGTGTGCGTGTGCTTGTGTGTGTGTGTGTGTGTGTGTGTGTGTGTGTGTGTGTGTGTGTGGGGTGTGTGTGTGTGTGTGTCTTCGTTTTAACGTCTATCCACTAACAAGTGATTTTAGACTGGACAAGGGGAGGAGGAGATAGGAGTGAATATATGTGTATTTGTTTGTAAAGTTGAATGAATGATACAAGGAAAAAACATCTAACCATGAGAATGTCGTTGAACTGCACATACAGAAGAAGGCAAAAGGAAAAAAGATAAACTTGGGTAGGCCTAAGCTCGAATGCGTGCAAGTGTGTGTGTGTGTGTGTGTGTGTGTGTGTGTGTGTGTGTGTGTGTGTGTGTGTGTCAATCAATCAATCAATCAATCAATCAAATTTTTATTTCCAGATGGTACATTGAGTAAGCAGCGTGTGTGTGTGTGTGTGTGTGTGTGTGGTGTGTGTGTGTGTGTGTGTGTGTGTGTGTGTGTGTGTGTGTTTGTAGGACCTCGCGTTGTGTGTGTGTGTGTGTGTGTGTGTGTGTGTGTGTGTGTGTGTGTGTGTGTGTGTGTGTGTAAATTTGTTGTTGTTTTTGTGCTTGCAATACTGACAGGTTTAGGTCAGTTCTTTTTAATGCCTAAACTTGATGGTTTTTGTTTTCGTTTTTCTTCTTCTTCTTCCTGACTGACTGACTGTCTAGTTACGAATCCACGTGGGTCTGTATTCCGTGTACATCGAGGACTGGTTGTTACGTTTCCCGAGAGAGCAGCTGATGTTTGTTCGACTGGAAGATGTACATGATGGGGCTGCTGTTTTGCCTTCTGTCTTCAAGTTTCTGGAGCTGGGTAATTCACTGTGTGTGTGCGCGCACACTCGCGCGCGTGTGTGTGTGTGTGTTTGTGCGTGTGTGTCTCTGTGTGTGTCTTTGTGTTAGTGTGTGTCTTCGTTTGTGTGTGTGTTTGTGTGTGTGTCTATTCTTTTAAATATTTTACACCACTTTATGTCACAGCAGATTTCTCTGCGTGAAATTCGGGCTGCTCTCCTCGGGGAGAGAATGTCGCCACAAGTGCAGCGCCACCCATCATTTTTTATTATACAGCTCCCGGCCGCCCTTAGGGGTGGTGTCTAAACACGACACCTGTGTGCATGCTGGGTTTTTATATATATATAATTTTGTCATCCGCTCCTACCGGCACACGATGGCTTGCTCTTCCGAAAGGCGGAACGGGGTTTTAATGTGTGCGCAAGATGTGCGTGCGTTTGCACACGGGGTATCGCTTTATACTTTCATCCGAATGACTTTGACATTCAGTTCGATTTTTTTCTCGTCAAACTGGGAAGAAAGAGCGAGGCTGGGAATCGAACCCAGAACCTCACGGTTTACTTGATGGCAGGTGAACTTCTTAACCATCCTGCCACCTTCTTTCTTCTGTGTGTGTGTGCTTGCGCGCGTGTGTGTGTGTGTGTGTGTGTGTGTGTGTTGTGTGTGTGTGTGTTGTGTGTGTGTGTGTGTGTGTGTTTTATTTATTCTTTTATATCGAGGATAACAGAATAAGCAATCATGTGCTTTTTTTCATCCGGTCCCCGTGTGTATGCAGTTTTGTAAATATTGTCATCTGTTCCCACCGGCACACGATGGCCTACTCTTACGAAAAGCGGAACAGGATTTAACGTGTGCGAAAGATGTTCTGCGTGCGTTCGCACACGGGGCCTCGGTTTAAAGTCTCACCCGAAGTGTGTGTGTGTGTGTGTGTGTGTGTGTGTGTGTGTGTGTGTGTGTGTGTGTGTGTGTGTGTGTGTGTGTTAATGCAGTTATATTATCATCATACGACAGGCGGACACTATAGCCGAGTGGTAAAAACTGTTTGACCTTAATCCCTTGGGTCTATGAAGTCGAGTTTTCAGTTTAGGCGACGTCTGGTGACTCAAAGGGGAGGGGGGGGGGGGTTACTATCTCCCAGGTCAACTCGAAGTCCAGACCTGCCACTGCCTTAATTCTCTTCACGTATAATAATTCTACACATGCAGAAGATCAAACATGCGCCTTAAGCATCTTGCCATTGGAGTCAGCGTTCGGTGAGTGACGGAAACAGGAACATACCCAGCATACATTTCCAAAGTCGGTATGATGTTACCTTCATGGTGGACAAAACGGTCGCATACGTAGGAGCTAAAAAGAAAAAAAGTATATATATATATATATATATATATATATATATATATATAATAATTTATATATATATATATATATATATATATATATATTCCCTTAGTCTGGCGTCCGTGGGGGCACCCCTGAAGACTTGAGAACCAGTTGCCTCCATTCCTCTCTATGTTCTGCCTTTCTCAACAATTTTGTTGAGCTGTAGTCCTGTCCACTCACTGATGTTTTCTTCCCATCTCTTCCTTGGTCTGCCTCTTTTTCTTTCTCCTTGGACAGTGCCTTGCAGTATTGTTTTTACAAGTCCTTTTGATCTTGTGACATGCCCGTACCAATTAAGTTTACGCTTCTTTACGATTGATAGAAGATTTTTGTAGGGACCAATGGTTTTCTGGATTCTGTTATGCACGTTTTGTTATGTATTTGGTCTCTGTAGGAGATGCCAAGGAGTCTCCGGAAGCATCTCATCTCTACCGCCTGTACTCCTCTCTCCAAATCAGCTGTCAGGGTCCACGATTCATAGGCATACAGGAATATGAATATAACAAGGGAGCGCATTAGTCTGATCTTGGAGTTGAGTGAGATATTTTTATCTTTCCAGATGGTGTTCAGTTTTGACAGTGGTGTTATTGTCTGTGCAATCCTGCATACCTTTGGCTTGGACCCCTTGTCTGATACGACAGCTCCCAATTACTTGAAGCTTTGAATCGTTTCCAGCTTCTGGTCATTGATCCTGGTATCAGTGCTGATGCCCTTGGCGTTATTGGTCATCAGTTTGGTCGTCTCTGCACTGATTTCCATGCCGTATGTTTTTGAGGTCTTGTTCAGGTGTTCTCTTAGGCTGGCAAGCTCTTGTTCTAATCTTGCTAGTCTGTCAGTGTCATCTGCGAAGCAGAGGTTTGTGATCATTCTGCCACCAATGCTGACTGATCCTTTATGGTGTTAATAATAATAGTAACAATAATAGTAATAATAATAATAATAATAGTAATAATAATAATAATGATAATAAGGAATTTATTTAACGCTATATCTTGCAAAACAAATCAGAGCGCTTGCATTCAACCAATTCTTACGCATGCAGCCAATAACAATTTAGATTTTTAACAAAGTCAATGTACACAGAAACACACAGAAACACACACACACACACACACACACACACACACACACACACACCACACACACACACACACACACTAAATATAGAGGTTAAACACTTTGGCAGGGTGGTGGATATTTCGGCTGTTAGAGCAGGGGCAGAAAATGAAACAGGAGGGGAAAATATAACCTTTGAAATAAATGTGTCTTGAGGCTGGATTTAAATGTGTCATAGGTAGGCTTTTTACGAAGGGAGAGAGAGAGAGAGATCGTTCCAGGTCACTGGACCAGAAATAGAGAAAGAGCGACGGCCAACGCTGGATTGATTGAATCTAGGTATTTTTAAGCGCAGGGTATCTGCAGCAGAGCGGAGGCAACGAGAAGGAGCGTAGGGGTAAAGACATTCACAGAGGTAGGAGGGTGCTGTGTTGTGAAGACATTTATAACAGAGTACTGATCTTATAGTTTACGCTCTGTGGTACAGGAAGCTAGTGGAGAGATTGCAAGAAAGGGATAATGTGCTCAGATTTTTTCTTTCTGAGGACCAGTCGAGCTGCAGAGTTTTGTATACGTTGAAAGGACTGGAGAGTATGCTGGCAGACCAACCAGAAGAGGATTGCAATAGTCGAGACGTGAAAGAATCACAGACGTGACGAGTTTAGATGTTGCATCAGTGGACAGGTATTTTCGAATTGCACTAATATGATATGTGTTCAAGTGCATCAGCCATGATTCTCTCATGGAAGATTGGAAACACTGTGTGAGAGTAGACAGCCCTGCCTTACTCCAACTGTTGTTTGAAACCACTCTCCAATGCTGCTGTTGTAGTACACTGCACTGGTGGCCTTGTACAGCCCTTCGATGACTCTGATCAGGTCTACATTGATGCTGTACAAATTCATGGTTGCCCACAAAGTTGCATTCCACACCCTGTCGAATGCATTCCTAAAATTAATAGATACGTGGTAGAGGTCTTGTTGGTGTTGAAGGTATCGCTCACAGATTATTCTGAGGTTGAATATCTGTTCAGTTGTCCTACGCCCTGCTCTGAAACCTGCTTGTTCCTCAGCAATGATGGTCTCTGCTTGTGGCTTCAGTCAGTTCCATAGAATCTTCAACATGACCTTACTTGGGTGGCATATGAGGCTGATTGTGCGGTAATTCTGGCGCTGCTGAAGATTTCCTTTCTTCGGGAGGGTGATGATGAGTGACTGTGTTCATGGTATTGGCCATTTTCCTGTCTGCCGGATCTTGTTGCAGATTTTTAGTAGAGCGTTGATCATGGCTTCCTCTCCAGCTTGGACCAACTCAGCTGGAATGTTGTCAGCCCCTGCTGACTTCCCCTTTCTCGGCGATCTGTAGATATATAATCACAGTTTCATCCGAAGAACTTTTGAGGGAGTGGAGTCTGCACTTATGGTTAACTCCATGGGAAAGTCACAACGAGCTTCACGGTGGTAGCTCGAACCCAGGCCGTCAGATCGTGAGCACAATGCTCCAACCACTAGACAATGCTTAATAAAATTATTATTATTATTATTATTATTATTACTCTCTCTCTCTGAATAGATTACAAACTGAAGTTCCATGTGCAAACGCACAACAGAACATCTTGTACAAACGTTAAAACCAACTACGCTTTTCGGAAGAGTAGGCTATTGTGTGCCAGTGAGAACTGATGATAAAGTTTATAAAACCTCATAAAAAGTCATGGGGACTGGATGTAAAAAATCACATATGCTTATTCCACTGTCCTCCAAATAAGCCATTCTCTCTCTCTCTCTCTCTCTCTCTCTCTCTCTCTCTCTCTCTCTCTCTCTCTCTCTCTCTCTCTCTCTCTCTCGTTTGTCTAGTCCCACTACTTTCTGTGTGTTTACAAATAAATGTATGTGTTTCTTTGTGTTACTTTCCTATCATATTTTCCTTTTCACTTTAGCAAAGATCGCAATCAAAGAAAATTTTGTTGTTGTTGGCTTATACGTTGCAAGCTCAGCAGTCGACATGTGATGCTGAAATTCATTGTTGAATTGAGCGCAGCATAAGCGACATACAAACTTTTTGTTTGCTATGACTCCAAAATGCTCTTTGTTTTCAATGTTCGTTCTTAGTTCTGAATGAAAACTGTTGAAACCAATGATTATCAGACTAATTAGGACTTGTTTTTCCTGTGCAGAACCAGTAAACAATAGTACATTGCAGAATATAACTGAAATGGATATTCAAAATCCAGGAAGAGTGAAAATGCAAGTTGGACCTATGTGGACTCAAACCCGGGGTCTGCTGGATGCCTTCTATCGTCCTTTCAACAACCGCTTGGCCCACGTTTTGCAAGATCGTCGATATGCCTGGGAAAATGAGAATGTTGTTGTTTGATGTTGTGTAGGAGGTTATTTGTGTGTGTGTGTGTGTGTGTGTGTGTGTGTGTGTGTGTGTGTGTGTGTGTGTGTGTGTGTAATTTTTTTTTCGAGAATAACGAATAAACATTCATGTGGTTTTGACATTCAGTCCCCGTGTGCATGCAATTTTGAGGTGAGGAGAAGGTGAGGATGCTGTTTTCTACTGACAGGTCCTCAGCATCTCTACAGGGGGAGCCTGGCTCTGAGTGAGAATGATTCAAAGAGAGGAGGGACAGAAACTCCCGCTTAGGACAACAACAGATGGCCGTATTTTGTGAAAACAGAATTCTTTATTGGCCACATTTGCTGTATCTCAGACAGAAACTCCCACTTAGGACAACAACAGATGGCGTATATTGTGAAAAACAGAATTTCTTTATTGGCCACAATTGCTGTATCTCAGACAGAAAGTTTCACTATATAGTAGATACTCCATACAGATGATTAATTTTCCTGCTAGCGGTAGAAAATGGTTAGCAACATGTCAACATAATATAATTCATTACGTTTTTATTATCCTAAACTGTGTTCAGTGTTATACTACAACAAAGCTTTAAGTTAATTCATACTTTTGCCTAATCATTCAACTTGTTATAACAATTTGGATTCATAGTACTTTACTACAGTTCAACAGATTGATGATCATAATGCGAACTAATGGCACAGGACACATGATGATCAAACTTGACATGTTGGTTTCAATAACACACTGTACTAAAATGTTCCGTTCAACCATGCACATGGGAACTAGATGTCAAAACAACATGAATGTTTATTCGTTATTCTCGAAAACACACACACACACACACACACACACACACACACACACACACACACACACACACACACAATCTCTCTCTCTCTCTCTCTCTCTCTCTCTCTCCACACACACACACACACACACACACACACACACACACACACACACACACACACACACACAAATAACCTCCGACACAACATCAAACAACAACATTCTCATTTTCCCAGGCATATCGACGATCTTGCAAAAGTTGGGCCAAGCGGTTGTTGAAAGGACGATAGAAGGCATCCAGCAGACCCCGGGTTTGAGTCCACATAGGTCCACGTCGCCTTTTCACTCTTCCTGGATTTTGAATATCAGTTCTAGCTATATTCTGCAATGTGATATTGTCTACTGGTTCTGCACAGGAAAAACAAGTCCTAATTAGTCTGATAACCATTGGCTTCAACAGTTTTCATTCAGAACTAAGAACGAACATTCAAAACAAAGTAGCATTTTGGAGTCATAGCAAACAAAAAGTTTGTATGTCGCTTATGCTGCGCTCAATTCAACAATGAATTTCAGCATCAACTTGTCGACTGCTGAGCTTGCAACGTATAAGCCAACAATAACAAAATTTTCTTTGATTGCAATCTTTGCTAAAGTAAAAAGGAAAAAAAGAGATGAAAATAACACAAAGAAACACATACATTTGTAAACACACAAAAAGGAGAGAGGAGAGAGAGAGAGAGAGAGAGAGAGAGAGAGAGAGAGAGAGAAGTAATAATAATAATTTTATTAAGCATTGTCTAGTGGTAAGAGCATTGTGCTCACGATCTGACGGCCTGGGTTCGAGCTACTACTGTGACGCTCGTTGTGACTTTCTCATAGAGTTAACCATAAGTGCAGACTCCACTCCCTCAAAAGTTCTTCGGATGAAACTGTGATTATATATCTACAGATCGCCGAGAAAGGGGAAGTCAGCAGGGGCTGACAACATTCCAGCTGAGTTGGTCCAAGCTGGAGAGGAAGCCATGATCAACGCTCTACTAATAATCTGCAACAAGATCCGGCAGACAGGAAAATGGCCAAAACCATGGACACAGTTACCTACTATCACCCTCCCAAAGAAAGGAAATCTTCAGCAGCGCCAGAATTATCGCACAATCAGCCTCATATGCCACCCAATCAAGGTCATGTTGAAGCTTATATTGAGCAGACTGAAGCCACAAGCAGAGACCATCATTGCTGACGAACAAGCAGGTTTCAGAGCAGGGCGTAGAACAACTGAACAGATATTCAACCTCAGAATAATCTGTGAACGGTACCTTCAACACCAACAAGACCTCTGCCATGTATTTTTTGATTTTAGGAATGCATTCGACAGGGTGTGGAATGCAGCTTTGTGGGCAACCACGAATTTGTACAGCATCAATGTAAACCTGATCAGTCATCAAAGAGCTGTACAACAAGGCCACCAGTGCAGTGTACTACAACAGCAACATTGGAGAGTGGTTTCAAACAACAGTTGGAGTAAGGCAGGGCTGTCTACTCTCACCCAATCTTTTCAGCATCTTTCTTGAGAGAAGCATGGCTGATGCATTTGATCACCATAAATGATCAGTCAGCATTGGTGGCAGAATGATCACAAACCTCTGCTTCGCATATGACATTGACGGACAAGCAGGATCAGAACAAGAGCTTGCCAGCCTAGGAGAACACCTGAACAAGGCCTCAAAAACATACGGCATGGAAATCAGTGCAGACGACCAAACTGATGACCAATAACGCCAAGGGCATCAGCACTGATCTGTCAAAACTGAACACCATCTGGAAAGATAAAAATATCTCACTCGATTCCAAGATCAGACTAATGCGCTCCCTTGTCATATTCATATTCCTGTATGCCTGTGAATCGTGAATCCTGACCGCAAAGACTTCAAGTTGACCTGGAGGATAGTAAAAAATCCCCCCCCACCCCCTTTGGAATCACCAGACGTCGCCTAAACTGAAAACTTGACTTCATAGACCCAAGGGATTAAGGTCAAACAGTTTTTACCACTTGGCTATAGTGTCCGCCTGTCGTATGATGATAATATAACTGTATTACACACCACACACACACACACACACACAACACACACACACCACACACACACACACACACACACACACACCACACAGTGAATTACCCAGCTCCAGAAACTTGTAGATAGAAGGCAAAACAGGAGCCCCATCATGTACATCTTCCATTCGAACAAACATCAGCTGCTCTCTCGGGAAACGTAACAACCAGTCCTCGATGAACACAGAATACAGACCCACGCGGATTCGTAACTAGACAGTCAGTCAGGAAGAAGAAGAAAAAACAAAAACAAAAAAACATCAAGTTTAGGTATTGATAAGAACAGAACTAAACCTGTCAGTATTGCAAGCACAATAACAACAACAAATTTACACACACACACACACACACACACACACACACACACACACGCACACACACACATACACACACACACACACGCACGCACATGCACACACACACACATGGACACACCCACATTAACATGGATGCACGCACACTCACACACGCGCACATGCACGCACACACACGAACACAAACACACGCACGCACGCACACACACGTTTCCGTGTTGCATTGAAGATAACAATAACAGCAACATGATTTATTATTAGATCATTATGATTCAAATAATGTTTTTCCTAGATAGATGGCTTGATGAAAACTGAAAATGTATGCTTATTAAATGTACCATCTCAAAATAAAACTTTGACTTGATTTCACACACACACACACACACACACACACACACACACACACACACACACACACACACACACACACACAGTGTGATGCTTATTCAATGCACCATCTGGAAAGAAAAATTTGATTTGATCTGATTTGATTTGACACAAACACAAACACACCCCACACACACCCGCGCGCACATACAGACACACTTACACACGAACGCGCGCGCGCACACACACATACACAGTCATTGCAAAATCACAGATGGACGAACAGACATACAGACAGACAGAGACAGACACATGCTCAAGACTTCAATAATACTTAATTCTGTCAGAATGATAAATTATTAGTGTACATATAGAGATACAAAGACACAAAAACATACACACATGCACGCGCCCTTATACACACATGCATACACACATACATGCACATTTGTACACACATACACAAACACACAAGCAAGCAAGCGCACACACACACACACACACACACACACACACACACACACACACACACACACACACACACTCTCCCCAAAAGTCCTTCGGATGAGACTTTAAACCGAGGCCCCGTGTGCGAACGCACGCAGAACACCTTGCGCACACGTTAAATCCTATTCCCCCTTTCGTAAGAATAGGCCATCGTGTGCCGGTGGGAACAGATGACACTTACAAAACTGCATACCCACGGGGACTGGATGAGAAAAAAGCACAAGAGTGCTTATTCCATAATCCTCGATATAAAAGAATAAATGATAATAATTATAAATAACAATAATAAATAACACACACACACACACACACACACACACACACACACATCACGTATAAGCAATATGTGTGTGTGCGCCCATGCGTGGTGCCTGCGGGCGTGTGTGCATACATATACAGGTGTGTGTGTGTGTGTGTGTGTGCGTGTTGTGCCCAGCTGCGTCCGTGCGAACGTGCGTGCATATGTGCGTGTACATGCGTGCGCGTGTGCAAGCATGCTTGTGTGCGTGCGGGCGTGCCCGCGCACGTGTGTGCTTGACTGTGTTTTTTATTTCAAGGCCTACTCACTTTCTTGTTTGTGTGAGTGTAGGCGCAGGTTCGGATGGTGTGTTGAGACACGCAGATGTTAAACTGGCTCACGGCCTCCCTCACCTGCTTGTGAAAAATCTGTTGGCTTTTGTATTTGAAATCCTCTACGAACATATACTCCGAATACAATCTGAAACGAAAACAACCATTTGAAAAATACAATAGTACATCAGTTTTTTTTTTTTTTTTTTTGGGTTCCTCGACTACAACTCGGTGGGGTTACGGAAACATGAGTACACCTCAGCACACATCCCCGAGTGTGGAATACAGCTACCTTTATGGTGAAGGGGGAATGAACTGTCCAATATGCAGAACTCACCATTGGTGGATTTGAGAACAACACAACCCCCCCCCCCCCCCCCCCCCCAACCTCCCTTCAAGAAAACCCCCAACCCAACAACAAAACAACAAAATTCCACTGGGGAACGGCCAACAAGACTTGTTTGGACATTTCCCCGTGGGGATACCGGGGCCTGTCAGTATGAATACCATCTCTTCTGGAAATTCTGTCTTTTCTATCCCACTCTTTGTTTCTGCCTTGTTCCTTTTCTTCTTGTCACCTCCTTCTTGTCTATTTTCTGCTTTCTTCATCCATTTTTCTGCCTTTTTTTTGCTCATGAAAAGACTTAAATAAGAGAAAACAGTTATCTCCCATGGCAATGTCCATGTGCTAGGCCTGACTTGTCAGGCCCTTAACCTCATTGAAACGCAAAATTTTCAATCGTATGACAAAAACTAGTGGCTTTCTGAGCGTTCGACGACGCCGATAACAGCGGACAATAGCTTACGCTTTCAGGAAAAATAAAGACAGGAATATTAACGAAGTGAAGCTGGAAAACGACATTCAAAATTTAGAACAAAAATTGAACATAAATGAAGAAGATATGAAAGTTATCTTGGAGAAAAAAGAAGAACTCAGTAAACTTAGAAAAACCAAAACAGATGGAATTCTCTTAAGATCTAGGGCTAGGTGGGCTACTCAGGGAGAAAAGGTAACAAAATACTTCTGCTCCTTGGAGAAAAGAAATTTTGTAAGCAAACAAAATGTTAAAACTAAAAACAGATCAAGAATCTGTCTTAACTGACTGGGGGATATTCTAGAAGAAACCAAAACATACTATAAGAAACTGTACACTAAAAGATCAATAAATGACTGTAGTTTAGATAGCTTTAAAAACAGTTTGCTCAAACTCATTAAAGAAGAGTCAGAACAGCGTGAAGGACTAATTACCCTAAAAGAGGTATTTGAGGTTTTAAAAAAGATGGACAATGATGAAAGTCCAGGAATGGATGGTATAACTGTAAACTTTTTCAAATTCTTTTTGGAAACAGTTAGGTCAGTTTGTAGTTAGATCTTTAAGTGAGGGTTTTCATAAAGGAGAAATGTCCTTAATACAAAAAGAAAGAATCATAATTATTTGTAAACCTAAAGGAGATAAACCTCGGGAGTATTTAAAGAATTGGCAACGGATTTCTCTGCTAAATGTTACATACAAGACAAGATCAGCATGCATTGCAAATATAATAAAGAATGTATTACCAAATTTGATTAGCGAAGATCAGTCGGGATTTATCAAAGGAAGATATATAGGATGTAGTTTGAGAACAATATATGATGTAATAGATTATTTGGAAGCATCTGTCAAGGCTGTTAGTTTCAATAGATTTCGAAAAGGCGTTTGATTTTGTCAACTGGACTTATAAAGTTGTACGCATAAGGTGCTTAAGGAATTTGGTTTTAGAAACGCAATACAGAGATAGGTCTAGTCCATTCAAGTTCATACACCATCTAAAACATATGCTAGTAGGTTGTGTATCAGTTTGTAATCTTATCCTTCTTAATGTTTTTTTTCTTTACAAACTTTGATATGAATCATTTGTGGATTGATGCTTAAATTATACTGGGCTGTGTACATTATTTGAAAATTAAAAAATATTTTTTTTTTAAAAAGAGATAGGTCTAGTCTTTCTGCAATAGATTACAATAATGTGTTACAGTCCATAGAAAGGTATCATCGAGTTTTTGTATAGAAAGAGGATGTCGCCAAGGCGACCCAATATTACTGTTTCTTTTTGTTCTATGTGCCGAACTACTTGCTTGTAAAATTAAAGACAAAGAAATAAAAGTTATAAAAGTAGCAGACACTGAATTTAAAGTATGCCAGTTCGCAGATGATACTTCATTTACTTTAGAAGGAGATAGTAAATCGTATACAAGGTTATTTCAAACACTCGAAGCATTTGAATATCTATCAGGCTTAAAATTAAATCATGAAAAAACAATAAATGTTTGGCTTGGGAAAAAAAGAAACTCCCCCGTTGTTTACTTGCAGTCAAAGAAAATGGAATGGAATCCAAACCATTTCAAACTCCTTGGTCTTTGGTTTACAAAAAATCTTGCTGACATGACATAAATCAATACAAATGAGAAACTTTCAGAAATAAAAATATTATTTAATATATGGTATCAAAGAATGGTAACGCCGTTAGGAAGAGTGGCAGTGCTTAAATCACATATTATCAAAACTGGCGTATCTGTGGATTCTGCTGCCAACCCTCCCAGACATAAGAATAAACCAGTTACAACAAATGTGCTATCAGTTTGTATTGGATAATAAAACAGAACGAATCAAAAGAAAATACTCAGTGATAAACACTCTAAATGGTGGCCTGGGGATTCCACACGTAAAAACATACCTTCAGTCCCTAAAAATATCATGGATAAGAAAACTATACTTCCAGGAAGGCAAATGGGGGAAAATTGTGCCTTACTTTTGTCCTGATATTGACTCACTAGGTATTTAGGATCGAAAACACTTTGTAGGAAAGAGAGTAAATGCCTTTTGGAAAGATGTGTTCTGCTCATACAAACTTTTTTTGTAAACAAATCAACCTAAAAGAAAGTCAAGAACTAGCAGCTGAGCCAATATTTTACAACGAAAAATTTAAAGTGGGCAATAGATCATTCTACTACAAGAAATCGATGCAAAGTAACGTGTTCTTAGTAAAACATTTATTAAACGAAATTGGTGATTTTTTAAGTCAAGAAGAGTTGTCTCAAAAATTAGGATTTACGGTAAACTTTTTAGAATATATGAGTTGTATAAGACCGATCAAAAACTACGCAACGAAAAGTGATATAACAATAGATACTAACATTAGCAAAGAAAGAACAAAAGCACTAAATTAAATAGCATTGGTAAATACGGGATCAAAGTCTTACTACAATGTTATGATAGAAAAAAAGAAGTTTCTGGCATCAAAGTGTTCGTAAAATGGAACAATCTTTTAAACAATCAAAATGTATTGGGAGATGTTTTGAAAACAAAAGAACAGAATCAAAGAAATAAAGCTAAAATGGTTCCAGATCAAAATACGTCATATAGAATCATAGTGACAAATGGCATTCTTAAAAAAAGGCAGGTTGTTAACAGTGACATGTTTAATTTTTGCAATACTGAAAAAGATACAATATTTCTCTATCTTTGGGACTGTCAATATTCTCAGGATTTCTGGAGAGAGTTTACACATTTATTGGAAAGTAAATGCCAACATCGTACACAATTAACACTTAACCAGGAACTAGTTCTATTTGTAGAAGATCAGAAAGCAAAAACTGATGAGATTCTAGATTTGCTATTGATACTAGGGAAACATTTCCTCTATAAATGCCGACTTAACAATATAAAACCTGCCATCGATAGTTTCATGCAGGAACTGAAATACAGATACAAGTTGGAAAAATAAACGCATTGTCCAGAAGTGAGACCAACTGCATTCGAAGTGAAATGGTTTCCATACGCAAATCTTGTTGAAAATGAAAACACTGCTATGCACTGAAAAAAAGAAACATTAAAGTAGCCGTGTACACGTTCACTCTATATTTTGTTAAACACATCTTTTTTTTTAGGCCTTGCTTCATTTGTAACAATACACTTTTACTTCATTTTTGGAAAAACTTAACTCTTGTTACCTTTATTCTAGTATTAATGAAGAAACTCAAGATAAATGTATTTCTACATAATTTTTTCCCTGAAATAAAACCCATGCAAGATTATTAAAACATTGATATGTGTAATACAATCGCAATGTCAGAAGGCTACATACTGTATTGGCATTGAACTCTTTGTTGTTTTGTTTTTTCGCTTTAACATCTTCCACTTTAAGTGATATTGGACGGTAAATGAACGTTTTGTATTGATGAAGATGTATGTGCTTTATGAGTGAAAAAAACAAAATTAGTTGCTGTCTGAGCGTTCGACGACGAAGACGAAGAATGCAAAGAAGAATGCAAAGAAAAATGCAACGGAGAAGAATGCAAAGAAGAAGAAGAAGGATGCAAAGAAGAAGAAGAAGAAGAAGAAGTAGGGCCCTGACCTGTCTGTTGGGTTTCGCAGCATGAAGAGAACTTTGGCTGTGGGAGCAGGTGCCGTAAATAGTCCGCGTTCAGAACACGGGCTCACTGCAGCCCTCGTTCCCTGGAGCCAGCTCCCACTGGCGGTTATCCCAACCTGTAGAAACGCTGCCATCTCCTGCAGGAAAAAAAAAAAGATGATGATGACGATGATGATGATTCCGTGACCAACAAGCTGGCTTCTGAAAGGAAAGATCATGCACAGATCAGATTGCAACACTGTGCATCATCCTGGAACAGTCCCTGGAATGGAATTCGCCACTATACGTCAACTTCATTGACTATGAGAAGGCTTTCGACAGCGTCGACGGGCAGACCCTCTGGAGACTACTGAGATACTACGGAGTGCCAGAGAAAATCACCAACATCATCAGGAAATCATATGAAGGAATGACCTGCAGAATAGTTCATGGCAGACAGCTCACCGACGCCTTTGAAGTAGATACCGGAGTAAGGCAAGGATGCTTACTCTCTCCTTTCCTGTTCCTGGTGGCCATCAACTGGGTCATGAAGACCTCAACGGACCAGAAACGTAACGGCATTCAGTGGACACTTTGGAAGCAGCTAGACGACCTTGACTTTGCGGATCACCTGGCCCTTCTCTCCCACACCCAGGAGCAGATGCAGGAAAAGACCAACATCGTTGTGGAGAACTCAGCTAGACTGGGCCTCAACATCAACAGAAGAAAGAGCAAGGTACTCAGCACCAATGCAGCCAATGAGACACCCATCACAGTCCAAGGCGAAGCGTTAGAAGAGGTGAAAAGCTTCACATACCTCGGCAGCATCGTGGACACACAGGGAGGAACGGACGCAGACGTCAGAACCCGCATCGGCAAAGCAAGAGCAGCCTTCCAGCAGCTCAGAAACGTCAGGGGATCAAGCGACATCAGTATCGCCACCAAGACCAGGCTCTTCAACACCATCATCAAGCCAATACTACTGTATGGAGCAGAGACCTGGAGAAACACCGTCACCACCATGAAGAAAATCCAGGTCTTCATCAACACCTGCTTCAGGAAGATCCTCAAGATCCGATGGCCAGACAAGATCAACAATGAAGAATTATGGCAAAGAACCAGACAACATCCTGTTGAGAAAGAAATCCTACAGAGACGTTGGCGATGAATAGGACACACCCTACGGAAACCTGTATCCAGCATCACAAGACAAGCTCTCACCTGGAATCCACAAGGGAAAAGGAAGAGAGGGCGGCCTAGAAATACCTGGCGCAGGGATCTGGATGCAGATGCGAAAAAGATGGGCAAGACGTGGGGACAACTGGAACGCTTAGCCAAGAGCCGAGATGCCTGGAGACAGCTGGTTGGCGGCCTATGCCCCAGAAGGGACCACAGGCAGACATGACACATGACATGATGATAATGATGATGATGATGGTTATGATGATGATTATGATGGTGATGGCGACGACAACGATGATGATGATGACGACGACGATGATGATGATGACGGCGACGATGATGACGACGATGACGACGACGCTGCTGCTGATGATATCGACAACACAACAACAATAATAACAATAACAAGACTACTACTACTACTAATGATAACAATAATAATTTTAATAATAAAAATAGTAATCATAACAATTATGATAACAACAATAACAATAACAATAATATAATAATAATAATAATAATAATGATGATGATGGTGATGATGATGATGATGATCTTGATGATGATTATGGTGGTGGTGGTTATAATAATATCACATGGAATTTCTATTGCATTGAATCTTGCAAAGCAACAAAAACATCAAAGCCCTTGCATCCCCCCCCCCCCCCCCCCCCCCCACTTTTTGTGTGTTCTTCTATTTCGAGAATAATGGAATAAGCAGTTATGTGCTTTTTTTCATGTAGTCTCCGGTGTGTGTTGAGTTTTGTAAATACTGTCATCCATTCCCACCGGCATACAATGGCCTACTCTTCAAAAAAGCAGAACGGGTTTTAACATGTGGGCAAGATGTTCTGCGTGCGCTCGCACACGAGATCTCGTTTTGTAGTCTCATCCGAAGGACTTTTGGGGGAGTGGAGTCTGCACTGATGTCAACTGCAGAAGAAAAATCCTCTTGAAGAGATCCGAACCCGGGTCAGCAGATCACAACGCGTATCACTCTGACCACCAAGTTATTCATTCCCCTTTTCACATGCGTGCAACCGTTCACCAAAGGTTAACAACAGATTTTGGATTTTCAAACACACACACACACACACACACACACACAACACACACACACACACACACACGCACAGATGCACACACACATACACAAACAAACACACACAATGGAAAGATCAGAAAGACAGAGTAATTTCACACAACCATACATATAAGCATATTATATTTAGTGTTGTTAACTTTCTTTTTTTTTCTTGTAATATTGTTACTCTTGAAGTGTTGAATCTAGAACTACAAACACTTGATATTAGCCCCCCCCAAAAACAAACAAACAACAACAACAAACAAACAAAAAAGGAAAAGAAAAACAATAACAAAAGACACAAAATAAACAACATAAAACACTAACCAACCAAACAAAAGACAACAAGAAACCAACAACAAAAAAACCCAAAGAACCCTTCCCCCTCGTTTGTTATAAACATCTATAAAAAGTAAAAAAAAAAACTACCGGTTTTCATGGAGCATCGTTAAATATAAATTCACACCCCTTCTCTGACGCTTACATAGCCGCTCACGCGAAGATAAGTTTAATGACCATGCGTGAATACGTGCATGGGTGTGTCCGTGCGCGCACAGGCGCCTGTGTGTGTGTGTGTGTGTGTGTGTGTGTGTGTGTGTGTGTGTGTGTGTGTTAGTGTTACACTTGAAGTGTTGAAGCATTCACCATGAAGTGACTTACCAAACACATTTCGTAACCTTTCCATAGCCGACAGTTTTTCCAAAGGCTTGGCGTATTTATTTGTGAATTGTTCCAGTAAAATTCCTGACACACACACACACACACACACACACACACACACACACACACACACACACACACACGACCACACACACACACACACACACACACACACACACACACAGATGCACACACACACACACGCGCGCGCGCGCGCCTCGCATATATCTATCATATCTAATCTATCTATCTATCTATCTATCTATCTATCTATCTATACAACATACATACATACTGACACACACATACAGACACACAAGATCGTGGGGGCACAACTGAAGATTTTGCAACCAGCTTCCTAAACTCCACACGGTCCTACGTTCCACCCAAGGCCTGTTCACTCTTCATGTTGTCTTCCCATCATGTTGTCTTCCTATGGTTTCCTCTGTCTGCCTCTTCGTCTCTCTCCCCTCACTGTTCCCTGTAAGACTGCTTTGGCCAGTCCAGATGATCGTGTGACGTGTCCGTACTACTTTAGCTCTTCATATGGACGATGGCATTCTTTATTCTAGTTTTCAGTTCTTCATTAGTGATGTGATCTCTGTATGAAATGCTTAGGAGTTTGCGAAAGCATCTCATCTCCATTGCCTGTATCCTTCCTTCAATGTCAGCTGATATGGTCCATGTTTCACATGCGTACAAAAATATGGACATGATCAGGGAACAGATCAGTCTGATCTTGAAGTTGATGGCTATGTTCTTATCATTCCAGAGGACTTTAAGTTTGGTCATTGCAGTTGTGCTCTGGCTATCCTGGAGGAAATTTCAGGTTTTGATCCTTCATCTGATACTACAGCTCCCAGATATTTGAAGCTAAGAACAGTCCCGAGTTTCTTACTCTCTAGAATTACGTCATGGCTGATGCCATTGGCACTATTCGTCATCAGCTGGGTCTTCTCTGCACTGATCTGCATGCCATATGCTGATGAGGCTTTATCAAGGGATTTACCAGGCTGACTAGGTCTTGTTCTTCTCCAGCTAGGCCGTCGATGTCATCGGCATAACGTAAGTTTGTGATTGTCCTGCCTCCAATGCTGACTGTTCCCTCATGATTTTCAAGTGCATCAGCCATTATTCCTTCTAAGAAGACATTGAAAAGGGTGGGAAAGAGCAGGCATCCTTGGCGTACTCCAATTGTGGTTCGGAATCAATTTCCTATGTTGCTGTCACAGTAGACTGCATTGGTTGCCTTGCTATACAGGTGTTCTATGGCTCTGATCAGGTTAGCATTGATGTTTTACAACCTCATGGTTGCCCACAGCTGCATGCCAGACTCTGTCGAACGCCTTCTTAAAGTCAACAAAGACTTGGTAAAGATCTTGTTGGTGTTACAAGTATTTCTCACAGAGTATTTGAAGATTGAAAATTTGTTCGGTTGTGGTCCATCCTGCTCCGAACCCTGCTTGCTCTTCTTTGATGATTTCCTCAGCTAGAGGCTTTAGTCTGTTCAGTAGGATTCTTAGAATCACTTTGCTTGGATGACTGATCAGGCTGATGGTACGGTAGGTTTGTAAGTTGCCGGTCTTCGGGAGAGTGATAATTAGGGACTGAGTCCAAGGTGTTGGCCACTCCCCTGTCTCCCAGATCTTATTGCAGATAATAAGTGCCACCTCTATCATGGTCTCTCCTCCTGCCTGGACCAGTTCTGATGAGATGTTGTCCACTCCTGCTGACTTCCCTCTTTTCAGTGATTTTATTGCACTTTCAACTTCTTCCTGTAGGATTGGGTAGCTGCTGTTGTTGGTAAGTGGAGAGACATCTAGCACCTTGAGGTCTCCTGTTGTTGTGTGAGTGTGCAGCTCAGGGCAGTACTCAGTCCACCTCTTTAAAATATCTTGAACCTCAGTGAGACATTTCCCTGCTTTGTCTTGGGTGGCAGTGGTTCTCCCTTGTTTTGAGCTTGTACGATCTTTCACAAGCTAGTAAGCTTTCTTGCTGTTGTTTTTCTGCAGGTTTTTCTCGATAGTTTTGCATTGTTCTTCATGCCTTTTTAACTCGTTGGCTGATTTCTCTATATAGTATTGCACCCTCTGCCTCTTTCTTCCTTTGTTTCAGTTCTCTGCGTTTGTCGCGCAGCCTCAGTATGTTTTCTGTGACCCAGGGCTTTTTGGTTGGCCGGTGTTTGCCGAGGATGTTGCCAGCTGTTTCAGGCTCTGCAGTGTTAAAGCTGTTAATCAGGGTGTCTACTTTAGTGTCCTGGTTGTCGAGGAGTAGTGGGGCAAATGTTCCTCCTATCATAGCTTTAAAATTTCCTGCTACGATTGGGTCCTTTAGTCTGTCAAGATTGAATTTTATTGTTAAATTGCCCTGTTTCTTAATACTTTTGAGGCGGAGTATAAAATAATGTCATCATCACAAGCTCATGATCGCTTCCTATGTCCGTTCCTGGAAAACGCCTGGTCTTTGCAATATTGACACTTGATTGGAAGCGTCATTTGACCATGATAAAGTCAAATTGATTCTGGTGATCTCCTACTGGGCTGTGCCATGTCCAACGTCTACATGGTTTGTGTGGACCAGATGTGTTCACCACCTTCAGGTTGTTAAGACTAGCGAATTCTAGGAGCCTCAAGCCTCTTTCACTGGTCTCAGGGTTGCAATACTTTACACATTTCCCCTTCCAATTCTTGTTCGCCTCTACTTCTATTGTTGCATTCCAGTCACCTTGAACTACAATGATGTCTTTATTTGACGTCTGGTCTATGACCTCTTGCAATTTATTGTAGAAGTCTTCAACATCCTCGTCATTGTAGTCTTTTGTTGGAGCATAAGCTTGCATGATGGCGATGTCAAAAAGTACAGCCCTGAGACGGATGGTAATGAATCGGCTGGAGACTGGTCGACACCCCATGATGGTTTTCGCAGTGTCTTTGAAGATGAGGAATCTAACTCCATGTTCATGTTTGTCTTCACTGCCACTTTAAGAGTTTGTGGCCTTCAGGGGTAGAGGTTTCTCCAAAGTTTTTCCAGCGTATCTCACAGAGTCCAAGGATGTTCCATCTGTATCTCCTCATTTCGTACAAGAGTTCTTCCACTTTTCCTGGAGCTCTCAGGGATCTTACATTCCATGTGCTAATTGTGATGTTTCTGGCACGCAGTGATGCTGGACCAACAGTCGCATACTTTCCACCTCCGACCTGCTGGTCAGCAACGGATGGTGCGGTCCTTGTGCCGGGCGACGACCGAGCTGGTGTGGAAGCAGCATTGGTTTTCTTCATGTTGTTTCTCTTGGGCAGTGTCGCATGATGGAGCCCATCCCTCTCCATGCCAGGCCACAGCCAATGTTCTCCATCAATGTGGCTCAACTTTGCCTCAAAAACAGCAGTGATAACATCACACTGTCACGTGGTTTATCACGCCTGCTGAGGCGAGGTCCCAGGGTGTGGCGCTTGGAGCCAACACGTGAGAGATTTAGGAGATGGATGAGGACCAGTGATGCCCGTCCACCCTACCAGGTAGAGTGCAGCAGCCAGACATCATAGGTACCACCTCAACCAGAGCCCCCCCCCCCCCCACACACACACACACTTAGGATCAAGAGTTGAAATCAAAGAATCTATAAAAAAAAAAATCCCCGAAGTCGGAATGCGGCTACCTTCATTGTGCCCCCCCCCCCCCCCCCCCCCTCCAGTCGCACACGTAAAACCTCACCATTGATGAACATCGAAGGTCTATCCAAAAACCCCGACCGAAAACCCCATCCATAATGCTTCACGATATTTATCGTCAATCTTGTTTGGTAGCCAAAGGTCTTCGAGTTAACCCCGCCCCCCCAAAAAAAAACAAACAACAAAAAACAACAACAACCCTCCGTAAACAAACAACAACAACACCACACCTAAACAAACAACAAGAACCTGAAACAAACAGCAACAACACGCCTAAATAAACAACACCCCCCCCCCCCAAACAAACAACAAAACAAGCAATAACAAACCCCTCAACAACAACAAAAGCCCCTAAACAAACAACGACAACCCTAAACAAACACCACCACCAAAACCCCTCAACAAAAAACAACAAAGCTCATAAAGAAATAACAACCTCCCTAAAAAATAACAAAACACCTAAACAAACAACAACAACAGCACCCCTAAACAGAGAACAACAACCCCCTCCCCCCCCCCCCCCCACTAAACAAACAACAACAAAACATTTCAACAAACAACAAAAACAAAACCCCTAAACGAAAAAAAACAAAACCCTTATAAGCTTACCAAACACAACCCCCCCCCCCCCCTAAACAAACAACAATTCCCCTAAACAAACAACAACAACCCCCCTAATCAAATAACAATAAAACTCCTAAACAAACAGCAAATCCCCTAAACAAACAACAACATCACCCATAAACAAAAAACAACACCACACCAGAACAAACAACAACAAAGCCCCTAAACACAAACAACCCAAACAACACCACCTCACCTAAACAAACAACAGCAACAACACCCCTAAACAAACAACAGCAACAACACCCCTAAACAAACATCAGCAACACCACGCCTAAACAAACATCAGCAACAACAAAGCCGTATAACAAATAACAACTAAGCCCATAAACAAAACACCCCTAAACAAGCAACACTCCTAAACAAACAACAAGGACAACAACACCCCTAAACAAGCAACAACACCCCTAAACAACAACACCCCTAAACAAATAACAACAACACCCCTAAAGAAACAACATCAGCAACAAGAACACTCCTAAACCGACAAGAACAACAACACCCCGAAATAAACAACAACCCCCCTAAACAAACAACAACAGCACCCCTAAACAAACAATAACACCCCTAAACAAACAACAACAACAACCCCCCTCAAAAAGCAACAATAACAGAACCCCTAAACAAACAAACAATCCACCTCCCAAAAAGCAAAATAAAGAAAACTCTTCTCCACCTATCTCCCCCCCCCCCCCCTTGACACACACACACAAACCCTCAAAATGAACCAGTACAAAATTCTGGATGCTATTTATTTTTCCTATATTAAACAATAATAGGAATGATAATAACAACAACACTATTACACAACCACTAGCACTACTACTGATGATAAAACAATTATAGTAGCAACAACAACAATAAAAACAACAAAATAATAATAATCGTTATCAATAATAATAATAAATAATAATAATGATGATGATGATGATGATGATGATGCAGAGTTGAATCGTGTAAAGCAAACAACAAAATTGTACTCAAACCAAAGGGGTTAATAAACGACATTGCGCAGTGGTTAGCGCCTTGGACTTCGGACTGGAAGGTAGCGACTCCTACCCACAGTGAGTGTGCTATGATCATGTGGGCTCAATGGGAAGACTGGGACCACATAGTCGAACTTCATCCACTTTATGAATGCAAATTTGCGAGTGTTGCTCAAATTACATGACAAATACTGCAGGTGTCTGTATCTCTCGGCCCGGTTGACGCCTGCCGGGATATATTATGGGAGTAAGCAAGAGTAGAGTACAACCCTGTCAAGTATTCTCAGGGCAGATGCACTTCCATAGCAGCATTATTACATCATCTTAATTACCCCATTGATTATCATGCAATAATAAAAACTGCCTCTGATACGGTAGCTCCCGTTGCTCTGGTCTCATGGTGACCTCACATTCGGTTTACCCATACACGTCTGTGCCTGTGTTGAGTTTGGGTCAAAGTCTTTGGGGTTAGGGTTCGTGGGAGGGGAGGGGGGTGGAGGGGGAGGGACGTTGTGGTGATCGCCACCTCGGGTGGGTAACTCACTCATCCGGCGACTGAGCTAATACTGTCGTTAGTAGGGGGCTTAGTAGGTGGTGTCCTGCATATATTAGCTCAGAACAGGCACCGCTGAACATCACCAGTGACCCAGCAGAAGTGCAGGGCCCCTGTGGCTAGTGGCCCCACGGCGGCCTAATGTTGATGGACTTCCTGTGGACTCTCGACCCTAAGGATGAGACATAACAAATGTAGGAGAACGCAGAACATCTTGCGCACACGTTAAATCCTGTTCCGCTTTTCGTAAGAGTAGGCCATCGTGTGCCGGTGGGAACAGATGACAATATTTACAAAACTGCATACACACGGGGACCGGATGAAAAAAAGCACATGATTGCTTATTCTGTTATCCTCGATATAAAAGAATAAATAAATAAATAAATAAAAAGGTATGGCTGTGGCAGGAAGATTGAAAGGAGCGGCGTTGGAACAGCAGGATGGCAATGTTTCAGATGACGATGCAGCAAAAAAAAGAGCGTTGTTTTCAATGATTACCCCTTAATCTCCCTCTCGAAAACCAGTGGGGCTCTTTATGTGCGTACATGACATGGGGGTGGGCGGTGATTCGCCGGTACATGTCGGTAGTGCCACACTTGGGGAACCCAACCAGGTAAAAATAAGGCAGACACAGCAGCTCCCCTGTCTCCGCATACATCCAGCAAGGATTGCGAAAATCAGGAAGGAAGTGAAAGGGACCCTGCGGCACGGAACAACAAGAAGTTGAGGGGAGACAAGTGGGGGGGGGGGGGGGGGTAAGAACAAGAATATTTCCCCCCTTCTCCCCAATGGAGATGCTAGGATCTGTTAGTATAAATAGCGACAACAACAACATCTTGTTGTCTTTATAGTTGTTGAATTGGTTTTTTCCCCTTGACTTAAAGTTACGTGTAATTAATTGTTGTTGATGTAGATAATGGTGCTGTGTTGTTCTTGTTTTTATCGTTATCTTATTTTTCCTGGACTGCAAGTTTCGTTGTCATTGATTGTTGTTGTTGTTGTAGGTAATGTGTTGTTATTGTTTTCATTGTTATTGCATTTTTTCTTGACCTAAAGTTTCCTTGTAACTAATTGTTGCTATTTTTGTTGTGGGTAATGGTGCTGTGTTGTTGTTGTTGTAGGTAATGGTGCTGTGTTGTTGCTGTAGGTAATGGTGTTGTTATTTTTGTTGTAGATTATGGAGCTGTGTTGTTGTTGTTGCTGTTCTTGTTATTCCATTTTTTTGTATCTTAACATAAAATTGTCGTAATTTATTGTTGTTGTAAGTAGTTGTGCTGGGGTGTTGTTGCTATTGTTACTGCATATTTTTGTTACTTTTGTTATATTTTTGTTACTGCATATTTTTGTTATAAAAGTTTCGTTGTCATTTATTGTTGTTGCTGTAGGTAATGGTGATGTTATTTATGATGGTTATCAATGTTGTCATCAAACTGTGATCGTAATAACTATGGGTTTTTTTTCTCCATGTCATGAATTCAGCTTTTTAAAAAAAATCATGGTGGGTCGTCGTCGTCGTCGTCGTCATCATTATCATCATCATCATCATCATCATCATCACTGCCGTAACATCATCATCATCGTTGTTGTCACACACACACACACACACACACACACACACACACACACACACACACACACACACACACACACACACTTGTTTGCTTTGTTACTTGACAATATCTCTTGCCCATAATGATTGATTTAAAATCTGTGGCAAAAATAACATGTGTATGCGTGTATCCCACGCGCTTACACATATATGTACGCTTCCAGGTATATCTTTCTTCTTGTGTACAAAAACAACAAACACTGATGTACATGCACCGCACAAGCACTCTCTCTCTCTCTCTCTCTCTGGCTCTATCACACACACACACACACACACACACCACACACACACACACACACACACACACACACACACACACACACACGTGACAAAATGGCAGAGACACTCAGCAGCTAATTTCCCCCAGCAGAAAAAGTTGGCGCATGTTTGTGTCAAAATTATTAATATGAAAAGATACAGCATAACAATATGGGCAACTGCCATTCCTATCAGGGGACCCAGCAGAACCCCCAACCACCAGTGTTCCTCTAAAATCAAGAAACTCCCAGAGAAACAATCCCTTCGAGACATCAGCAAGTCAGCCTCTGGACACAACTGCCCGGGAAGTCTGCCAGGCAAGTTTGATAGCCCACAACTCCGGTCAGACTGGAGATGGGTCCATCAGCTCCATTGCCCACCTTTCACACAAATGATAATGACCCAGTGTAAACTCCTCTTGTCATTAGAAACAATACCCAACATGTCCCAGAAGAAAATCTGAAGACCAGACTTGAACCCGTTCCCATGGTGACTGTAGGAACAGCGAGACATCAAGCCCATGAAGGCCTACTTATATTGAGGTTGTTGGCTCCACTTCACTGGCAGGACAGACGAGTGCCACTAGACCTATTGCATCCAACACGCAGAATCCCCAACAAGATCTAGGCCTACAGGTATACAGAAAAGCAAGTCGACCCCCCCCCCCCCCCCCCCCCCCAGCGTAGGTACGTCTTTTGGTTCTGACATCATGCTAATAATGGCGTTAAAAAGAAAAGAACAACAGCCCACCCCAAGCAGAACAAAGGAAACTTTCCCCATGTCATTATTCTGCAGACTCAAGGCCTGAGACAAGTGGAAGAGAAACCACTTGGGAAACATCATTAATAGCAGATTCAGCAAAAGATAAAGTTCCTAGATTTAATTATAAACCTGCTAACTGGGCAAAATTTACAAATATTATGCTATCATATAACGCACCAGATATGGATAGCTAGTATATATCGATAGTCTATATTAGTATACGTCCTTTACAAATGCAGTTTTATCTGCAGCATGTGATTCTATTCCTTAATATAAAGGAATAACTTCTCATAGAAATATTGGCACTGTATTGTGGAATGATAACTGTCAAAAAGCAAAAGAAGACAGAAAATCAAAACTGAGAACATACCTAAGGAATAGATCCCAATCAAATTATACAGAAATGAAAAAAGCCCAAAACAGATCTAACAGAATTGTTGCTCAGGCAAAGACAGAATATTGATTGTCATTTTGCATGTCAGAGGTGTCTAATCACAAATATTTGCAGAAAGTGTGGGACAAAATAAAAGAAATGAGAAATGGCATAAACTGACCACAGTGTCCCATTAGATAAGAGAACTCAGATCTTCCTTCAAATTTTGAAAAAGCTGAAGCTTTTGTGGAAATGTTTGCCAACAACAGCTGTAAAAATGGTTTGTTGGAAGAGAATAAACAATTTAGAGAGGAACATCAATTGAGCAAGAGACACAACACTCCAGATCTTGATCGCCTACAAAATCATTATGTTAAGGCATCCCTTAGTTACAGAAGGTGAAAGCTTGCCTTGATAAACTGGGTGCTAAGAAAACAGCAGAAGGACTTGATTGAGTCTCCAGTGAAATGTTACATCATCTTCCACCTAATTGGGTAAACTTTTTATATCTTTAAAAAAAAAAAATGTTGGACTGAAGGTCATGTTCGACTGATTTGGAGACAATATATAGTTGTACCAATTATAAAGCAAGGAAACCAAGAATTAAAAAAAAAAACCTACAGGCCTATAGCACTGACATCTGAAACATATAAACTCATAGAAAGGATAATTTTAAGACCTCTTATTCATTTTGTGAAAAATATAAAATCATTCCTGTGAATCAAGTTGAAATCAGGAAAGGTTGCTCAGCTATTGAACATTTAGTAAAACTCACAACACACAGTCAACCAGCAGTTTGCCAGACATAAAAGTATCCTTGCAAAATTTTTTGACCTAAGAAAAGCATATGTGCAAGTATGGCATAATCAACTCTAACATAAATTGCAAACTGTTGAAATTCCAGGTTGTATGCTTAACTTTTATCAAATATTTTTTGGCAGATAGATCTATTAATTAAGACAAGAATAGGAGGTACGTATTCAAATATTAGAACTTTGGAAATAGGTTTACACCATGGTTCAGTATTTGCTATTTTATTTAATATATTAATTGCTGATTTAACAAAACAATTGTCAAACAATAAAGTTATAGCTTAATATGCTGATGACATTTGCTTGTGGATGAAAGTAACATTACAAAGAAAAACTCCACCCTAAACTCACTATGTTAAGAAACTTTACTACTGTAAACTGAATAAAGTCAGTTCGTTTATGACAGAAAATGGGCTTAGTTTGACGCTTGAAAAAACAAACAGGATGCTTTTCAATTCAGGTTATGACCCTGGGAAACTCCATTTATTTAATATATATGACACTAAAATACAATACACCCAACATATCAATTTCTGGCTGTTATTCTTACCACCAAATTGTCCAGGTACAATCATATTAACTATATACTAGATAAAAGAAGAAAAAGTTTAAATTTTAAAAAAAAGGTCTGTAAACAATCCTGCTGAAAAGACACAAGATCACTTCTATCTTTAGCTACCACTTTAGTGCACTCAAGACTAAGGTAAGGACAAGAAGTATTTTTTAGGCTCCACGATACTTGCTAAATAAATTGCAAAGTGTAGGCAGCAAAGCAATCAAGTTATCTCTGGGAGTTCCTTTTCATACATCTACTTTAGGCTCTTACAAAGAAGCAGAGTGCTACCTCTTGACGAATACAGGAAATTCGGCACTGCAAAATATGGTTCGAGATGTTATTTGAACGAAAGTTTTTCACAAAAAGAAATAAGCTGAAGATCAGACATAGACATTGCTAAATGAGCTAGGTCAGTTACATCACTGACATCAATAAAGTCTTTCAGTTGGAATATGTTTAAAGATTCTGATATTAATCAAAACAGTCTCGCCATTACACCCTCTTTTTCAGATACCCCTGAATGGGAAATGAATAAGCCAATATTTGACATAGGCCACACAAATCTACCAAAAAGCAATTCACCTAACATCCTTGTGAGCTTAGTGAATCGCACATTGATAATCACTATTCAAATCACTTAAGAATACACAGAGACGGGTCAAAACTTGATAACGAACATGTAGGAGTAGCTTTTGTTATACCAGCCTTTCACATTGAGGAAAAATATATTATTACTAACAGAGTTTCTATCTTTACAAGACCTGTTTGCAAGATTAATGGCTCTGAATTATCTTTTTTCGTTATCTTAGATTTATTTTTGAATTGCACTGTGCGTTGATTCTAAATCTGTGTTGTACGTTTTGAATTCTCTAAATTAAAATATTCAACTAGAAATGATTACTGAGATCAAACTTGTTCATCTACTGTCCCTGAAAAGCATTGCTGTTACTTTCTGTTGGGTGCCTTCTTATTGTGGGATAATTGTTAATGAATGGGTCAATAGAGCTGAGCAGCAAGGAGCACACAATGTTGAAGAGTCCTTTTTAGTTAATATCCCATGAGACCTTTGGAGAGGGTTATGAATTTTTAAAACAAAACTCCTGCGATTAGGCAAAACAAAAAGATTGAAAAATTCGAATAGTTATTACTCTCAAATTGCCTCAATATGACGGATGCACAATACACCAAACCTCTCTTTGCAAAACCATCTATGTCTGTTCCCAGACAAATCTCAAGTCTCGTCTATGGATTTCTTCTTAATGCGCTTCGTACAAAATATTGCAAGAACATACTATACATGTGTGGAAAACAAATTAGTGTTAGACATCTGCTTACTTCTTGTCCTTGTATTAAAGAAATGATTTCTATCACATTGAAAGATCCTTCCTTTTAGAATCATATGTAACGCTTAAAAGCATCCTAAACAACGATATACTTCTTTGCAGAATTTCTGACTGTTTGCTGCACAGCCCAGTAGGTATCTTCCTGTGACTGATCATTTTGTTTATAGGAAATTCTTTATGACCTGTTCTGTATACCTCTCCTATTGCCCTTGCCCTCCCCCCAAAAAACAACTTTGCACACATTATGTACACTATTATGTGTACAGGTATTCAAAGTCCCAAAAATTTTGCGTGTTATAGTTTCCACTGTTAAATTGTAAAGTTCTGTTTTACTTTCATTTTTTGACTTTTAGAATTTTGAAAAATATCTTGATTTTGTTCCCTATAAGTCCAACACCATACTAAAAGCTAAAAAATGTCCCCCCTGGTTCTCTATATAGTAATTTATACAATAGGCTGTCAAATCGTAACACACACACATGCACGCTCACACACACACGCCAAACATGCACACACGCACGTATACACCACACACACATACACGCGCGCACACACACATACACACCCACATCCCCCGTTCTCTTTAGTACTTCGTAGCATAGGCTGTTAAATCCTAACACACATACACGCGTGCACGCCACAAACACATACACGCACACGAACGCACACACACACATACACCCATACCCATACCCACACGCACGCACGCACGCACGCACGCACGCACGCACGCACGCACGCACCACACACACCACACACACACACACACACACACACACACTTGCCTGTCTGAACTCACTATTTAGTAGAAGGACGTTATGTTCATATATAACTTCAGTTAGAAGAAGAAGAAGAAGAAGAAGAAGAAGAAGGAGGAGGAGGAGGAGGAGGAGGAGGAGGAGAAGAAGAAGAAGAAGAAGAAGAAGAAGAAGAAGAACAAGAAGAAGAAGAAAAGAACAACAACAACAACAACAACACAACAACGCTCCCACACACTCATTCAGATGAGACTATGTGTTAACGCACGCAAAATATCTTGCGCACACGTTAAAACCCCGTTCCGCCATTCGGAAGAGCAGCCCATTGTGTGCCAGTAAGAGCAGATGACAAAATTATGAGAAAATAAAACAGCATGCACACAGATGTCGTGTTTAGACACAATCCCTGAGGAAAAAATCAGAGAGTTGGAGTCCCCAGGGCGGCCCGTGGCTGAAAATTACAACAACAAAAATGGGTAGGCGCTGAACTTATGGCCCACTTGCAGCCCGAATTTCACGCAGAGAAATCTGCTGTGAGGTAACGTGGTATAAAATCAAATATAAAATAAAATAAAAATGAAGCACACACACACAGACACGCACACGGGGGACGGGATAGCGTAGTAGTCAGAACATTGCCCTGGTAATTTGAAGACCCAGGTTTGATCCCGGTCGAGAGGATTTTTCTCCAGGAGTTAACATCAGTGCGGACACCACTCTCCCCAAAAGTCCTTCGGATGAGACTTTAAAACCGAGGCCCCCGTGCGCGAGCGGACGCAGAACATCTTGCGCACACGTTAAATCCTGTTCTGCTTTTCGTAAGAGTATGCCATCGTGTGCCGGTGGGAACAGATGGCATTTACAAAACTGCATACACACGGGAATAGATGTAAAAAAGCACATGAATGCTATTCCATCATCCTCGATATAAAAGAAAAAATAAATAAAATAAATAAACCACACACACACACACACACACACACACACACACACACACACACACACACACACACACACACAACACAACAACAAGACAGCAAATCCACCACACAACAACCACAATCAAGACAGTTAGAATCCTCCCTCACCTTTCTCCGCCAATCGTAATTCATTTTCGTTTTGTTGTCGAATTCACTACCATTTTCTTTTCGGCACTGGTCAGGTAAGACATTTCCATTCACCATGTCAGCTTGTCCTAACCTGTGCGCAGCACTGCTGTTTGAATTCTTGGCGTCCATGACAACAAGACCTAGTTTCCGAATGCCTGCTGGAATCGAGGATGCTAAGAAACGCTGCAGCAGCAGATAGTAAAGCAGCACCAGAATAAACAGGAGCAAAGAACCGTACCGTGCGCAGCGTAGCCGCTTATCAAGAATCCAGGAGGGATAAAACTTGGATCTGACAACTCTCCATGAATGAGCCGAAGCCATTTCTGCTGAAAATTGTATAGACATAGTATAATATCGCTTATGGAAATGTTTTAAGTGTAAAGGCAGTGTTTAGCAAAACAAAAAAAACAAACAAAAAACCCCAACCAACCAAACAAAAAACAATAACATGAAAACAAAAACCAAACCATCCAAGCAAGCAGGCATGCAAGCAAACAAGCACGAAATCAGGCAAGCAACAACCAACCAACAAAGCAAGTCATTTAACCCTGGAAGAAGAAGTCCATCGGATGAGACTATAAACCCAGGTCTCGTGCGCGAACGCATGCAAAGCTTGTTAAAACTCGTTCTGCCTTTTAGAAGAGTAGGCCATTTTTTCCGATTTGAACAGATGACGAGATTTACAAAATCGCATCCACACAGGGACAGCATGTAAAAAAGGCTTATGAGTATTTATTCTACTATCATGAAAATAACAAAATAAAATGAAAAAAACCCTCCCCAGCTAAAATATAACAAAGAACAAACAACACCAACTAATATATGATAAAGAATAAATACGTACCAGCCGTAAAAAGTGGCGAATACAAAGTAAGAGTGTGAAGAATTCAAACAATGCAGTCAAGGAATTGAGGAATGCTAAGAAGGAGAATGTAGACAAGAATGAAAGGAATGCAAAGAAGAAGAGGAAAAGTGTCAGAAAGAAGAGTGCCAAAAATAAATCTTGAAAGATGCATAATGCAAAGCTGAAGGAAAGGAAGACTGCAGCGAAAAGAAGAGTGTGAGGAAATAGACGACTGCAAAGAAGAAGACTGTAAGGAAGAATACGAAGAATGCAAAGGATACTAATGTTTATATGCTGATTAATTTCATGAACACCATGACTAGCGTTTTGTAAAGTTTTATCATCAGGAAAAAAAACCGTTTTCAATGGCGAAAGAAATATCATTAATGTGAATATAGAATAAGCGTGGACCTATGACTGGGCCCTGTGGCACACCACAGTAGACCTTTTTTCTAGGAAGAGTAGCTCCAGGAGCATAAACAGATTTAGTGTGGTTTGATAAATAAGGTAAAAAGAAGGGCGTTTTCATCTAAACAATGTAATCAAAGCTTATGTAACAAGATATTATGATGAATGAAATCAAAAGCTAATGTTAAATCAGTACAATAGTGTTATTTTACACGAGTGATGCTTTCTAAATCCTGACTGATGCGTATGCAAAATGCCGTTACATTCCAGAAAAGAACAAAGTAATGAGTGTGTGTATGGAGGGTTTGATTGGATTGTAAATAAATGGGTTGATAGGATCACTTTCATTGCTGAGGTCATAGATTTCAAAGACAGCAGGTGGCTGTAAATCTCACCTGATTTTTATTCATTTATTATTTCTAAAAATCCAACCTAAGGCTTTATACAAATGCCTCATCAACTGTTTTAAATGTTTAACAAACCAACATAGACTTACAGGGACAAGGTTTTGCAAAATACATGTGAGGAATAAACTGTTCTTCGAAGTCTCTAACAAGAGAGAGAGAGAGAGAGAGAGAGAGAGAGAGAGAGAGAGAGAGAGAGAGAGAGAGAGAGAGAGAGAGAGAGAGAGAGAGAGAAGAGAGAGAGTGAGAAGAGAGAGAGAGAGAGAGAGAGAGAGAGAGACAGACAGACAGACAGACAGACAGACAGACAGACAGAGACAGAGAGACAGAGAGAGACAGAGACAGAGAGACAGAGACAGAGAGGTATTACCACCGTATTTATATTTGTATCACCACTTTCAGTCACAGAAGATATATCTGCGTCAGGGCTGCTCTGAGCCCACAAGGAGAGTGTATCGCCCTAAGAGAAGTGCGCATGTCATTATTTCTTTTCCTGTGTGCATGTGTTGGCCTACTTGTTTCCCTATTAAATTGGCTTTTCTTTTCTCTACGCAATTGTCACTAGGGCCCACTCTCTTGTTGCCATGGGTTCTTTCACCTGCCCTGAATGCGCGTTATACAAGGCCTCAAGTTTATCGTCTGGCTCAAAAGACTAGCACCTAGACCACCACTCACGGTTTGGTCAGAAGACTACTAAGATGGTGGAAGCATTCAAAAGACGAAAGCAAGGCTCTGCCAAGGAATCGCTTTTCTACTGATAGAGTGACAAGGCTGACCAGATCCACAAGCCTGGGAGGCCATTTCCATTCTAAGCCAGTCAGCGGCAACAAAGACAGCGGACTGAAGATGGACAAAACGTTACGTCTAGCAACCGTAGACTGCGCGGATGGGACTATAAACCAAGATCCTGTGTGCCAAGGCACTTAGAATATCTTGCACACATGTTAAAACCTGACCTGTTTTTCGGAAGAATGTGCCACTGTGTGCCGGTAGGAACAGATGACAATATTTGCAAAACGTACATAACACACAGGGGTTGGATGTAATTTTTTTTTAAAGTAAAGAAATAAAAGAATAAAAGAAAAAGAAAAAAATGGTTCAAGCCCCAGACTGCCTCCACCTCTACAAAAAAAAAAAAGACTGGGGAAAACATGGATGGTCCCACAGACACACAGAGTGAAATGACAGATCTGAAGATTATTGTTGCACCACTGTGGGATAAGAGAACATCATTAGAAAAAGACCCAACCCTATAGAATAGGCCTAGAGCAGCAAAACCAAAAGGCATGTCATCGAAACACTCACTCTGAGATATCTAACCTGGTGTTGATAAACACAGACAGTTGGCTAGAACTCACCTGTGCTCAGATTGCCAGGGTCAGCTGCCCCAGTTCCTGGTTAAAAATAAAGCAGCACCTGCTAAAAAGTCAGGTACAGGGCTGGTGCAGCAAAAGCACAAGAGAAAAGGGACAGCAACGCATTTTAAATTGAGAAAACCAGAACCGACAGCAAATGACGTAATCACTGTGACTGACGTCAAATCGCCATGAGCTAGAAGGAAAACACGTTAACTTCCGGTTAAAATGGCGACAGACAAGCGTTAAATGCATTTCGTTTGAACACAGATATCTGGTGATTGTGGTGATCATGGCGGAAATTTCACGCAAAAAAAAGATGTGACGAAAAGTTATAGCTTGCGACAAAAGGAAGGAGGGTGGCAGGATGGTTAAGACGTTCGCCTGCCAATAAGTAAACCGCGATTTTCTGGGTTCGTACCCAGCTCGCCCTTTCTTCCCAGTTTGACGAAAAAATCGAACTGAATGTCAAAGTCATTCGGATGAGACTATTAACCGAGGTCCCGTGTGCGAACGCACGCAGAACATCTTGCGCACACGTTAAAATCCCGTTGCGCCTTTCGGAAGAGCAGGCCATCGTGTGCCGGTAGGAGCGGATGACAAAATTATACAAAAATTAAAAAAAAACAGCATGCACAGAGGTGTGTTTAGACAACATCCCCGAGGGAAAAAGAAATAATGGGAAGGCGCTGCACATGTGGCCACGCGCTCTCCCCGGGGAGAGTAGCCCGAATTTCGCACGGAGAAATCTGCTGTGACGTAAAGTGGTATAAAAAAATATATATATATTCACGACCTGGAATGAGGTAAGTGGATCTGTTTTAGGATATCACGGAGCAGCACACAAAGGTTATGACAGTCTAGAGAAAGCAATAGAAACGATGAAGCAGTCGGGTTTTACGCGTCCGTCTGGGTATGGAGAAATCAAACGCGAAACGAACAGAAAGAAGAAGATGAAGAAGACAGAACTGATGAAGAAGAATGCGACAACCCACAAGAAACTGACAGAAACCACTTAATGACGGGGGCGAATGGACAGTCATGCATATGTAGTAGAGCAGTTGCAGGACGTACCTTGAAGTGCAGTGAGTGTTGTAGAAAAATCCACTGGGCCTGCACCTCACTACCAACATATCAGATTGATGTTTTTACAAAATCTTCACGGCTCTATACATGCCCACGCTGTGCTGAGGCCAAATTTGCCTCTGAACAGGTTTTAGAAGAAAAGGAGAGACAGAGGGAACTGATACATGACGCAGACCAAGAAATGACGTCAGGCAAGGAAAAAAGATCATATGCAGATGATGATAAAATAATCTTTGAAGCCAGAGTCAATGAACTGAAGGCAATGGTCTGTAACCTAGAAAAAGCAATCAGTACAATGGCAGTGAGTTGAAAGGCCAGAGCAGACCATGGTATTACGCAGAACCTGAAAACACCAATGCTGCAGGTTCTAAAAAAGATCTACATGAACCACCAAAAGACACGACGCCGAAAAGTAAGGACAATCAAAAAAGAAAGCGAAGAACTGCAAAGAAAGCCCTCAAACAAAAATCTAGACAAGACAGCCCGAAAAGGATGGAGAAAATCAATAAAACAACAACCTTGACGGAAAATACATCGATACCTATCTCAGAAAACAGTCTCCCTCTACTGGATTTAGATCTATCCAAAGACGAGTCCAAACGAGAAGACTTGAACTGTGTCACAGATGATGATGGAACCCAGAACTCAAGTACTGAAGAAGAAGTAGAAGAACAACTTGGTGAGAGTTATTTCGATGAAAATATAACATCAAGCAGTCTTCCATATGTACTGATGTTACATTATTCTGTACTGGATGGTATTGACACCGAACGACTCGCAAACTCTTACGGACTGGCCATCAGGAAGAAAAAGCCATTCACAATTAATGACTGCGAGAACGAAATAGACAAAATCAAGGCAACCCCTGAAGTAGTACTTATTCACTGTGGTTTAAACAACTTAAAGATTGAAACAGCGGAAACAGTGAGCCAGAGGATGATTCGGGTTGTCAAAAGATCAATGAAGACTTCAAGGACACTCAAATAGTCATCAGTCAGGCCATATCTACGACCGATAAACTTGAGGCCAAAATACAATTATATAACGCCTTTATGTTTGGAGAGTTGTTCAGACTGAAAAACATTTCTTTTATCGAACATAACGTGAACCCCCAAAACAAATCCCTGTTCCGGGACACTACCCATCCATCAGAAAGAGGCAGTGGTGTTCTGGCAGGAAACATTGGCCGACACCTGCACTCCCGATGCTGGACAGTCAACAGCAAACAGCGACCGAGACCTAAGTCTGGTGAGAAAGTTGAAACACAAAGGAGAGAAACTGGATGGCAGAAAGAAAGACCACAGGGGCAATATTCAAAGGAAAACAGACCAAATAACGAACAGCAAACAGAATACGACAGAAGGAACTGGAGACAGCAATACCAGTGGAGCCAGTACAGAAACAAACGAAATGTGACTTATGAGCCATTTCACTAATACCGCAGAACCGCTACACCTGGAAAGTACGCTGCTGGGAATAGAGACAGACGACAGTGGAGAACGAGCGCACAGTACGAAGACAGAAGACACTACAGCAACAGAACAACACGACCGTGGACTGACAGATGGAACAACAGCCAGGAAGAAAAAAATCCACGAGGATGGAAAGGGGACTGGAAAGACGATCTGAATGACTGGAAAAGCAGCAGATGGTATGACAGGACTGCAAACAACGGAGGAAGACAGTGGAACGAGAGGTACAGAAACGGTGCGGGTGAACTGACCAGACCACATGGCTACCATCAACCTAGACAAGACTGGCGGTTACGTCAACACAAATGACGGGAAAGATGCACCGTGGCATAAATAATCAGACTGACGCAAAAAGATATTGGTATACCATTTGAATCTATCGCAAAATTGAACACAACTAATAAGAAACATACCTACAGAAGCAACTCCCCCCTCCCCTCCAATCCTTATACATGCATCCGCCCACCTGATAGGGGGACGGATAGCCTAGTGGTCAGAACATTGCGCTCGCAATTTGACAATCCGGGTTCGATTCAGGTCGAGGAGATTTTTCTCCTGCAGTTAACATCAGTGCTAACTCCACTGTCCCTAAAAGTCCTCCGGATGAGGCTTTAAACCAGGCCCCGTGTGCGAACACATGCAGAACATCTTGCGCACACGTTAAATTCTGCTCCGCTTTTCGTAAGAGTAGGCCATCGTGTGCCGGTGGGAACAGATGATATTTACAAAACTGCATACACACGGGGACTAGATGTAAAAAAGCACAAAAGTGCTTATTCCATTATCCTCGATATAAAAGAATAAATCAAATCAAATCAAATCTGATACATACACACATTTGCACACATGCACAATCCACCTACATGCACGTACTCACCCACATTTACACACACACACACACACACACACACACACACACACACACACACACGCAACATTTGAGTATCAAATGCAAAGTACAAGAAGGTAGACTGAATACAAAGATGTATGGCAATTACGTCATTATCAGAGAGCAACGTTTTGTTTTTTTCCATGTTTGATTTAAATTTTTGGATCTGAGGTACTCGGTCTAAGGCCTTCTAAGGCACAAGTAGATCTACGTGATTCTCTCTCTCTCTCTCTCTCTCTCTCTCTCTCTCTCTCTCTCTCTCTCTCTCTCTCTCTCTCTCTCTCTCTCTCTCTCTATATATATATATAGCAAGTTCCAAAAGATAGAATATATACAGAAGGTGTATACCCCCCCCCACACACACACACGTTCATACATGCACGCATGCAAACATACTAATGCTCGCACGCACACACACACACACGTGCGCGTGCGCGCGCGCGCGCGCGCGCGCACCACACACACACACACACACACACACACAACCACACACACACACACATGAATCGTCTACAATGCTATCAACCAAAGGGAAGTCTGTCCCGATTAAATATATTAAACATGTTTTTATTTACTTATATTTGTTGACAGATACAGTGGTGTTACACAACTATTCAAGTTAGTTGATTCATTGTTAAAATCTCTATATTTTTGAATGTTAGATTGTTGATTTGCTGATGTAAGATTTGATTATATAATTATTCAGTGTTATTTTTTTATGTATCGTAGACAGTTAATAGCAAGAATGCAAACTATTGGAATATTTAGAGTTATCAAAACCGAAAAGAAAAAAAGCAATAATTGATGAATAAAAAAAAAAGTGATGTGCACATTTTTTTCAACCGCTTTAAAAAGATATCTGTCTTCACAATCACAATTAACAAATTAGTATATAAAAAAAGAAGAGAATATTATTGTGGAATATTAGAAGTATATATGGAAAAATAGATGCAACTGGTGTAAACAAACTAAATGATGTACACATAAAAGACCTGCTGACATTATACGATATACTATTTTTACAGGAAACACATTTAGATCAAAGAGCTGTAGGGGACGTAACTCTACCAGGATATATGTCTGTGCACTACTGCAGAACAAAAGGAAATAAATATGTTAGTGCTTCAGTAGGTATTTCAGTTTTCACAAAGGAGGGGTATCGGAAAAGTATAAAATTTTTACCGCAAAATAATTCAAATATTGTATGGTTACACATTATACAGCACAACTCTACATCATCAAACAAAATTTTCATAGGATGTACATATATTGAATTTTCTTCTTTTGGAAGAGTTCACTCAAGATAGATATGGGACAATTTAGAACAAGACAGAAAGTTTATCTCATAGAGGTCATATAATTTTGTGTGGAGATCTGAATGCGCGAACAGGGAGACTGGCTGATTTTATAGAAATAGATTCAAAATGAAGTTATTGCAATTTACCTGAAGAAAGAGAATATGACCAGTGTTACCTAAGGTGCTCAATGGATAGAATTATACAGAAAAATGGCAGACTTTTAGTTAATATTTGTACAGAACATCAATTGTATATATTGAATGGCCGAACATTCGGAGATCTACAAGGTAAGTTTACATGCTTTCAACCTCAAGGCTGTAGTATTGTGGATTATTTTATTTGTTCAAACTCATTTATGAAAAAAGGTAAAACATATGAAAGTTAAAGGTTTAATGGAGTATTCTGATCATTGTCCACTTGATTTAGATATAGATATACCACTCATGGACAAAACATATTCGCACAAGTCCGTCAAAATAATGAGAGATACACAGGCAGAGTGTATGATTAAAGATTCACCACAACAAGTACGATTTTTATGGGATAAAAATTCCAAAGAAAAATTCCTAAGGGCACTTTTACTACCATCAATGCAACTGCATATAACACAAATAAAAAATCAAACAAAAACATTATTAGAACAAATAGATCAAACTACACAGCAATCTGACTCAACAAATGTAGTAAATGAATGTTCCAAGCAACTGTCTGATATCTTTATCAAAGTGGCGAAACTAAGCTTGAAGACCAGAAAGTCAAAACCTTTAAGAAGAATTAAACGCAATAAAAAAAAAAGGTTTGACTCAGAATCTACAAGTATGAAAAAAGAAGTAAAATCTGTACTGAATGCAATGAACAGACCTCCATATAAACTTGAACTTCGGCAGAAATACTTTAAAAAAAAAAAATTTAACACAAAAAAACAGTAAAATACTTTGATAAAAAATAAAAAATAAAATCTTCGGGATCGTGCACGCAGTGGCCGTCCTGGGCTGACCCTTATGGTTGACCGGGGCGTCGATACAAACAAGGACAGTTGGGTTGGATTTATACCTCGTTTTAAACTGTACATAGTCGCACACTTTTAATACGAGTTTTAAAATATAACGAGGTGACAGCCCGGATATGGCCTATGTGGTCGGCGGGGCTATAAGCAACATAATTGGATTGGATTGGATTGGTGTGTGTGT
Source organism: Stramonita haemastoma (assembly GCA_030674155.1). NCBI lineage: Eukaryota > Metazoa > Mollusca > Gastropoda > Neogastropoda > Muricidae > Stramonita > Stramonita haemastoma. The sequence goes on along the minus strand of CM060321.1, from coordinate 8,377,169 downwards.
GTGTAAAATCTGTACTGTTCAGTTTGTTAATCAAGATACTTGAAGATAGAATGAAGTTCTGCTAGTGCGAATGTTCATTAATTTATACTACAATTTAATGAACACTTGTACACACAAAACTTTCAGGGCAAGAGGGGGAGGGGGGGGGGGGATTCAGCACACAACAGCATTTGTCAGGGTCTCCAGAGTTGCTGTCTGAACATTTCATTAAAAAGTACAAAAGTGCAACTGATACACTTCACAGAGACTGACATGACCAGTCACTTGCAGTAATTTGAAGCTTGCTTCGACAGCTCAGTGAGTGATGATGCTGATTTTTCTATATATAGACAATGACTACAGAGTATTAGTAATTAGTTTACGGTAATTTGAAGCTTGCTTGGCCAGCCCATTGAGTGATGATGCTGATTTTTCTTTATAATATATACAATGACTATAGTATAGAGTAAAGTACAAGTTGTCAGCTGGTCTGACATCTATTCTAAGTAAATATTAGGCATTAGCATGCATCTTGACAGTTTACCATTACATCATATCATGGGATCATCTTTTAACCTTGACTCTTTATTTCTTTTTCAGGCAACTGTTTCAAAAGCAGCACATCTGGATTTTTCATGCAATCTTCTTGTCTCTTTGCCGGTAAGTAGGGGGGGAGGGGATATATATGTTTGGGTTTTTTTTTAAGAGGAAAGGGAGCCTAGAGTGTTTTGTTTGTTTTTATTGTGCACTCTAGTAATTAGTTACAACTGATCTTTTTTTTTATTAATGGTATAGATACTATACTGTATACACTGTATATTGTATACAGAGTGGGAGTACTTTTTGAACATTTCAGTTCATCATTATTATGTTCATACATTATAAATGTGCTAACATCCGAAACAATTTGGTATGTTATGAATATTATGTTGAATTTGTTAAGCTTGCACAGTTGATAATACAACAATTCTAATGGATAGAAACCACACAGTTTAGTTGTGTATGTGTGTTTTTTTTTTAATGTGGCACTGTTTCAGTGTTGGCAACACTTTTTACAATGTGAAAATAATATGAAAAGAAAATGTTTGGTTGGAAGTTTAACTTGAAGTTTGTCTTAAAATAATGGTCAATATTGCCACTTGAAGTTGAACTTGATGTACATGAACTTTGCTTTAGATTCAATGGTACATTTAATACAGTTTGTTATTGAAAACAAAACGTCAAGTTTGATCATGTATCCTGTGCCATCAGTTCGCTGTTATGATCATCAATCTGTTGAACTGTAGTAAGTACTATTAAACCAAATTGTGATAACAAGTTGAATGATTGGACATCAATTAACTTTAATGCTCTGTTCTAGTAAAATACTGAACACAGTATAGATTAATAAAAGCGTGATGAATTACATTATATTGACAATGTTGCTAACCATTTTCCATTGTTATCAGGAAAATTAATCATCTGTATGGAGTATCTACTATATAGTGAAACTTTATGTCTGGGATACAGCAATTGTGGCCAATAAAGAATTCTGTTTTCACAAAAAACGACCATCTGTTGTTGTCCTAAGTGGGAGTTTCTGTCTGAGATACAGCAATTGTGGCCAATAAAGAATTCTGTTTTCACAATATACGACCATCTGTTGTTGTCCTAAGTGGGAGTTTCTGTCTGAGATACAGCAATTGTGGCCAATAAAGAATTCTGTTTCACAAAAAACGGCCATCTGTTGATGTCCTAAGTGGGAGTTTCTGTCTGGATACAGCAATTATGGCCAATAAAGAATTCTGTTTCACATATACGACCATCTGTTGTTGTCCTAAGTGGGAGTTTCTGTCCCTCTCTCTCTGAAACCTTCTCACTCAGAGCCAGCTCCCCTGTGAGATGCTGAGACCTGTCAGTAGAAAACAGCATCCTCACCTTTCCTCACCTCAAAATTGCATGCACACGGGACTGAATGTCAAAACCACATGAATATTATTCGTATTCTCGAAACACACACACACACACACACACACACACACACACACACACACACACACCACAAATAACCTCCTACACAACATCAAACAACAACATTCTCATTTTCCCAGGCATATCGACGATCTTGCAAAACGTGGGCCAAGCGGTTGTTGAAAGGACGATAGAAGGCATCCAGCAGACCCCGAGTTTGTGTCCACATAGGTCCAATTTGCATTTTCACTGTTCCTACATTTTGCATACCAATTTTACCTATAGACTGCAATATACTCTTGTCTACCGGTTCTGCACATGTAAAAAGTCCTAATTAGTCTGATAATCATTGGTTTCAACAGTTTTCATTCAGAACTAAGAACGAACATTGAAAACAAACAGCATTTTGGAGTCATAGCAAACAAAAAGTTTGTATGTTGCTTATGCTGCGCTCAATTCAACAATGAATTTCAGCATCAACATGTCGACTGCTGAGCTTGCAACGTATAAGCCAACAACAACAAAATTTTCTTTGATTGCGATCTTTGCTAAAGTAAAAAGGAAAAATGAGAGGAAAGTAACATAAAGAAACACATACATTTGTAAACACACATGAAGTAGTGTGACTAGACAAACGAGAGAGAGAGAGAGAGAGAGAGAGAGAGAGAGAGAGAGAGAGAGAGAGAGAGAGAGAGAGAGAGAGAGAGAGAGAGACAGACAGACAGACAGACAGACAGACAGACAGACAGACAGACAGACAGACAGACAGACAGACAGACAGAAGACAGAGACACAGAGAGAGAGAGAGAGACAGAGAGAGAGAGAGACAGAGAGAGAGAGAGACAGAGAGAGAGCAGAGAGAGAGAGAGAGAGAGAGAGAGAGAGAGAGAGAGAGAGAGAGAGAGAGAGAGGAGAGAGAGAGAGAGAGAGAGAATGGCTTATTTCGAGGACAGCGGAATAAGCACATGTGAGTTTTTACAACCAGTCTCCATGACTTTTTATGAGGTTTTATAAACTTTATCATCCGTTCTCACTGGCACACAATAGCCTACTCTTCTGAAAAGCATAGCTGGTTTTAATGTTTGTACAAGATGTTCTGTTGTGCGTTTGCACATGGCTCTTCAATGTATACTCTATTCACAGAGAGAGAGAGAGAGAGAGAGAGAGAGAGAGAGAGAGAGAGAGAGAGAGAGAGAGAGAGAGAGAGAGAGAGAGAGAGGTTTGATTGATCTGATTTGATTTAATTTAATTTATTCATTATATCGAGAATAATGGAATAAGCACTCTTGTGCTTTTTTACATCCAGTCCCCGTGTGTATGCAGTTTTGTAAATGTCATCTGTTCCCACCGGCACACGATGGCCTACTCTTACGAAAAGCGGAACAGGATTTAACGTGTGTGGAAGATGTTCTGCGTGCGTTCGCACACGGGGCCTCGGTTTAAAGTCTCATCAGAAGGACTTTTGGGGAGAGTGGAATTAGCACTGATGTTAACTCCAGGAGAAAAATCTCCTCGACTGGAATCGAACCAGGATCGTCAAATTGTCAGCGCAATGTTCTGACCACTAGGCTATCTAGAGAGAGAGAGAGAGAGAGAGAGAGAGAGAGAGAGAGAGAGAGAGAGAGAGAGAGAGAGAGAGAGAGAGAGAGAGAGAGAGAGAGAGACAGACAGACAGACAGACAGACAGACAGACAGACAGACAGACAGACAGACAGACAGACAGACAGACAGACAGAGAGACAGAGACAGAGAGAGACAGAGACAGAGAGAGACAGAGAGAGACAGAGAGAGAGACAGAGAGAGAGAAACAGAGAGAGAGAGAGGTAGTAGTAGTAATAATAATAATAATAATAATAATAATAATAATAATAATAATAATAATAATTTTATTAAGCATTGTCTAGTGGTAAGAGCATTGCGCTCACAATCTGACGGCCTGGGTTCGGGCTACTACTGTGACGCTCGTTGTGACTTTCCCATAGAGTTAACCGTAAGTGCAGACTCCACTCCCTCAAAAGTACTTCGGATGAAACTGTGATTATATATCTACAGATCGCTGAGAAAGGGGAAGTCAGCAGGGGCTGACAACATTCCAGCTGAGTTGGTCCAAGCTGGAGGGGAAGCCGTGATCAACGCTCTACTAATAATCTGCAACAAGATCCGGCAGACAGGAAAATGGCCAACACCATGGATACAGTCACTCATCATCACCCTCCTCAAGAAAGGAAATATTCAGCAGCTCCAGAATTACCGCACAATCAGCCTCATTTGCCACCCAAGCAAGGTCATGTTGAAGATTATATGGAACAGACTGAAGCCACATGCAGAGACCATTGTTGCCAACGAACAAGCAGGTTTCAGAGCAGGGTGTAGCACAACTCAACAGATATTTAACCTCAGAATACTCTGTGAGCAATACCTTCAACACCAACAAGACCTCTGCCATGTATTTTTGATTTTAGGAATGCATTCGACAGGGTGTGGAATACAGCTTTGTGGGCAACCATGAATTTGTATAATATCAGTGTAGACCTGATCAGAGTCATAAAAGAGCTGTACAACAAAGCCACCAGTGCAGTGTACTACAACAGCAACATTGGAGAGTGGTTTCAAACAACAATTGGAGTAAGGCAGGGCTGTTTACTCTCACCCACTCTTTTCAACATCTTCCTTGAGAGAATCATGGCTGATCAGTCAGCATTGGTGGCAGAATGATCACAAACCTCTGCTTCGCAGATGACATTGACATAGTAGCAGGATCAGAACAGGAGCTTGCCAACCTAACAGAACACCTGAACAAGGCCTCAAAAACATACAGCATAGGAATCAGTGCAGAGACGACCATACTGATGACCAATAACGCCAAGGGCATCAGTTCTGATATCAGGATCAATGACCAGAAGCTGGAAATGGTTCAAAGCTTCAAGTACTTGGGAGCCGTTGTATCAGACAAGGGATCCAAGCCAAAGGTAGTATGCAGGATTGCACAGACAATAACAGCACTGTCAAAACTGAACACCATCTGGAAAGATAAAAATATCTCACTCAACTCCAAGATCAGACTAATGCGCTCCCTTGTCATATTCATATTCCTGTCTGCATGTGAATCGTGGACCCTGATGCAAGGACTTCCAAGTTGACCTGGGGGATAGTAACCCCCCCCCCCCCCCCCTCCCTTTTGGAATCACCAGACGACACCTAAACTGGAAACTTGACTTCATAGACCCAAGGGATTAAGGTCAGTTTTTACCTTCGGCTATAGTGTCCGTCTGCCGTATGATGATAATATAACTGTATTACACACACACACACACACACACACACACACACACACACACACACACACACACACACTACACATAC
>CM060321.1:8346877-8366877 GCA_030674155.1 Stramonita haemastoma | reverse complement strand
CCAGATCTTATTGCAGATAGTAAGTGACACCTCTATCATGGTCTCTCCTCTCGTCTGGACCAGTTCTGATGGGATGTTGTCCACTCCTGCTGACTTCCCTCTTTTCAGTGATTTTATTGCACTTTCAACTTCTTCCTGTAGGATTGGGTAGCTGCTGTTGTTGGTTGGTGGAGGGACATCTAGCACCTTGAGGTCTCCTGTTGTTGTGTGAGTGTGCAGCTCAGAGCAGTACTCAGTCCACCTCTTTAAAATATATTGATCTTCAGTGAGACATTTCCCTGCTTTGTCTTGGGTGGCAGTGGTTCTCCCTTGTTTTGAGCTTGTCAGATCTTTCACAAGCTAGTAAGCTTTCTTGCTGTTGTTTTTCTGCAGGTTTCCCTTGATAGCTTTGCATTGTTCTTCAATCAATGTCTCCTTTGTTTTTTCTCATGCCTTTTTAACTCGTTGGCTGATTTCTCTGTATAGTATTGCACCCTCTGCCACTTTCTTCCTTTGCTTCAGTTCTCTGCGTTTGTTGCACAGCTTCAGTATGTCTTCTGTGACCCAGGGCTTTTTGGTTGGCCTGTTTGCCGAGGATGTTCCTAGCTGCTTCAGTCATTTTAGTGTTAAAGCTGTTAATCAGGGTGTCTACTTTAGTGTCCTGGTTGTTGAGAAGAAGTAGTGGGGCAAATATTCCTCCTATTGTAGCTTAAAATTTTTCTGCTACGATTGGGTCCTTTAGTCTGTCAAGATTGAACGTTATTGTTAAATTGCCCTGTTTCTTAATACTTTTGAGGCGGAGTCTAAATGTCATCATCACGAGCAAATGATCGCTTCCTATGTCGGCTCCTGGAAAGCTCCTGGTCTTTGCAATATTGACACTTGATTGGTGGTCTGACCATGATGACGTCAAATTGATCGTGGTGGTCTCCTGGGCTGTGCGATGTCCAGCATCTAGATGGTTTGTGTGGACCAAATGTGTTCACCACCTTCAGGTTGTTAAGACTGGCAAATTCTAGGAGCCTCAAGCCTCTTTCATTGGTCTCAGGGTTGCAATATTTTACACATATCCCCTTCCAATTCTTGTTCGCCTCTACTTCTATTGTTGCATTCCAGTCACCTTGAACTATAATGATGTCTTTCTTTGACGTCTGGTCTATGACCTCTTGCAATTTATTGTAGAAGTCTCCAACATCCTCTCCATCATAGTCTTTTGTTGGAGCATAAGCATGCATGATGGTGATGTTAAAAAGTACAGCCCTCAGACCGATGGTAATGAGTCGGCTGCAGACTGGTTGACACCCCATGGATGGTTTTCGCAGTGTCTTTGTGGATGAGGAATCTAACTCCATGTTCATGTTTGTCTTCACTGCCACTGAAAGGCTTTGTGGCCTTCATCCGCCTTGGCTGGTAACTTGCAGCGTGGAAGTTACACGCCCAATGATGCAGTGTTAACATCACCCCCTCACGTGGTTTATCACGCCTGCTGAGGCGAGGTCTCGGGGTGTGGCGCTTGGAGCCAACACGTGAGAGATTTAGGAGATGGATGAGGACCAGTGATGCCCGTCCACCCTACCAGGCAGGTAGAGTGCAGCAGCCAGACATCATAGGTACTACCTCAACCAGAGCCCCCTACACACACACACACTTAGCATCAAAAGAGTTTAAATCAAAGAATCTAAAAAAAATAATCCCTGAAGTCGGAATGCGGCTACCTTCATGGTGCCCCCTCCCCCAGTCGCACACGTAAAACCTAACCATTGATGAACCTCGAAGGTCTAATCAACTCCCCCCCACAAACGTCAATATCAACAACAAAACCTCTAAACAAACAACAACAAAAAACAGACAACAACAACACCACACCTAAACAAACAAAACAACCTGAAACAAACAACAACAACATCCCTAAACTAACATCAACAACCCCCCCCCCCTCAACAACAATAGAACCGGTAGGCAGAGAATAACAATCTCCCCCCCCCCCCCCCCCCACTAAACAAACAAGAAAACCCCTAAACAAATAACAAAACCCCTAAACGAAAAACAACAAAACCCTCACCAAACACAGCAACAACTCCCCCCTAAACAAACAACAGCAACCCCCCTAAGCCAACAACAGATCCCCTAAACAAACAACAGCAAACCCCCTTAACAAACAAAAACAGCAGAACGCCTAAAACAAACAACAATTAAAACTCCTAAACAAACAGCACCCCCTGAACAAACAAACAAAAACAACATCACCCATAAACAAACAAACAAACAACAACACCACACCAACACAAACAACAACACCAAAGCCCATAACAAATAACAACAACAACATCGCCTCTAACAACAACAGCAACACACACTAAACAACAACAACAACAACAAGCCACTTAACAAATAACACCACCTAAACAACAAAAACAACAACAACAAAGCCACTTAACAAATAACAACCACCTAAACAACAACAACAACAACACAATGCCACTTAACAAATAACAACCCACCTAAACAAACAACAACAACAACAAGCACTTAACAATAACAACCCACCTAACAACAACAACAACAACAACAAAGCACTTAAATAACAACCCACCTAAACAAACAACAACAACAACAACAAAGCCACTTAACAAATAACAACCCACCTAAACAAACAACAACAACAACAACAAAGCCACTTAACAAATAACAACCCACCTAAACAAACAACAACAACAACAAAGCCACTTAACAAATAACAACCCACCTAAACAAACAACAAGAAATCCCCTAAACGAACAACGACAACAACAAGAAATCCCCTTAACAAATAACAACTAAGCCCCTAAACAAACAAGAACAACACCCCTAAACAAACAACACTCCTAAACAAGCAACAACACCCCATAACAAGCAACAACACCCCATAAACAAGCAACAACACCCCTAAACAAGCAACAACACCCATAAACAAGCAACAACACCCCTAAACAGCAACAACACCCCTAAACAAGCAACAACACCCCTAAACAAGCAACACCCCTAAACAAGGAACAACACCCCTAAAACAAACAACACCTAAACAAGCCACAACACCCCTAACAACACAAGAACAACACCCTAGACAGTAACAAACACCCTAAACAAACAACAATAATAATACATGGAACTTATATAGCGCTATATCTTGTAAAAAATAAATCAAAGAACTTGCATTCGACCTATACATCACACAAGTAATCAATAACAATCTATGTTCCTAGCAAATTCGAACGTACTCACACGCGCAACAATAACAATAACAGCAACAAAGCCCATAACGAAACAACAACACTCATAAACAGACAACAACAACACCCCTAAAACAACAACAACAACACCCCTAAACAAACAACAACAACACCCCCCCTAAACAAACAACAACACTCCTAAATAAGCAACAAGAACACCCCCCCTCCTAAACAACAACCCCCCTAATCAAACAACAGCACCCCTAAACAAACAAAAAAATCCCTAAACAAACAACACCCCTAAACAAACAACAACAATAACCCCCCTAAACAAGCAATAACAAATGAACCCTTAAACAAAAACAACCCCCCCCCCCAAAAAAAAAAAAAAAAAAAAAAAGTAAAGAAAACTCCTCATCACCACTCTCCCCCCCCCCCCCCCCCCTCCCGTCAACAACACACAACCCCACAAAATGAACGAGTACAAAATAGGGATGCCATTCCTTTTTTGTATATTAAACAATAATAGTGATGATGATAAAAACAACACTACTACAACCACTAGTACAACAACTGATGATAAAAAAATATAATAGCAACAACAATGACAACAACAATGACAACAAATAATAATTTTATCAATTATAATGATGATGATGATGATGATGATGATGATGATGATGATGATGATGATGATAATAATAATAATAATAATAATAATAATAATAATAATAATAATAATAATAATAATAATAATGCAGTGTTGAATCTTGTACAGCAAACAACAAAATTGTGCTCAAACCAAAGGCGTTGTTTTGCGCCTTGGATTTCGGACTGGAAGGTAGCGGGTTTGAATCCCATCAAGAGTCTTTGAGATTTTTTGGACTCCAGCCGACTCCTACCCACAGTGAGTGTGCTATGATCATGTTGGCTCAATGGGAAGACCGGGACCACAAAATCGAGCTTCATCCATTTTATGGATGCAAATTTGCGAGTGTTGCTTAAATTTCATGACCAACACTGCAGGTGTCTGTATCTCTCGGCCCGGTTGACGCCTGCCTGGATATATTATGGGAGTAAGCAAGAGTCCCAGTGACCCAGCAGAAATGCAAGGCCCCTCTGGCTGGCGGCCCCATGGCGGCCTAATATTGATGGACTTCCTGTGGACTCTTTCAACCCTGTCAAGTAGTCTCAGGGCAGATGCACTTCCATAGCAGCATTATTACATCATCATAATTACCATTGATTATCAGCAATAATAAAAACTGCCTCTGATTCGGTGGCTCCCGTTGCTCTGGTCTCATGGTGACCTCAGATTCGGTTTACCCATACACGTCAGTGCCTGTGTTGAGTTTGGGTCAAAGCCTTTGGGGTTGGGGGTTTGGGGGGGGGAGGTTGTTGGTGGGGGGAGGGGACGTTGTGGTGATCGCCACCTCGGGTAGGTGATTCACTCAGTCTGGCTTCATGAGTGAGCTAATACTGTCGTTAGTAGGGGGCCTAGTAGGTAGTGTCCTGCATATATTAGCTCAGAACAGGCACCGATGAACATCACCAGTGACCGAGCACGAGTGCAAGGCCCCTCTGGCTAGTGGCCCCACGGCGGCCTAATATTGAAGGACTTCCTGTGGACTCTCGACCCAGAGGATGAAACAACAAATCTGGGTATGGCTGTGGCAGGAAGATTGAAATGAGTAGCGTGGGAACAGCAGGATGGCAATGTTTCAGAAGATGATGCAGCAAAAAAAAAGCGTTATTTTCAATGATTACCCTTTAATCTCCGTTTCGTAATCCAGTGGGTCTCTTTCTTTGTGTACAAGACATGAGGGTGGGCGGTGATTCGCTGGTACATGTCGGTAGTGCCACACTTGGGGAAGCCTGCCAGGTAAAAATAAGGCAGACACTGCAGCTTCCCTGTCTCCGGATGCTTCCAGCAAGGATTGCGAAAATCAGGAAGGAAGTGAATGGGGCCCTGCGGCACGGAACAACAAGAAGTTGAGGGGAGAAGGGGGGAAGGGGTAAGAACAAGAATTCCCCCCCCCCCCCCTCTCTCTCCCAATGGAGATGCTAGGGACCTGTCAGTATAAATAGCATCCCCACCGTTAGTCCAGTCAAATTAGCATTTAACCTCAAACCAATTGCTCCAACCTCAAACCAGTTGATCGGGATAGCATAATGGTCAGAAGATTGCGCTGGCAATTCGACGACCCGAGTTCGACTCCCGTTCGGGGGGATTTTTCCCCTGGAGTTAACATCAGTGCTGACTCCACTCTCCCCAAAAGTCTTTTGGATGAGACTGTAAACCAAGGCTCGTGTGCGAACGCACGCGGAACATCTTGCACACATGTTAAATCCTGTTTCGCTTCACACACACACACACACACACACACACACACACACACACACACACACACACACACACACACACACACACACACACATACACACACACACACACTTGCCTGTGTTAATTCACTATTAGTAGAAGGATGTTAAACTTAAGAAGGAGAAGAAGAAGAAGGAGGAGGAGAAGAAGAGGAACAACAACAACAACAACAACAGCACAACAACACTCACACATACTCATTGGGATGAAACTATAAACCAACAACAACAACAACAGCACAACAACCCTCACACACACACTCATTGGGATGAAACTAAACCAAGGCCCCGTGTGCGAACGCACGTAGAACATCTTGCACACACGTCAAAACCACGTTCCGCCTTTCTGTGGAAAAAATTAGGGAGTTGGAGTCCCCAGGGCGGCCCGTGGCTGTATATTACAACAACAAAAAATGGGTAGGCGCTGCACTTGTCGCGCTGCATTTGTGGCGACGCCCTCTCCTCGGGAGCAGCCCGAATTACACGCAGAGAAATCTGCTGTGACATAAAATGGTATAAAAATAAATATAAAATAAAATAAACACACACACACAAACAAACAAGCAAACAAACAAACAAATAAGACAGCAAATCCACCACACAACAACCACAGTCAAGAAAGTTAGAATCCTCCCTCACCTCTTTCATCCAATCGTAATTCGCTTCCGTTTTGTTGTGGAATTCACTACCATTTCCTTTTCGGCACTGATCAGGCAAGACATTTCCATCCACCATGCCAGCTTCTCCTAACTTGTGCGGAGCTCTGTCGTCTGGGTTCTTGGCGTTCATGACTCCGAGACTTAGTTTCTGTGTTGAGGATGCTAAGAAACGCTGCTGCATCGGGCAGTAAAACAGGGCCAGAAAAGACAGAAGAAGCAAAGAACCGCACCCTGCGCAGCGTAGCCGCTTACCAAGAATCCAGGAGGGATAAAACTTGGATCTGACAACTCTCCATGAATGAGCCGAAGCCATTGCTGCTGAAAAAAAAATTGTATAGACAGAGTGTAATATCGCTTATGAAAAGGTTTTTGAGTTTAAAGGCAGTGTTTAGAAAAAAAACAAACAAAAAACCCCAACCAACCAAACAAAAAACAATAACATAAAAACAAAAACAAAACCATCCAAGCAAGCAAGCATGCCAGCAAACAAGCAAGAAATCAGGCAAGCAACAACCAACCAACAAAGCAAGTCATTTTACCCTGGAAGAAGAAGTCCATTAGATGAGACTATAAACCCAGGTCTTGTGTGCGAACGCATGCAAAGCTTGTTAAAACTCGTTCTGACTTTTAGAAGAGTAGGCCATTTTTGCTGGTTTGAACAGATGACAAGATTTTTTTTTTTTTTTTTTATAAATAATCCAAATATACATTACATTTCAAATGATAGCGACATTTGGAATAAACCAAGTATATACTACATTCCAAACTATTAAAACTTTCCAATTGAATTAATGGTATACTACTAAGTGATTCAAACATTCAAATGTACATTGCATTCTAAATGATTTGAACATTGCAAATGAGCCAAGTTATAATGTTCTCCAAAAGAAACAAAACAAAAACAACAACAACAAAACAAAAAACAAAAACAAAACAAAACAAAACAAAAAACAAAACAAACAAACAAACAAACAAACAAACAAAAAAAAAAAAAAAACACACAAAGATTTTTACTATTTGTTTGCATGACATAGAGTAACAATTTGCAATATATTCAGAGTATGGATATAACAAAATAGATAGAACCAAACAAACAGTCGAGAAAAGAAAAAAAAGAAGAAAAAAAAGAGAGTACACAGATTACATTTGAGAATACCCCAAGTGAATTTTCAGTTGTTTTACAAAATAAGCAATGTAGCGATGCTAAGTATTACATCAAAAAACAATGCAAAAACAAACAAAAAACAACAGTTTCTTCAAAATGTATCTACCCATCATCAACTAGTTGTTTGTAATGTTGCCATTTAGCTGCAAATACACCATAAGTCATGTTTGTTTTGGCAATATATTCTTTAATTTGGTATTGTTTTGTCATTATTTTCTAAAAACCGAAAACATAGGTGCCGCTTTTTGTACTCTACATTTGTATTAAAAAATTTTGCAGTGATTAGTATTTCGTCTAGTACTTCATCTCCTTTTGATCGAGAATCAAATCCAAATAAAATCTGTTCTTTTGACAGCACTAGACCATGTGTATTGGCACAATTTTTATGAAGAAAGTTTTGCAATTCTGTCCAAAAATAAGAAGTTTTGCTGCAAGCATAGAATAGATGGTCAACAGTTTCTTTCTCAGAAGTACAGAATGTGCATTTATCATTTTCAACAATTTTCGTTTTTTCAAGAATATTATTTGTAGCTAGAATTTTGTGGATCAGTCGTATCTGGAACCATTTCATTTTAATTTCTTTTATCTTATGTACCTTGTCAAAAACCTTTATCCAATTAAGATCCCTTGGTATTGTTTTGTTCCACTTGTCACAACACTTTGGCAGAATGTTGTCTGCAACCAGAATATCATAATAAGGGCGTGTTCCTTTTTTGACAGTCAAAATCAAGTTCAAAGCCTTTTGGAGGTTGTTTGATGCATTATTATCCATATTAATACCCGTTGTACGAATATACCTTTTAATTGCTTGAACACAGCCTAATATGTAATAACATTTGTCCTGATATTATATTTCTCCTTAAAAAGGTTGTTCGTAAAAAAAATTCCATTTTCGTCAACTAAATCTGCAATTCGATATATATCTTTTTCTATCCATTCCTTTACATGAAAAAAGTTTCCACCAACTTTAATATTTTCATTATAAAATATGTTTTCAGCCAAAAGATCTTCAGAATTAGACAATTTTGACTTTCCTGCCAAACATTTTGTATGCATGGAATGTGTCAATCCAGAATGTGTTTGAACATTTTCTCCTAATGGGTATAAAGTAGCTATATTTGTCCAGATCTTTGACAAAAGGGCAAATCACTTCAATTATGGAACTCCATTTAGGATTACTTAGTTAAGTTTTCTTATCCACATAAGTTTTAACCCCATAGTATATTGTTTTAGAGATGGTATTCCCAATCCTCCATGTTTTATGTGTTTGACTGTGGTTTTTCTCGAGATTCTGTCTTGTTTGTTTTTCCACACAAACTTAAAACACAATTTCTGAAGTATATTTATATAATCATTTGGTGGATTCGGTAACAGGATCCAGAGATATATCAGTTTAGATAGAATTAAAGATTTTAGCACTGCCACTCTACCAATAGGTGTAATATCCCTTTTTATCCAGATGTTGAATAAAGTTCTTACTTCTGTAATTTTGTTATCATAATTTAGTTTTTCACATTCTGACAAATCTGGTGTAAACCATATTCCAAGTATTTGAACTGTTTGGGGTTCCAGTCTAACTTTAAATGGGTCATATACCTTACATCGAAAAGGTTTTGCTCCCAAGCCATATTACTTTTGTTTTCTCTGCATTCATAAAAAGTCCAGTTACATTTCCAAATAAGTTTAAAGTTTTCATGGTCTGTTCAAATGATATGCTGTCACCTTTATTTATCAGCTGTGTATCATCAGCAAACTGTGACAACTTGTATTCTGTATTATTAACATAAATACCTTTGATGTTTTGGTTTTCTCTTATCATGATTGCCAGAATTTCTGCCGACAGAATAAATAGGTACGGGATATTGGGTCACCCTGTCTGCATCCTCTGTGTATATTAAACCAGGAGGAACACTGTCCATTGACTATTACTGTAGACTTAATATTTCTATAGAAAGTTGAAATCCAACGAAGTATATCTTTTCCAAATCCAAACGATTTAAATACTTTTGAAATAAACTGCCAGCTTAAAGAGTCGAAGGCCTTTTCAAAATCAATGGAAATTAACATACCTGGAAGGTTTTTCATTTTTAGGTAGCTCATTAGATCATACAACAATCTTATATTATTTCCTATATACCTGTTAGACATAAATCCTGTCTGATCTTCATTAATGAGTCTAGGAAGAACTGTTTTTATTCGATTAGCTATACAGGATGAACCTATTTTATAGACAACATTAAGTAGATATTGGCCTCCAGTTTTTGATGAATTCTTTTGGTTTGTCATGTTTAGGGATGCATGTAATTATTCCTTCTTTTTGTGTATTTGTTAATTCCCCATCTTTAAAGGATCTATTTAAAGCTCTAACTACAAAAGAACCAAGTCGTTTCCAAAAAACCTTGAAGAATTCTGAAGTAAACCCATCAGAGCCTGGGCTTTTCCATGTTTCATATTTCTGAGAGCACGTCCAGCCTCTTCCAATGTTATCTCACCTTCGAGCGATTTTTTTCTTCACTTGATAACTTAGGGATTTCTGAGACTAGATCTTTAAACTCATATTCTTTCACTTTCCGTTCTTTATATAAGTCTTCATAAAATTCCTTAACTTCCGAAAGAATATCATCAGACCTATATAACTCTTTCTCATTTGAAACCAACTTTGACATATATTTGCTGATATAATTCCTTTTTTCTAAATTACAAAAATACTTTGTGATTTTTTCTCCTTCTTCTACCCATCTTGCTTTCGATCTGAGTAGAACACCCTTCATTTTAACTTCTCTAATTGCTGTTAGTTCACTACTGAAATCGTGTAATTGTTGAATGTCATGCTCTGTTTTGTTTATTTTTTGCTCTACTTCCTTGATTTGATTTTCTAGCTTTTGTTCTTCTTGTTCTCTTTCCTTCTTTTTCTTTGTTGCATATGCTATTGTCTTTGCTCTAATTTTCATCATAAGAAAATCTAGAAACACGTTTTCAGGAATTGTTAACTTTATGTTGGTTTCAGAAATTTCTTCCAGATGTTCTTTCTCATAGTGATCAATAGCATACTCTCTGATAACACTGTTAATAGTTTCATTAATTTCTTTTGTATATATATTATCTTTGAGGAGAGAGTTATTGAATTTCCAGTATGTCATGCATTTTTTTTGTTTACCAAATTTCAATCTCAGACTAATCATAGAATGATCTGATCTATAACCATAGTGAATATCAGGCATTTCAACAGCAAATATAAGGTACTCAGAGAGAAGGAAAAAATCTAATCTGCTTTGTTTTAAAGGATTTGTCTTTCTCCAAGTGAATCTTTTACAGTCGAGATTGTATTCCCTCCATATGTCTGACAACTGTAATTCTTCAATCATATTCAGCACAATTTCTCCAGCTTTAGGGTTGTTAGTATGTTTATAATTATTGTAATCAAGGGATGGATCTAAGACAAGGTTCCAATCACCAACACAGATAACATTGCGTGTTTTAAAACTTTTAATTACATCTTTTAAGTGTAAATAGAATTCAGGAGTGTCTCTGTTAGGTCCATAAACATTAACAAGAAGCAGATCCTGTTCCATATATCTAAAATAAAACTATTACAAAGTTCCCATCCTGGTCTCTGTGCACCCCTTTTATCTTAAATTCAAAAGTATTATTGAACAGTATAGCCACTCCTCTGGAGTTTGAGCTATTGGAAGAAAATATACACTTGTAGCCCCACTCCGCTGTCACAAACGGTTCTATTTTCTTAGTAAAGTGTGTATCTTGTAGACAAAAAACTGAGTGCGACTTTTGCTTCAGATACTGAAATACATCACGTCTCTTTTTAGCATCACCTAATCCTTGGCAGTTTAGTGATACAAGGGAAATACTATCCATGTATTTTTTATTACAGTTGAAAATAGCTGCATATCAGATAGCAATGACTCTTCCAATATGGCCTGAAGAAAAATACTTTGATTGTCTCCATAAGCATTAAACATGCAAACTGTGTACAAGAAAAAAGCAAAACAAAAACGCGGTAACAAAACAAGTAATAGATTCAAAACTTTAAAAGTGCACATAGCACAGGAAAACCACACTTGAACGCCGATCATGGTCAATGGTCTGTGTCCCGTTGGTTCATATTCCATTTAATATAGTACTTCACTTTCCTTTATGTACAGCATTCTACGAGTACTAGCACCAGTACCAGCACCAGTACCAGCACTAGACACTACTACCACTACTACCACCACTACTACTATACTACTACCACTACTACTACTACTACCACTACCACCACTATTACTCACTCACTCACTCAGTCCCATGTCCCAAAGGACGTAGGGGGGACATGAGAGAAGACGCAACAGAGATCTTTTTCCATGCTTCACGATCCTGTGTGGCTAGTAGGAGGTGTTGCAGGGGTTGGGCGGTCCAGTCTTTGATGTTGTCAACCCATGATTTCTTTTGGCGGCCTCTTCTTCTTGCCTCTTGCCCTCGACTGTTCCTTGCAGGATGGTTTTTGCTAGGGTGTTGTGTCTTGTGGTGTGACCAAACCACATCAGCTTTCTCCTCTTTATGGGGAGAGCAAAGGCTCTTGGGGGCCCACACGCTTTTTGATTTCTTCTTTCACATAGTTATTGGTCTTGTGTTCTTTGTATGATATTTTGAGGAGTCTTCTGTGGCACTTGTTCTCGAATGCTTGGATTCTCCTCTCTAACTCTGCTGTCAGAGTCCATGATTCACAGCCATATAGGAGGATAGATATCACGAGGGATTTGTAAAGGTGGTATTTGGTGCAGAAGCTGATGTTGTTGCTTCTGATGATCTTCTCGAGTCTGACTAGAGCAGATGTTGCTGTTGCAATGCGAGCTTTCACTTCATTGTTTGATGTGCCATCTTTTGTTAGGATGGAGCCTAAGTATTTGAATTGGCTCACCTCTTCTAGTGTTTCTCCATTCATCTTTATTTCCGTGATGTCATTACTCGCGCTGTTGACCATGATCTTTGATTTCTCTGTACTGACCTCCATGCCGTATGCGCTCGCTCGATCTGTTAAATTGTCTGTGAGGATTTGCAGTTCTTGTTTGCTGCTGCCCATGAGGTCAATGTCATCTGCAAATCTGAGGTTGCAAAGGGGTCTTCCACCAATGGAGATGGAAGTGTGGTGGTTTTGCAGTGTCTCTGTCATGATGTTTTTGAGGAAGAGGTTGAAGAGTACAGGTGAGAGAAGGCAGCCCTGGCGAACCCCAACCGTGGTCTTGAAGAACTCGCCCACGTGATTATTCATAAAAACTGCACTTTCTGCGTTCTCGTACAGAGCTTTGATGACTTCAATTAGACAGCTGTCAATGTTGAAGTGCCTGAGTACTTGCCAGAGGCCGTCATGCCATACCCTGTCAAAGGCCTTTTTGAAGTCTATGAAATTGTGGTACAAGTCTTTTTGGTGTTGGAGATGCTTCTCTATCAGAATTCTCAGATTGAAAATTTGTTCCATTGTGCTGCGTTTTGGTCTAAAGCCCGCTTGTTCTTCTGCCAGGAGTTTTTCCGCTTGGTTTTTCAGTCTGTTGAGGACTACCTGCAGCATGATCTTGCTAGGATGACTTATGAACTGATGGTTCTGTAGTTCTGGCATTGTTTGAGGTTTCCTTTCTTTGGCAGGGGTATTACAAGAGACTGTGTCCATTCTTTTGGCCATTCTTTGGTGTCGTGGATCTTCTGACAAAGTTCTGTGAATCGCCTTGCTGTTTCATTCCCTCCATTTTTTATGAGTTCAGCTGGGATGTTATCGATTCCAGGGGACTTCCCCTTCTTCAATTGTCTAATAGCTGCATCTACTTCACACCTTAGTATTGGTGGGTCTTTATCTTGGTGTTCAGGGGTTTGTCAGAAACTATGTTGGTATCTGGGCGTAGTGGGTAATTGTACAATCCCTCACAGTATTCTGTCCAGCGTTGGAGGATGGCATTGTTTTCCGTTAAAAGATTTCCTTCTTTGTCTTCAATAACAGAGGCTTTAGGCTGTGTGATTTTCGTTAGTGCTTTCAAAGTGTCGTAAGCTGTTTTGCTGTTTCCCTTGGTCATTCCAGCTTCGATGTTGTTGCATTGTTCTTCTATCCACGCTTCTTTGGCTTCTCTCATCTTTTTCCTCACTTCTCTGTGGCTATCCATGTACTTCTTGTAAGCTTCTTGACTTGTGAACTTTTGTTTCTTAAGTTCTCTTCTTTTGTCGCAGAGGTCAAGAACCTCATTTGTCACCCAAGGTTGTTTCTTTGTTCTGCTTCTTCCTAACGTTTCTTCTGCTGCTGTCGTTAGCACTTCTTTGATGTTGTTGGCCAATGTGTCCACATCATTGTCGATGGCTGTGAGTGCGGCGAACTTTCCTCCAATGTTGGCTTGGAAGATCTCAACCACTGTTGGGTCTTTCAGTTTTTCCAGGTCGAATCTTATGCGTGGGCTTTTTGGCTGTTGTTTTGCTTTCAGTTTCAGCCTGATGGTGGTAAGTACAAGGTTGTGGTCACTGCCAATGTCAGCTCCTGGGAATGTTCTTGTGTTTGCCTTGTTTATGCTGGATTTGAATCTTTGGGGTGACAGAATGTAATCAATTTGATTATGAATCAGACCATTTGGTGAGTGCCAGGTTGATGTTCTGGATGGCTTGTGAGGGTGGAGTGTGTTAGCCAAAGTAAGTTTGTGCTTCTTTGCGAATTCCAGCAGCCGCTGTCCTCTGTCATTTGTTTTCTCCCAGTCCAAATCGTCCTGTGGTTCCTGCCCAGGTGTCATAGGCATCAGGTCCCACCTTAGCATTCCAGTCGCCTTCCACAATAAGGATGTCTTTTTTGGGCGTTTTGGAGATGACGTTTTCAAGTTCTTCATAGAATTCTTCTATCTGATCGTCATCGTAGTCAGATGTTGGAGCATACACTTGGATGATGGTGAGATTCTGGGGTTTTGCAGAAACTCTGATTGAGATGAGTCTGCTGGATACTGGTGTGCAGCTGATGATGCTTGACACAATCTCTTTCCTGACAATAAAGCCTACTCCATGTTGATGTAGTTTTTTCTTCTCCGCTCCGCACTATTACTACTACTACCATTAATACTACCACTACCACCATCACCACCATCACCACACCCCCACTACTACTTCTACTACTGCCGCTGCCACCACCGTTGCCACTACTGCTACTACCTCTACTACTACTGCTACTACCTCTACTACTACTACTACTACGTGTTATTTACCTTCGATTTTCCTCCTTTTCTATTGTGACGGAAAGACGGTATGTTGATTGCATTTTTACTGTCGACTTTTTTTTTTCTTTTCATAACATACAACTTAAGTGGCTGATAAAAGAAGAAGTAGCACAACAAATTTCGAGTCGTTAGCTGTAGCTAGAAGCCAGATCGCAATGGCACCACCGAAAAAGACACCGCCCACTAAAAACAAAAAACGCCATCACAGGCCAAGCAGTGGCTCCATCGGCAATGAGAAAAACACTGACACGCACTTTGATCCTTTGAAGAGTCAAACAGTGGAGGAAAAAAACAAAGGGAGGGAAAGATCCTTAAGTAAGAAACAAAAAACGACAGACCAACAACAACAAAAAATCACTAGCTTTACCAACAATGGAGATAGCAGCAAAATACAAACGGAAGGGGAGGGGGCGGACATCATGGAGGGCAGTGACGATCAGAATTCAACAGTGGTTACTATTCTAAGCAGAATGGAGAAATTTATGGAAGATAACAGAAAAGAAAATGTTAACGTCAGTTTTCAACTTGACAAAATTCTTTCAGAAATTTTTGACATAAGAAAAGAAAACGATTTTCTGAGAAAGAAAATAGAAACACTTGAAAACAGAAACAGTGATCTAAGTAACGACATAAGTCGGTTTCAGAAAGGACTCAAACAGGAAAGAGAACTAAGAAACTCTTTAGAACAATACACAAGAAAAGACAACGTGAAAATCCTGAATTTACCTGGAGACTCAGACCGAGAAAGTTCAGAAGAGACAGAGAGAAAAGTGGTTGAGTTTATTCAGCAAAAACTACAACTCCCATCTTTCCAGCATCAGGACATTAGTGTAGCCCATCGAATAGGGAAATTTTCAGCAGGGAGAAACAGACCCATCGTTGTGCGTCTTGTGAGAAGGAAAACAAAAACACAGATCTTTAAAAATAAACATATCTTAAGACAGAGAAAGTGCGACATTTTCATCAGTGAGGATTTGACAAAACTGAATGCGCAAAGACTGTCGGAAATAAAACGCCACCCTGTTGTCATGTCTGCGTGGTCTTTCCAGGGAAAGTTGTTCTGTAAACTAGTAGACCTCAGGGTGCTGAACATTGAAGATGGGGATATCGATAAGATCGACAGGATACTGATTGAATCTCCCACGGAGTCTATCCGGAGCCAACGATTCCCTCATCGCGCAGGAGAGAAGTAGTCAGACAGACCGGTACACAGAGGGAGAAACAACCAGGCGAGGGGAGTTGACAGAGGAGGCAGCCGGACATCCAGAGCTTCCCACCTTCCACCGCGGAATGTGGGGCCAGGGGCAGTGCAGACGGGAGGTACCGGCGGTCAGGGCAGGCAGCCTGTCTACAGTCGGGAGGGCCAAGCCAGCAGCAGTGGGACAACCGGCAGCGGTGCAGCAGCCAGCAAATCCACGCCTGCAGCAAAGGAGGGGCAACAGCTGTGTGCGGACTACGGGCGGTCCCAGCAGGCGGCAATGTTTCCGGAGCCACAGGACCTTTCTCCCCCTCCGATGCTGACCATGTCACCCGACCTGTACTGCAGAGCAGAGAACGAAGTGTGTAGCCCCGGGTCTGAGGGCGACATGGAAGTGTTTGATGAGGTCTCTCACCTCTGATGTCTGACTTCCTGGAAAACGTGCAGTGCCCACAAGAACGAGGCTGGAGTCCGAAAAGCAGGTTGTGCAGTCAAGAGACTGAACCAGAATGTGGGATTTCCTCCAAACACCTCCTGCTCGTGTTTGTGTGTGTGTGTGTGTGTGTGTGTGTGTGTGTGTGTGTGTGTGTGTGTGTGTGTGTGTGTGTGTGTGTGTGTGTGTGTGCGTGCGTGTGCGTGTGTGTGTGTGTGTGCGTGTGTGTGTGTGTGGTGAGAATGTGTGTGCGTGTGAGTGCGTTTATGGTGTGTGTGTGTGTGCGAGTGTGAGTGAGTGGTGTATATATGTACGTGCGTGCGTGCGTGTGTGCGTGTGTGTGTATATATGTGTGCGTGCGTGTGTATGTATGCCCGGGCGTGCGGAATTATCATCTAATGTCCCACATGATTGCTTGCCTGTACACAACCGTACCGACGCTTTTTTCGGTCTCTGAATCTTGGCAGTTCCGTTAATGTTCCTTACTCTTTGTACCGACTATAACAATAGAGGGGGGGGGGGGGGGGGGACGGGACACTGTGAATATGGGGGGGGGGGGGGGCGGGACACTGTGAAGTGGGGGGGGGGGGGACGGGACACTGTGATTGTGGGGGGGGGGGACGGGACACTGTGAATGTGGTGTTGGGCTCCCGGTCTGGCGTCGGGGTTTCGGGTCGCTGCGGACACGCCCATTCGAAGATTTTGTTTGTTTGCTTCTTTTGTGAGTGTTTTGTCTCCTGTCAGGGCGTTGGTACCGATCCCGCCAGCCGGGATTTTTTCCGGTGGGTGGATGGACCATGAACCATCCATGGTCGGTCGAATGTTGAGTGGGGCGGCGCTGATGTTTGCTCCGGAAGCGGGATCCTCTTGTGCGAGATTCGTGACGCGTCGGCGGATCGTGAGCGCATCGCTGTGACCACTAGGCCTAGGCTGTCCCGTCCACCCTCGGCGTGGGAGGACCTTGTAGCTCTAGTGGAGGATGTGAAGACGTCAAAAGGAAAAATGATAATGATAAACGCGTTGTCTGTCACTGAGGTTGCCCCATGAACGCATGCGTGTATGTGCGCAAGTTGTTATATGCATGTGTTGGATAGAGCGAGCAAGCGAGTGAACGAGAGAGAGATTGTTTTTGATATCATTGTTATAATCACTGTTAGTCGTCGTAGTGATAGTATTGATATTGGAGGTGGTAATGTTGGTGGGGGTGGTGACGGTGGTGGTGGTGGTGGAGGGATGGTACGTGGTAACAGTAATCGTGGTAGCGGTGGCGGCGGTAATGGTGGTGGTGGTGGTAGTAATAGTTGTTGTAGTAATAGTGGTAGATGGTGGTGGTGGTGGTGATAGTAGTAGTGGTAGTAGTAGTAGTAGTAGTAGTAGTAGTAGTAGTAGTAGTAGTAGTAGTAGTAGTAGTAGTAGTGGTGGTGGTGGTGGTGGTGGTGGTGGTGGTAGTAGTAGTAGTAGTAGTAGTAGTAGTATAGTAGTAGTAGTAGTAGTAGTAGTAGTAGCAGTAGTAGTAGTAGTAATAGTGATTGGTGGTGGTGGTAGAAGTAGTAGTAGTAGTAGTAGTAGTAGTAGTAGTAGTAGTAGTAGTAGTAGTAGTAGTAGTAGTAGTAGCAGATGACAAGATTAACAAAATCGCATCCACACAAGGACTGCATGTAAGAAAATCTTATGAGTGTTTATTCCATAATCATGAAAATAGCAAAATAAAATGAAAAAAACCCTCCCCAGCTAAAATAAAACAAAGAACAAACAACCCAAACTAATATATTATTAAGAATAAATACGTACTAGTGGTAAAAAGTGAAGAATACAAAAAAGAATGTGAAGTAGAATTCAAACAATGCAGTCAAGGAATTGAGGAATGCTAAGAAGGAGAATGTAGACAAGAATGAAAGGAATGCAAAGAAGAAGAGGAAAAGTGTTAGGAGGAAGAGTGCAAATTTTTTTTTGAAAAATGCATAATGCAAAGCAAAAGAAGGAAAGGAAGACTGCAGCAAAAACAAGAGTCTGACGAAATAGATGACTGCAAAGAAGAAGAAGACTGTAAGCAAGAATACAAAGAATGCAAAGGATACTAATATTTATATGCTGATTAACTCCATGAACACCTGATGGTTAATTTCATGAACACCATGTAAAGTTTTATCATCAGGAAAAAAACGTTTTGAAAGGTTAAAGAAAGATCATTTATGTGAATATAGAATAAGTGTGGACCTGTGACTGGCCCCTGTCGCACACCGCAGGAGACATTTTTTTCTTGGAAGAGGTAGCTACAGAAGCATAAACAGATTGAGTGTGGTTTGATAGATAAGGTAAAAAGAATGGTGTTTTCATCTAAAGTATGTGACCAAAGGTTATGTAACAAGATATTATGATGAATGAAATCAAAAGCCAATGTTAAATCAATAAAATAGGGCTGTTTTACACGAGTGATGCTTTTTAAACCTTGACTGATGTGTATGCAAAATGCCGTTACACTCCAGAAAAGAAGAAGGAAGTAATGGGTGTGTGTATGGAGGGTTTGATTGGATTGTACATAAATCGGTTAATAGGATCACTTACATTGCTGAGATCATAGATTTCAAAGGACTGCTGTCCGCTGTAAATCACACCTGATTTTTATTCATTCATTATTAAAAAACAAAACAAAAAAACAACCACCCAACTCTTTATACAACTGCCTCATCAACTGTTTTAAAATGTTTAACAACCAATATAGACTTACAGGGACAAAGTTTTGCAAAATACATGTGAGGAATAAACTGTTCCTCGAAGTCTCTAACAGAGAGAGAGAGAGAGAGAGAGAGAGAGAGAGAGAGAGGAGAGAGACAAGAGAGACAGAGACAGACAGAACAGCACAGACAGACAGACAGACAGACACAGACACTGAGACACAGAGAGACAGAGACAGAGAGAGAGAGAGAGAGGTATTACCACCGTATTTATATTTGTATCACCACTTTCAGTCACAGAAGATATATCTGCGTCAGGGCTGCTCTGAGCCCACAAGGAGAGTGTGTCGCCCTAAGAGCAGTGCGCATGTCATTATTTCTTTTCCTGTGTGCATGTGTTGGCCTACTTGTTTCCCTGTTAAATTGGCTTTTCTTTTCTCTACACAATTGTCACTAGGGCCCACTCTCTTGTTGCCATGGGTTCTTTTACCTGCCCTGAGTGTGAGTTACACACGAGACCTCAATTTATCGTTTGGCTCGACAGACTAGCACCTAGACCACCACTCACGGTTTGGTCAGAAGACTGCTAAGATGGTGGAAGCATTCAAAAGACGAAAGCAAGGCTCTGCCAAGGAATCGCATTTCTACTGATAGAGTGACAAGGCTGACCAGATCCACAAGCCTGGAGGCCATTTCCATTCTAAGCCAGTCAGCGGCAACAAAGACAGCGGACTGAAGATGGACAAAACGTTACGTCTAGCAACCGTAGACTGCGCGGATGATAAAATAAACCAAGGTCCTGTTTGTCAACCACTTCGACCATCTTGCACACATGTTAAAACCTGATCTGTTTTTCGGAAGAATGGGCCATCGTGTGCCAGTAGGAACAGATGACAATATTTGCAAAACCTGCATACACACAGGGGTTGGATGTAAAATTTTAAAAAGTACAGAAATAAAAGAATAGAAGAAAAAAAAAAAGGTTCCAGCCCCAGACTGCCTCCACCTTTCCTAAAAAAAAAAGGAAAAAAAAAAAGACTGGGGCAGGGGAAAACACGGACGGTC
>CM060321.1:8321877-8341877 GCA_030674155.1 Stramonita haemastoma | reverse complement strand
CCACGCAGTTCATACACACACACACACACACACACACACACACACACACACACACACACACACACACACACACACACACACACACACACACACACACATATTACTAACTTGTGCCTGTCAAAATTCTGTCTGACCTAAACATTAAGGCCAATGTTTGCTGTAAAGACTTTGGCATAATGGCACTGAATGATAATTCTGTTGTGGTCAAATTAATTGATTATGCAGACTTGTTTTGTACTTTTTAAATCAAACAAGAGAGTGAAAAAACTGACAAACAATTATAAAACAGTAAAGTCACACTACTACCTGTTAAACCCCTTTTACTTTCTAAACGATTTGACATGTCGTCTCAAACTTGGTTTATTGATTAGTAGTAGTAGTTGTAGGCAACCATCAGTCTCGGAAGACTATGGAGTTGTGCTCGAGTCTTTAGGGCGCAAAGCCTGGGTAAGTAAGCACAGAGGGCAAGCTGTTACCCATGCAGCAGACCACCCCCCCCCCCTCTCCACGCCACTGGAATGGTCCATTGGAAAGGCAATGACCAATACGAATGGTTCCAGTACCGTCGCAGGAGCCGCCAGAACGTTGCCATATACAGCCCCGAGCCGTCCTGGGGACTCCCAACTCCCCGATTTTCCACAGGGATGGTGTCAAAACACGATACCTCTGTGCATGCTGGTTTTTATTTTATATTATAATTTTTTCATCCGCCCCTATCCTACCGGCACAAGGGGGAAGGGGGTTTTAACATGTGCACAAGATGTTCTGCGTGCGTTCGCACACGGGCCTCGGTTTACAGTCTCATCCGAATGATTTATTATTAGTAGTAGTAGTAGTATTAGTATTAGTATTAGTATTATCACTATTATTATCATTATCATTATATTATTATTATCATTATATTATTATTATTATTATTATTATTATTATTATTATTATTATTTATTTATTTATTTATTTACCAAACAGAAAACAACTGTCATATGAGCAAAAATACCTTGTGCTGCCGTTCAACATTAAGTGTTCGGAATTTTTTTGTTTTGTCTTGTCTTGTTCTGTATTATGAAGAAAGAAAAGCTGAGAGATAAACAAATTGATACAAATATTTTGCTTTCAGCTCAGGGAATTAGAATAAAAGATTCCCTAAAATCAGATTAATGTTTTGTACGTTTTTCTTAGGGGTTTTTGACAGACTAGAAAATAATGACACAGATCTGAAATCTTTGGATCTGATTCATTTTTTGCTTGTTCAATATCCTGTCTCCTAGGATAAATATTTCTGTTCTCCTTTTTTTTCTTCTCAAAACGAGGTGTGCTTCTTTAAACATCAACTTTCCTGCCAGAGTTGTGTAACTTGAGCAATCTTTTCTGGTTACTGTGAATGAATCAGCAATAAACTATGGATTTTTGTTCTAATGAATCAGCAATAAATTATGGATCATTGTTTAAATGAATCAGCAATAAACTATGGCTCTTTGTTTGAATAAATCAGCAATAAACTGCGTATATTTGTTTGAATGAATCAGTAATAAACTATGGCTCTTTGTTTGAATGAATCAGCAATAAACTATGGCTCTTTGTTTGAATGAATCAGCAATAAACTATAAACAATTTGAAAGAATTAGCAACAAACTATGATCTTTGTGTGAATAAATAAGCAATAAAACTATGGATCTTTCTTTGAATGAATCAGCAATAAACTATGGATCTTTGTTTTAATGAATCAGCAATAAACTATGGATCTTTGTTTTAATGAATCATCAATAAACTATGAATCTTTGTTTTAATGAATCAGTAATTAACTATAAACGTTTGTTTGAATGAATGAGCAATAAACTATGGCTCTTTGTTTGAATGAATCAGCTATAAACTATAAACATTTGTTGAATGAATCAGCAATAAGCTATGGGTCTTTGTTTTAATGAATCATCAATAAACTATAAACATTCGTTTGAATGAACCAGCAATAAACTTTAAACATTTGTTTGAATGCATAAGCAATAAACTATAGATCATTGTTAGAAAGAATCAGCAATAAATTATGGCTCTTTGTTTGAATGAATCATCATTAAACTATGGAACTTTGAATGAATCAGCAATAAACTATATATCTCTGTTTGAATGAATCAACAATAAGCTATGAACCATTGTTAGAATGAATTAGCAATAAACTATAGATCTTTGTTTGAATGAATCAGCAATAAACTGCGTATATTTGTTTGAATGAATCAGCAATAAACTATGGATCTTTGTTTGAATGAATCAGCAATAAACTATGGATCTTTGGTTGAATGAATCACCAATAAACTATGGATCTTCGTTTGAATGAACTAAGCGGTGGATCGGTGGTCTAGGTGGTCACGCGCCTTGCCTAGAAAGCAAAAAGTCCGGGTCGGAGTGTGCGGGGTTCGTATCCCGTTTGGACCCAAAACTTTTTCCCTGTCCATTAGACCATGAGTGGTGGTCTGGGCGCTAGTCATTCGGATGAGACGATAAACCGAGGTCCCGTGTGTTACACATCACTATTTAGCGCACGTAAAAGAACCCACGGCAACAAGGGGGTTGTCCCTGGCAAAATTCTGTAGAAAAAAGCCACTCTGATAGGGAAACAAATACACTTGCATGCAGGAAAAAGAAAAAAAAAAAGGGTAGGCGCTGCACATGTGGCGACGCGCTCTCCGCGCTCTCCCCGGGGAGAGCAGCCCCAATTTCACGCAGAGAAATCTGCCGTGACATAAAGTGGTACAAAATACAAAATACAATAAACTATGGATCTTTGTTTGGATGAACCAGCAATAAACTATGGATCTTTGTTTAAATGAATCACCAATAAACTAGAGATCTTTGAACGAATCAGCAATAAACAATAGATCTTTGAACGAATCAGCAATAAACTATAGATCTTTGAACGAATCAGCAATAAACCATAGATCTTTGAACGAATCAGCAATAAACTATAGATCTTTGAACGAATCAGCAATAAACCATAGATCTTTGAACGAATCAGCAATAAACCATAGATCTTTGATCGAATCAGCAATAAACTATAGATCTTTGTATAAATCAGTCAACAGTAAACTTTAGATCATTGTTCTCCAAAGACTTTTTCTGTGCATGTTTGGCAGTGACTATACCAAGAGAGCATATCCTCGGTATACTACACTACACTACACTACACTACACTACACTACACTACACTACACTACACTACACTACACTACACTACACTACACTACACTACACTACACTACATAATACGACAATACATGACCCAACACGACACTGCACTACATACAAGTATGGCAAGTTGTGATTGAATGTTGACACAATCACCGTCTGGAAAAGGTCTGGAATGTATGAACCAAACCAGTGAGTGCTGTGCCATCAATACTAAACGTATTTTGAAAAAAAAAACACCCAGAAGAGTTGAGTGGTCAGTAGTGTCAAAGGCTACAAACGAATCACGAAGAGCAAGAAGGGAGAGTTTTCATGCATCAGAAGCGAGTATAAGAGTATTTAAGATGTTGACTAGGGTGATTTTGCCACTACTGTGATTGGAAGATAAGCAGACTGAAAAGGGGGAAGGAGACTATTGAAGTAAAGGTGGGTTGTTAAGCTGTTTCAGAACTACCTTTTTTAAAGCACTTTGGAGACAAAATGTGTGTTAGAAACAGGTTTGTAGGTCCCCACCATGTTGGGATCAAGGTCGTGCCTTTTGAGTAGAGCTAGAGGTGTGACTGTTGGGCTTTGGAGAGCTGATGAAAAAAAAATCCTGCAAGATGAGATCAGTTGACTATTTTGGTAACAGCTTGGTACAAGATATGGAAGGCACTGTGAGAAAAGAGAGCAGGTATGGGGGATCAAGATCGTATGATTTTATGTAATTTCTTTCAGAATTGTTTTATGTAACAGAGTGCAATATTGATCTGCCGCGACTCTGTACAACTTCTCGGCGATGACATACGGCCAGACAGTGGAATGTGGCTCTAAAGAGGCTGCATAATACACATTTCACTACAGCCAAGTGCATGCAGAGACGCTTTGACACCCCCCACAATCGAACGTGCAAAATTCACAGTGGATCTAAATTTAGATCACGAAGCTGTGTTGCTTTCCATCGCATGAAGTATCTAATTACCGGCCGCCACATTTAATTTCTTTTCATTGTGGATAGAAGACAATAAAGGAGTGTCAATAATTTGCCTTTAAAGAGCAAAACTGGTCACCTCCAAAAACAAATCAAATGATGCATCAGATCTAAACAACTTCAAACCTGTATCATTTTCTAGTCTATCAAAACCACTTGAAAAGAAAACGTACAGAAACATGTATCTGAAATTATGGAGAAAAACGAATTGTTGCACCATTCCTATCTGGTTTTTGACCAAAGAAAGTTTGTCTCTTCAGCAATATGAAGATTGTGTGACTCCTGGCTCTCACAGTTTCTCTTTCAGTCTTTTTTCCCTGCCCCTTTAGCTGAAAGGAAAATATTGGTATTTTTTTTATGTCCATCCTTTCTTCTTATAATATCACAAGCAAGATAAAATAAAATTTATGAAAACTTCAACCTTAACGAAAGTTCAATGCATTTTTGCTCATTTGATAGAAAACAATAGTTGGTGTCTGAATGTTCAACAAAGAAGAAGACCCCCCAAATTTTAGACAACATGTGAAATCGTTTGAAAACAAAAAGAGATTTAACAGATAGGGGTGTGAACTCCACTGTGTTATAATGGTTGTTATTCAGATTTTCACTTTCTTTTTGATTTTAAAACCGAAATCTGCATGATCAATCAATTTAGTGATAATGTATTCAGTGTCAGGTACCCACGAGTTTACAGCAAACATTGGCCTTAAAGTTGAAGTCAGAAGGATTTTTGACTGGTACAAGTTAAATATAAGATGCTCTCTCTCTCTCTCTCTCTCTCTCTCTCTCTCTCTCTCTCTCTCTCTCTCTCTCTCTCTCTCTCTCTCTCTCTCTCTCTCTCTCTCAACTCATACACATTATATATCATATATATTATATAAATATACATATATATGTGCACATATCTGTGCGTATACACATTACTTTATATAGTAGATACATGATTCTTAAACAATAAACCTTGTGATCTCACGACCAGGGTTTGAGCCACATCATAGTCCCCTTTCCAGACTTTTGCCCTGAGGTTAACATCAGTACCAACTCCAGTACCCGAAAAATCCCTCAGATGAGACTTTGAAGTGTGACTATCTTGTGCACTCATCAAAACCTGTTTCACTCTCAACCAGCTGGCCATTGTGTGTTGGTAGGAACAAATGACTTTCAAAAGGTAACACACTGGTGTCATGTTTGGACTGAAAAAAAAATCCCAGTCTGACTTCATAGACAGCAAAGGATAGTGCCTCTGGTGAGGAAAAAAGGTGGCCATTTTGAAAAAAAAAAGGATTTTTTTTACGTGGCTTTTTATGATTTGTGTCTCCTACATGTTATGTCTGCATTGTTATGTGATGTTTTCAAGGGTCAGAGACCTATGGAATGATGTGTTTACCTTGCCTTACTGATACCTGGTTCTTGAAAAATGATATCTTTTTCTCTAAAAAAAAAAATCCAGATGACATAGAATGCTGACTAAGGTGCCAAGTGTTAGTTCTTATCTCTTGGTGAATAACATCCAGACAAAGCTCAAGTTCACTCCAGAACCAAGTTTGAATTTTTTTTATTCTACTGAATTTTCTCTGAATTATAGTAACAACCATATGCTGGTTCTACAAAAATGCGTACTCCTCAGTATATTTTTAAAGCCCCATCAACAAACACAGTCGATCAACACTCTCTGAAGAACCAATTCTTTCCTGGAACCCTATGCAAGCTGTGCACCTTAACATCACACTTACTCCACTCTCTCTCTCCCACTCTCTCTCTCTCTCTCTCCTTCTCTCCCTCCAGAAACTTCACTCATGTTCTTTCTGATTGCCCTCGTCAGTCACCAGGTGTAAGCTCCACCCCTTTCTATTAATAGTGTCATCACATTGGTTGTTGTATTCCAGCCAACCCTTTGGAAAGAGGGCTTAAGTCTTTCTCTCTTGTCAGTTACAAGGGGTAAACTTCACCCCTTTTTCCATTAACATCACCATCACCACAGCTGTCGTTTCAAGCCAGCAGCTTGCAAAGGGGGATAAGCCTTTCTCCCTTGTCATTCTCAAGGTGTAAGCTCTGCCCCTTTTTCATTAATAGGGTCATCACCACAGCTGTTGTATTCTAAGCTGTTAATGGGCTCTGTCTTTCTGATAAGGCCCAGTGTTTTATGGAAAAAATCAGGGTATCACCACACACTTTGAAATTCTCCATTTTTGTCTACCTGTATGAATCTTGTGGCCAAACCCCTTAAGGTAATTTTGCATGTGCGAAATATTTGCTAGACTCTCTTTTGTTGGTTGTTGTCAACAATTTTGAATGCATTTCTTTATTTCATCTAAGAAATTCTATTTTGGCTTTTCTTTATGTTTGTATTATTGGAAATTATTGCAATGTTGTGTCTATTCAATGTAAAGTATTTATTGCCTTAAAAAGTTGTATAAATACTAAAAAAAATATTACTATTGATAAGTTGAACAGTTCGATATAATAGCTGATACTCTCATAGTATAATTTTTTTGGGTAAAGCTTCATGGTTTTAAAAATGCACTTAATTCGATTGAAAAACATTTATCTGCAGGCTTAAAATAAGAAGAGGGATGGGTCTATTTTTGAATGTTTTTTTAAATTTTTATTTTGTCTTGTGCTATCATAAACAGAAAGAAAGGCAAAGGCATAGATAAACAGAAATAGTTTCCTTTCAGGTAAACGGGGCTAGAAAGAGCCCCCAAAAATACAAAAAAAGAGACTGTCTCTCCTATGTTATTTTAGGCTTCTACAGTCATCAATTTGGTCACCAGTGCTTCAAAGATGTGGTAAGCAGCATCAGCAGCAGCAGCAGCACATCAATAGCAGCAGCAACAACAGCAGCAGCAGCAGCAGCAGCAGCAATAACAACAACAACAGCAGAGTAGCAGCAACAGCAACAGCAGCAGCAGCAATAACAACAGCAGCAGAGCAACAACAACAGCACCAGCACCAATAACAACAGCAGCAGCAGAGTAGCAGCAGCAGAGCAATAACAACAGCAGCAGCAGCAGCAGCAGCAGTAGCACCAAGAGCAGGGACAGCAGTAACAGCAACAGCAGTTAACCTACAACATTAACATCGAGCTGACAGAAAATGAAGACATTTGTCATTTGCTGTTTCCTTAGTACTGCCCTGATTCTGACCATCCCTAAGTCCCTTTCGAAAAAGGTGAATCTCTCTCTCTGTGTCTCTGTCTCTCTGTGTCTCTGTCTCTCTGTGTCTCTGTCTCTCTCTGTCTCTGTCTCTCTCTGTCTCTGTCTCTCTCTGTCTCTGTCTCTCTCTGTCTCTCTGTCTCTGTCTCTCTGTCTCTGTCTCTCTGTCTCTCTGTCTCTCTGTGTCTCTGTGTCTCTCTCTCTGTCTCTGTCTGTCTGTCTGTCTGTCTGTCTGTCTGTCTGTCTGTCTGTCTGTCTGTCTGTCTGTCTGTCTGTCTGTCTGTCTCTCTCTCTCTCTCTCTCTCTCTCTCTCTCTCTCTCTCTCTCTCTCTCTCTCTCTCTCTCTCTCTCTCTCAAAGACTTTGCCTTGCATTGCATTGCCTTGCCTTGCCTTGTCTCTCTCTCTCTGTCTCTCTCTCTCTCTGTCTCTGTCTCTCTCTGTCTCTCTCTCTTTCTCTGTCTCTGTCTCTCTGTGAGTGTGTGTGTGTGTGTGCGCGTGTGTGTGTGTGTGCGTTTGTGTGTGTGTGTGCGCGCGCGCACGCGTGTGGCCGCGCGCACGCGTGTGTGCGCGCGGGCGCGTGTGTGTGTGTGTTTGTGTGTGTGTGTGTGTGTGTCAAAAAGCATATGATTGCCTATTCTATTATCATCGAAATAAAAGATTAAAAAGAAGTTTTTCCGTGTACTTCTCCCTATATCTGTTATTCACCTGGACTGCTTCAATAGACATCACCCACTTCATGATATGCGACTTTGTTGAGGAGAAACAAAAGCTTTGACCATTGTGTATCAGTGGACGACGGACAGGGCAGGGCAGAGCAGGGCAGTGTAGGGCGTGGCAAGGCAAGGCAGGACAGGAGAGGACAGGAGAGGACAGGACGGGGAAGGGAAGAACAGGACAGGATAGGACAGGACATGATAAAACAGGACAGGACAGGACAGGGCAAAAACAGGACAGGACAGAACAGGATAGAACAAGACAGGGAAGGGCAAGGCAGGGCAGGGCAGGACAGGATAGGACAGGGAAGGACAGGACAGGACAGGATAAAACAAGACAGGACAGGGCAGAACAAGACAGGACAGGACTGGACTGGACAGGAAATGGAAGGACAGGACAGGACAGGACAGGACAGAGCAGGACAGGACAGGACAGGAAAATGGAAGGACAGGACAGGACAGGACAGGACAGGACAGGCAGGCAGGAGACAGGACAGGACAGGACAGGAAATGGAAGGACAGGACAGGACAGGACAGGACAGGGCAGGTGGATAGTTAGAGTTAACACACCCCGCCTAGAAAGCAGTACATTCCGGGTTTGAAATATGAAGTGGCTCAATTCCTGTTTGAACCAGAATCCTACCCCCCCCCCCCCCCTCCAAACCATTAGTCCATAAAGAGTGGTCTGGGTGCTAGTTTTCTGAATGAGATGATATACAAAGGTCCCGGCCGAGTGTTACACACATTTAGCGC
The DNA here is from genome assembly GCA_030674155.1 of Stramonita haemastoma. NCBI lineage: Eukaryota > Metazoa > Mollusca > Gastropoda > Neogastropoda > Muricidae > Stramonita > Stramonita haemastoma. The sequence continues at coordinate 8,333,108 of CM060321.1, read as the reverse complement.
ACGTAAAAGAACCCCTGGCAACACGAGAGGTATTCCCGGCAACAGTCTGCAGAAAAAGCTGCTCTGCCAGGGAAACAAATACAGTTGCAAATAGGCAAAGAACCCCCAAAAATGGGTGCTGCTGCTCTTGTGGCGATGCACTCTCCCCCCATGGAGAGCGGCTCAAATTTCGCTTCAAGACATCTGCTGTGAATTAAAGTGACATACAATACACTGCAATACAATACAATACATACAATACAATACAATACAATACAATACAATACAATACAATACAATACAATACAATACAATAATCCATTTTCATCTTGCCACTTTCCTCCTCCAAACTGTTCAGAAACACACCAACAGCCAAACGCTTCGTTTCCTCTCTCTCTCTCACTCCCACCTCTCTCTCTCTCTCTCTCTCTCTCTCTCTCTCTCTCTCTCTCTCTCTCTCTCTCTCTCTCTCTCTCTCTCTCTCTTCTCTCTCTCTCTGTCTCTCTCTCTCTCTTTCTCTCTGTCTCTGTCTCTGTCTCTGTCTCTGTCTCTCTCTCTCTCTCTCTCTCTCTCTCCTCCTCCCTCCCTCCTCCTCTCTCTCTCTCTCTCTCTCTCTCTCTCTCTCTGCATGTGTGTTGTGTTTTATTATTTATTTAGCTTTTTAACTATTTTATACTTTTATATCGAGGATAATAGGATAAGCACTCAAGTGCATTTTTCATCCAGTCCCCGTGTGTATGCAGTTGTATGAATATTGTCATCTGTTCCCACCGGCGCACAATGGCCTACTCTTACGAAAAGCAGAACAGGATTTAATGTGTGCGCAAGATGTTTTGCGTGCGTTCGCACTCGGGGCCTCGGTTTACAATCTCATCCGAAAGACTTGTAGGGAGAGTGGAGTCAGCACTGATGTTACACACTCTGTGTGTGTGTGTGTGTGTTGTGTGTGTGTGTGTGTGTGTGTGTGTGTGTGTGTTTTGTGTGTTGTGTGTTTTGTGTGTGTGTGTGTGTGTGTGTGTGTGTGTTGTGTGTGTGTGTGTGTTGTGTTGTGTGTGTGGTGTGTGTGTGTGTGTGTGTGTGTGTGTGTGTGTGTGTGTGTGTGTGTGTGTGTGTGTGTGTGTGTGTGTGTATGTTGCAGGAAGAGGGACAGCATCACAGAAGTAGAAGGAACCTACGTGAGTGCAGTTTCAAGGAAGAGTGTCACACTGCCGTGTGCATACAGATAAAAACAGTGAAGAATGCTACCTGTCTCACTGAGCTGAAGTGAGTGGTTGAAATCACCTACCCTGCCTTTTGCACACCTGGTCATTATTTCTTCATATCTTGTCTTGTCTTGTCTTGTGACTTTTTGTAAAGCATATAAATTATATATATACATACACATATAATATGTATATATATATATATATATATATATATATATATATATATATATATATATATATAATATATATATATATATATATATAGTCTCCTTCCTTGTCAAATGCTCAGACAGCAGGAAACTCCAGAGGTCCTGACAAATGCTATGGTACACTGAAGGGCCTCCAGGGAGGGAGGGGGGGGGGGGTCTTGAGAGCTTTTCCCTCATTGGCAGGTCAGTAGGCCCTCAAGTATTGTTTTGGAATGATAGACAGGTCTGAAGGAAGTGTTCGTTCCACTGTGTTATGGATGGGAGAAATGCCACAGGAGCATATCACAGAATCATCACATGATCAGCATGAAGAATATCAGGTAAAGTACATGTTACAGGAAGAAGAGGTGGTCTCACGCTCAATGCCCAGAAAACTAAAGTGCTGCATGTTGCCAGAACCAGTTGCCAAACAGAGCATAATTATGAACACGACAAATCTGTTAAGAAAATGTCCCAGGCTTTATTTTTTGTTCATCTTAGCTCAGTCAAAACAAAGGACGGATCATGTACCAAGACAGACAAACAGGAATATGCATGGTTTAAAGTAGAATGACGCAAGTAAACAACATCTGGAAAGATTGGAGCATTCCCTACCAGCCGAAAATGAAAATTATGAAGTGATTAGCATGTACCATCATGCTATACATCTAGATCTATGACTGTGAATGCTGAACAAAAAGAAAAGGCGATGACAAAAGAATCGAAGCATCTGAGTTGTGAGGATTTATATTTTTAGATGGTTGCTCTGGGTCAGTTAAGCAAAGGAAAGAACAAACGAAAGCATATTAGACGAGCTGAGAACAACAGAAAACTTCTGAAGTTAATAAATGAAAAGAAATTAAAATATACACGTCATACTACGACAGGAAAACTTCTAAAGTTAATAAATGAAAGAATAAAATATACACGTCATACTACGACAAGAAAATTCTAAAGTTAATAAATGAAAAGAAATTAAGATACACAGGTCATACGCTATAAAACCAAGATACCGACTTTGTGAAAGTTGTCTTGAAGGCAAGACCAAGGCAAAAGAAATCTAAATAAAGGCAGACCACCGGCTTCTCTCATTGGCAACATCACTGAATCCTGTGGCATGAAAATCCATGAAGTCAGCAGGGCCATCAAAGACCAGAGCAAATGGAAAAGGAGGATCATCTTGGTATCATTGGGTGTGGCGGTTAACATTTATTTTTTATTCTTTTACTTTTATATCGAGGACAATGGAATAAGAACTCACGTGCTTTTTTTACATCCAGTCCCCGTGTGTATGCAGTTTTTGTAAATCATGTTATCTGTTCCCACCGGCACACTATGGCCTACCCTTACGAAAAGCGGAACAGGATGTAACATGTGCGCAAGATGTTCTGCGTGCGTTGGCACACGGGGCCTCGGTTTATAGTCTCATACCTTTAGACCTTCTTACCTTTAGATAGGTGCGACAAAAGACAAATAGCACTGGGAAAAAAATTATCAAAATCATGTTGTTCATGATTTTTCTTTTGCACAAAAGAGATACTTTCATTCAATTCTACCTTCAATGGGCAGCCAGTGAAGAGAATGCAGAAGTAGAGAGTAACATAGCACAAGAAGTACAGCAGGATTTTGTATTCTCTGGGGACTGGATCAAAAGATACTTGGGGAAGGCAACCAGACAGAAGAGAATGACAGTAATCAAGTCAAAAGCACGAGGGTACAGACAAGGGTTTTAACAGCATCCTGGGAAGAAAATAACAAACTGAAATGATTCTGCGCGGGTAGTTTAGAGTAGCAGGTTTGACAGAGAGAGGAGAAATCTGTTTCAACACAACAAGAGTTTGATCAAGGGAAACAGCAACATTCTGAACAGTTTTAGAAACACGAATAATTATGCCAGATTCATTCAACTGAATGGTTTGTAGGAGCTACTCAGAGTTGTGTGGGAAGATGACAAAATAATCATTATCATTTTGGTTATCGTGTGATTGTTGATTGTCACCCATGTCTTCATGTCAGAGACCTTTGTTCCTGTGACAGAAATACTGATAACCAGAACTGGAACTGAGCTTAAAACTGCACTGTACACAGCTGAATGGAACAGCACTCCTGACTTGGTCTTAATGACTATGTCACCTTAACTTAAAGACATTGTGATTCTGATCTTAAGAATGTGTCACTCTGACTATAACTGTACATGATCTAATGACCATGTCACTCTGATCTTAATGACATGTCTACTCCGATCTTAATGACCATGTCACTCTATCTTAATGACAGTGTCACTCTGATCTTAATGACAGTGTCACTCTGATCTGATGACAGTGTCACTCTGACCTTAATGACATTGTTACTCTATCTTAATGACAGTGTCACTCTGATATAAGGCATGTCACTGATCTAGTCTGTGCTCTATTAACAATGTACTGATCTCGTGACCTGTACCTTAATCTCGTGTACTCTAATCTTAATGACATGTGTAACTCTAATCTTAATGAATGTTCACTCTAATGTTAATGTCAGTGTGACTCTGACTTAATGACATGTTACTTCAATCTTAATGACAGTGTCACCTGATTAATGGCCATGTCACTCTGATCTTAATGCTCTGTGACTCTGATCTTCACAATATGTAACGTGATCTCGATGACGTGTCACTTGACAATTACAGTGTCACTTAATCTTAATGACTGTGACTCTAATCTTAATGACAGTTAACCTCTAATTTAATGACAGTGTCACTCTGAATCTTAATGACAGTGGACATGTCTCTGATCTTAATGACAGTGGACAGTGTGACTCTGATCTTATGACATGGAATGTGATCGACTAAAAGTGTGACTGATCTTAAGTGTGACTCTGTTAATACAGTGTACTCTAATCTTAATGAATGTGCGGATGATCTTAATGACAATGTGACTCATTGTGACTGTTGTCTACCTTTTGTGGGGGGTATTATGACGACTCTCAAATTTAAAGCAGTGATACCTCTGAAAATGTGCCTTCTCTCTTGTCAAACATGGCCTGCTGCCTTCAAGATATCCCAAAATGGATGATACAAACAAGTTTCAACTAACTGAAAATGAAACTGAAGCCATGCTTTTAGGGACCAAATATAAACTCCCCTCCATCACAAGAGTTTTAATAGAATTTGGCAATCCGTCAGTCCCTCTAACTGTGATGGGGAGGGACAGGTTTGTTGTTGTTATTATTATTATTGTTATTATTATTTATTATATATTATCATCATCATCATCATATCATATTATTATTATTATTATTTTATTTTATTTTATTATTATTATATTATGTATTATTAATTATTATTATTATTATTATTATTATTATTATTATTATTATTATTATTATTATATTATTATATATTATATATATTATTATATGTCTAGTGTAATGTTATATGTATCATCATCATCATCATCATCATCATATATTATTATTATTATTATTATTATTATTATTATTATTATTATTATTATTATATCATCATATCATCATCATCATCATCATCATCATCATCATCAGTATCATTCATCATTATCATTATCATCATCATTAACATTGTTGACGACAGATACTCCTGACAGTATTTATGACTCTGACATGGACTTAACCATCGCTCTTTGCCAAACTTGTCACAGCTGCCTATGTCCACAAGGTGAAATATGCAGAGAAACAGAGGTATCACGCCTCAAACGGAATGTCGTGTTGTATACCTACCTGTGTAAAAAGTCCCGATGTGGATTCATCACTGACAGAACACCCGCACTCCAGTCAGAATGGTATTTTTGTTAATTGCTGAGTTAAAGTCAGTGTTTGCTGCAAACACTTTGGTATACTGCCATTGAATAATTCTGTTATCACCAAATTTATTGAATATGCAGATTTATTCTTTTTAAATCGAACAAGAGAGTGAAAAACTGAATGACATCCAATTATAAAACAGTAAACTTTACATTCCTACCTGTACAACCACCTTTACTTTCTAAACGATTTCACATGTCATCTCAAACTTGTTTTTTTTATTATATTTTTTGTTATTCTTCATTAAACGTTCATACAGCAATTATTGTTATCTGTCATATGAGCGGAAATGCGTTGAGCTGCTGTTCAGCGTTAGGTTTTCGGGGTTTTATTTTGTCTTGTCTTGGTCTGTTATATTGGAGAAAGAAAGGCAGGTGCATAAACAAAAATACAAATACTTTTCTTTCAGCTAGGAGGGTAGGGAAAAAGACTGAAAGAGAAACTGCCAGAGCCAGATGTCACACAATCTTGATGACGCTGTAGGACAAACTTGCTTTGGTTGAAAAACCAGACAGAAATGGATGCAACAGTTTGTTTCTCTCCAGAAAACCAGACAAATGTATGCACACGTCTTTTTTTAAAATGGTTTTTGATGAACTAGAAAATAATTATACAGATCTGAAATCGTTTGTATCTGATGCAGTTTTTGCTTGTGTCCTAGACCAAATAATAATTTCTGTTTTCTTTTTTTTCCCCAAAACTACGTGTACTTTTCCTGCCACAGTTGTGTGACTTGAGCAATCTTTTCTTGTGATTTGAATGAATCAGAATTGACTATGGATCTTTAAATGAATCAGCAATAGACTATGGATTATTGTTTTGAATGAATCAGCAATAAACTATGGATCTTTGAACGAATCAGCAATAAACTGTGGATCTTTCATTGAATGAATCAGCAATAGACTATAAATCTTTGTTAGACTGAATGAGCAATAAACTATATGTCTTCGTTTAAAAGAAATCAATAATAAACTATTGATCTTTGTTAGAATTAATCAGCAACGAATTATAGATATTTTAACGGATCAGCAATTGACTATGTATCTTTGTTAGAATGAATCAGCAAATGAATCAGCAATAAACTAGAGATCTTTGTTAGAATAATTAGCAATAAACTTTGGATCTTTATTAGAATGATTTAGCAATAAACTAGGAATCTTTGTTAGAATAATCAGCAATAAACTTTGGATCTTTGTTAGAATGATTCAGCAATAAACTATGGATCTTTCTTTGAATTAATCAAGATACTCAAGATAACTGTATTTCTACATCCTTTTCTGCTCCAAAAAACCCTTGCAAAATAGTTGGAACATTGATATGTGTACTACAATCGCGATGTCAGCATGCTACATACTGGATGGATCTTTGGATAAACCAGTAATAAACTATGGATTTGTGTGTTAATGAATCAGCAATAAACTTAGAACCTATTTTTTGAATTAATAGGCAGTGAACTATGGATATTTTTTTAATTAATCACGATAAACTATAGACTTTTCTTTGAATAAATCAGCTATTAAGTATGGGTCATTGAACAAATAAACAATGAACTATCGATCTTTGTTTGAATGAATCAGCGCCAGTAAACCATGGATATTTGTTTGAATGAATCGGCAATAAACTATAGATCTTTGAACGATTCAGGAATAAACTATGGATCTTTGAATGAATCAGCAATAAGCTATGGATCTTTGTTTGATTGAATCAGCAATAAACTGTGAATCTTTCTTTGAATCAATCAGCAATAAAATGTGGATCTTTGTGTGAATGAATCAGCAATAAACTATGGACCTGTGTGAATGAAACAGCAACGAACTATGGATCTTAGTTCCAATCGATCTGCAGCCACTATGGATCGTTGTTCTCCAAAGACTGTTCCCGTGCATGGTTGGCAGTCTCTATGCTAACTATCAGAGGTACATGCAGATGCATAGGGTGGCAATGCACAGACTATCAGAAACACGGACAACATGGACCGGGCATTCAGTGTATCAGCGCTGAAATGAGGTCTATGGCTAACAGCAACACCAGCTTTTTTAAAAATTTATTTATTTATTCTTTTATATCGAGGATAACAGAATAAGCAATCATGTGCTTTTTTTTCATCCGGTCCCCGTGTGTATGCAGTTTTGTAAATCTGTCATCTGTTCCCACCGCACACGATGGCCTACGAAGCTTACTTCAATGAGTATGCTCCAGAACCACGCTGTTTAATTAAGGGAACACACTTGAAGTGATCTGATACGTCCCCCCCCCCCATCTCCCACTTTCTAGCATGCACACCATGATACTTTGTTCACGGGTTACTCAGAAATTTGCTGGCAGAACAGTGGGATGGTCTGGTCAGAGCGTCCAGATTCTGATCTGGTCATGATTCGAGAGCCTTGAGTTGGCGCTGAGCCGTTCGTATCAGATTTTTCTCCTGGAGTTACCAAACTGGGTCTGGTTCTTCCTAAAACGTTCCTACAGCAACTATTGTTGTCTGTCTTATGAGCGAAAATGCGTTGCGCCTTCGCCTTTAAGCGCCGAACACGTCAAGCCCTGCGCATCCGATTTTTGGCGTGGAAGAGATTTTTTTTTTTTTAAGTCTTTCTGGAAAGAAAGACAGGAGGATGGAACAAGAAGGGAGAAAATAGGCAAGGAGGTAACAGCAAGCAAAAGACACAAGAAGAAACAAGAAAAGGGAAAGAAAAGAGAAAATTCCTGACACAGTTTTTCCTGAAGGTGAGGAATGCTATTCATGCTGAAATACCCCCAGCTCTCACGGAGGAACAACAGGGTCTGACTTCATTCCCCAACCCATGACCTTAGCCCCTGTATATAATGCCTGACATCCTCTTCACCCACCAGTCTAGATTTAATTATTTTCTTAATTATTGTATTCATTTCATTCGTTTATTTCGAGAATAATGGAATAAGTACTCTTGTGTTTTTTTCCATCTAGTTCCTGTGTGTATGTAGTGTTGTGATTGTTGGCATCCATTCCCACAGGCGCACAATACCCTACCCCTAGATGTTCTGTGTGCGTTCGCACACGGCACCTCGGTTTATAGTGTCATCTGAGGGACTTTTTGAGGGGGGAGTGGAGTCAGCACAGATGTAAACTCCAGAGAAAAATCCTCTTGAACGAGATTCGAACCCGGGTCAGCAGATCACGAGCTCATCACTCTGACCACCTGGTTATCCTGTCCCCTGAAACTTTTGTTGAAAAAGGATAGGCAAGTCATAGCTGGTATTCTGATGACAGGAATGTGCCCAGCATGCAATCTCCGGCCTGCAGATGGACACCCACACCACAAAGACATCTACCCCGTCCAGAGTGCAGAAGTTGAAGCTTCAGTAAACTCGTTAAAGAAACGGTTTGGCTTGAGTACGTCACGTGCTTTAGTCTTTTTTGATGCTCCTAAGTCTCAATGAGAGAGCAATTCGGCTTTTATCTCCACATCAGTAGTACTTCCAGTCAGTTGATTAGAGTCTCCACCACAACCTAAACAGCAATGGTGAACTGCGTGCCGTTAGAGAACCATGACTTTTTTATATTCTATTTTATACCACTTTATGTCACAGCAGAGTTCTCTGCGTGAAATTCGGGCTGCTCTCCCCAGGAGAGCGCGTCGCCACAAGTGCAGCGCCTACCCATTATTTTTTTTCCCCTCAGGGATGGTGTCTAAACACGACACCTGTGTGATGCTGGTTTTCTCTTATAAAGAGTTCCATCAAGAGAGGTTTTATTATTATTTATTTTTTTTATTTTTTTTACTGAGTCTGGCTCTGTTCCAGTTGTCATTTAGTTGTCAGAAGGAGGCTGGGCAGTAAATTCTACTGCGGATGCTTCAGATTGGGACAGGACAAAACAGGACGGACACGGAGGACAGGAATAGGACAGGACAGACGGACGGGACAGGACAGGAGGACAGGACAGGACAGGAGGACAGGACAGAACATGGACGGGACGGGACAGGACGGGACAGGGCAGGAGGGACAGGACAGGGCAGGACAGGAGGACAGGTGACAGGACAGGACAGACGGGGACGGACGACAGGGCAGGCACCACTGGACATCACCGAAGTAGTTCAACACTGATGCAAGGTCATCACTTCAGGCAGGTGTCCCAACAACGCCCACACAGTGATAAGAGGACTCGTGTGGGTGGTGCGTGTGTGTGTGTATGTGTGTGGTGTGTGTGTGTGTGTGTGTGTGTGTGTATGTGTGTGTGTGTGTGTGTGTGTGTGTGTGTGTGTGTGTGTGTGCGTGCGGCGCGCGCCCTATTTCCTCTCCCTCGCTGCTTTACATTCCTTGACCCTAAAGAGGGCACGTACCCATTTACAGCTGGGTGAACTGGGGACGCACTGAAGCCAAGGCGCGTGAACAGATCACCCGTCCAATTGGTAACCACGCTCGATGCTGCTTAACCTTAGATTGGGGAAAGTAAGTACTCTGACCACTGAGCTATCCCGTCCCCTACGGCAGTTTGTGACAAAGATAACAGGTATAACAGATATAACAAAGAATTTTATCATTAAGCTGACAGGTATAAGCAGACACAAAGAAGTTTTGTCACAAAAATGACAGGTATAAACAGACACAAAGAAGTTTTGCCTCGAAGATGATGGGTATACACAGATACAAACAGAAAAGTTTGTCGCAAAGATGACAGGTAAAAAAACAGATACAAACAATGAAGTTTATCACAAAGATGACAGGTATACAGAGACACAAAGAATTTTTGTCCAAAGAGGATAGGTATAGACAGACATAAAGAAGTTTTGTCACAATTACGATAGGTATAAACAGATACAAACATAGAATTTGTCCTAAAGATGACAAGTATAATAGCAGGTACAAACAAAGAAGTTTTGCCACAAAGATGACAGGTATACACAGATACAAACAGAAGATTTTTCCCATTGATGACAGAAATACACAGAAACGCACAAAAGAAGTTTGTCACAAAAATGACAGGTATAAACAGATACAAACAGGGAAGTTTGTCACAATCGCAAACGATGAACATTGATAAGACGTATTTTCATCTACGTCGTCGTAGAACGCTCATGCAGAAACTATTCTTGTCTATCATATGAGTAAAAACATGCATTGAACTGCCGTTAAGCGCCTGATAAGTCATGCAAAGCGCATCGGACTTCGACACAGGAGAGAATTGTTACATTGTAAGTCTTTCTGGAAGAAAAGGGCACGGGAAAGAACCCCTTTAGACAAGAAAATAGATAAGAAGGAGGTAACAGAAAGAAAAGGAACAAGGCATAAACAAAGAGAGGGATAGAAAAGAGGGACTTCCTAGTGCTCACAGAGCTTCCAGAAGGTGGGGATGCTATTTATAGTGACAGGCTTCCCCCCCCCCCCCCCCCCCCCCCCGTATCCCCACTAAGGAAGACGGATGACAAATAGTATCCAGCATTTCTTCTGATGTCTTGAGTTGGATGAATCTCGCCGAGTACAACTTGATCAAGACCAAGACTAGTTGCTTGAATAACTCATAAAGTATGATGCTGTGTGTGACCTTTGCCAAGGAATGTTGAGGAGCCATCAGCCAGTTTTCATTGTTCCATGTGTTATACTGAGAAAAAAAGTGAGGTTAAATCCTAGAGCTTTTTCTTTAGTAACAATTCCATCTTCTTTTTCGTATGATATCAGTTCTTTACCACATTACACTACAGTGTAGTACAGCACAGAACAGTACAGTACAATACGCTATATTAAACTACACTCCACTACACTGCACTACACTACACTCATACTTTTTACATGAGGCAGCAATTGTGGTGGCTCTGTGTTGAACGTTAGATGTGTGTGTTTTCCTGCTTCCTTTTGAAAATTTTTTTTTAACATCTTCGTGTATGTGATTTCACCCAGAATTGTTTGGCCAGGGGTATTTTCCTTTGTTATAATCTACTTTTTGAAATATTTTAATTGATAAATTTTGATCTGCTGTTTGAGTGTTGAAATTTTGTATTGACCTAAGGGTTCTGTTCATCTAACTGTGCTGGTCTCTGTGACCTACTTCACCCTGACCCTGCTG
>CM060321.1:8286877-8309377 GCA_030674155.1 Stramonita haemastoma | reverse complement strand
CTCCATCAGGACGACAGTGATGGTTCTGGTAATTTCTTGTGCGTTTGTGATTCTGACGATGCCTGTGTGTGTTGATCTGATATTGGATCCCTACATACAGGAGTACTTTAGTCGACATCCTCACAACTCTGCCCAACGTTTCTTAATTCAGACAGTGTTTTTTCTGATGTGGTACACCAACAGTGCCATCAACTTTCTGCTCTACTGCCTGACTGGAAGCAAATTCAGGAAGGAGTTTATCAGCTGGATCCGCTGCGGTGAATCTCAGAATCCCTCTGCTCCATCCATCCATGCATCAGAGAAATGAAAGGCAGAAACACACAACATCAAGGACCACAGTGTGTTGTCTGAATAACTTTGCTTTGTTTGGAAAGACAGAGATAAAATGGTAGGAAGCGTTCACCCATGTTGTGCATATTTTATGTGTGTGTGTGGTTTGTGTGGGTTTTTTTTAGGGGGGGGGGGTTGTTATTGGTCTTTCTACCTAAGTATTTATTCACTGAAAAGTGGAAGTAGATATGTTAACTGTCTTAGCATGGCTGTTCAGTACAGCAGAAGAAAAAGTAGCTGATCTGTTTTGCTGTTTTATAGGGTATGAATCACCAATGACAGTTTAGGGATCATGCTGCTATCATGTGTGTATTTTATGACTCTATGCACATATACACAACAAACACACACAGCACACGCACACGCACACAGACACAAACACAAACACACACACATACACATTTCTATTTTGTTTAATATCACTTCATATGTAAAGACGTTGAATTAAAGAATCAAAGCACACACACACACACACACACACACACACACACACACACACACACACACACACACACACACACCGCGCGCGCGCGCGCGCGCGCGCGCGCGCGCACGCACGCACGCACGCACACAAACATATGCACACAACAACAGCCTGCATGCCTTGTCATTCCCAGTCACTATCACCTGCTGTTCAGTCTATGATATCACCCATGCTAATGTACAAAAAAAGTCTATACAAAAACAACCTGTGTGGTCGTAGGGGAGCAAAGCATCAGAGACCTCACTTCTCCAGAGGCCAGAATATTCAGAACGGCCTCCATCTCCTCTCCCTCCCTGCATAACTTTCCCTGTACCTTAAGAGGCCAGGTACCAATTTACAGCTGCAGGAATTGGGGGACTGTACTGAAGCCAAGGCATGCAAACGGTCACCCACCCACTTGGTAACCACGTTCAATGCTGCTTTATGTTGGCTCGGAGAAAGCAAATACTCTGACCACTGAGCTACCCTGTCCCCAAAACACATTTTGTGGTGGGTTGTTTGTGTTGGTGCTAGTCTTGTAGCTTACTTTATTACTATACAAAAACAAAGTGAAACAGTTATAGTAATGCAGGTGATAGATGGAATCACTGATAATGATATTGATGTTGTTGGTGGTGATGGTGGTGGAAGTGTTGTTGTTGTTGTTGTTATTGTACACTCCTTAGCTTAACACCTTGGAGGTCACCCAAAATACACACTCTAACTCACTTAGCCTACCTAGGAAGCACTGTAAATCGGAAATGCACATTGGATGAAAAGCTTTGTGTATATGTAAGGCTCTTTTGAAGAACTCCCCCACATAGGCAGCCAATATATGGCTTCTTATGATTTTTTCTTTTTAAAAGAAAGTACAGATTGTTATTCGTAGAGCTTGTTATGGCTGGGGTGTTTGGAGTGCTTAAGGAGAGGTGGTACCTTTGTAAACCTGGCAGTAGCATCCTTCGGGATGGACGGGAGCACTGGTCCTCACTTGGCACTCAACTCTCACTTCTGGGTCCGGGTCCTTAACCCACCCACACCCCGGTAACCGCTTCTACTGGCGGGCGAAACGTTGTGAGGGGCTGGTGCATTCTTACCCACCAGTAGGAGTCTTGGAGAGGAGATGGGCGCCACCAAGCTTCCTCAAGCCCACTGCAAGGACATGATGAGTAAAACAAAACAGAAAGACATGCCGGATCGGTCGAGGCCCGGATCAACAACGACCGCGCTACCCACTGCAAGTCTCCAGGGTGGGAGTGACAAGTGTGCTACTGGGGCAGAACAAACCCTAAAGCTTCCAGATAAAGGGACAACCATTGGTACATGGAATGTAAGAACTCTGTACCAAACAGGAAGAGTACAGGAACTTACACATGAATTACAGAGGTATAAATGGGACATAGTAGGGCTTGCGGAAGTCAGATGGATTGGCTTTGGAGAAACAACCACGCAAGATGGCCACAAAATATGGTACAGCGGAGAAGAAAAACTACATCATCATGGAGTAGGCTTTATTGTCAGGAAAGAGATTGTGTCAAGCATCATCAGCTGCACACCAGTATCCAGCAGACTCATCTCAATCAGAGTTTCTGCAAAACCCCAGAATCTCACCATCATCCAAGTGTATGCTCCAACATCTGACTACGATGACGATCAGATAGAACAATTCTATGAAGAACTTGAAAACGTCATCTCCAAAACGCCCAAAAAAGACATCCTTATTGTGGAAGGCGACTGGAATGCTAAGGTGGGACCTGATGCCTATGACACCTGGGCAGGAACCACAGGACGATTTGGACTGGGAGAAACAAATGACAGAGGACAGCGGCTGCTGGAATTCGCAAAGAAGCACAAACTGACTTTGGCTAACACACTCCACCCTCACAAGCCATCCAGAACATCAACCTGGCACTCACCAAATGGTCTGATTCATAATCAAATTGATTACATTCTGTCACCCCAAAGATTCAAATCCAGCATAAACAAGGCAAACACAAGAACATTCCCAGGAGCTGACATTGGCAGTGACCACGACCTTGTACTTACCACCATCAGGCTGAAACTGAAAGCAAAACAACAGCCAAAAAGCCCACGCATAAGATTCGACCTGGAAAAACTCAAAGACCCAACAGTGGTTGAGATCTTCCAAGCCAACATTGGAGGAAAGTTCGCCGCACTCACAGCCATCGACAATGATGTGGACACATTGGCCAACAACATCAAAGAAGTGCTAACGACAGCAGCAGAAGAAACATTAGGAAGAAGCAGAACAAAGAAACAACCTTGGGTGACAAATGAGGTTCTTGACCTCTGCGACAAAAGAAGAGAACTTAAAAAACAAAAGTTCACAAGTCAAGAAGCTTACAAGAAGTACATGGATAGCCACAGAGAAGTGAGGAAAAAGATGAGAGAAGCCAAAGAAGCGTGGATAGAAGAACAATGCAACAACATCGAAGCTGGAATGACCAAGGGAAACAGCAAAACAGCTTACGACACTTTGAAAGCACTAACGAAAACCACACAGCCTAAAGCCTCTGTTATTGAAGACAAAGAAGGAAATCTTTTAACGGAAAACAATGCCATCCTCCAACGCTGGACAGAATACTGTGAGGGATTGTACAACTACCCACTACGCCCAGATACCAACATAGTTTCTGACAAACCCCCTGAACACCAAGATAAAGACCCACCAATACTAAGGTGTGAAGTAGATGCAGCTATTAGACAATTGAAGAAGGGGAAGTCCCCTGGAATCGATAACATCCCAGCTGAACTCATAAAAAATGGAGGGAATGAAACAGCAAGGCGATTCACAGAACTTTGTCAGAAGATCCACGACACCAAAGAATGGCCAAAAGAATGGACACAGTCTCTTGTAATACCCCTGCCAAAGAAAGGAAACCTCAAACAATGCCAGAACTACAGAACCATCAGTCTCATAAGTCATCCTAGCAAGATCATGCTGCAGGTAGTCCTCAACAGACTGAAAAACCAAGCGGAAAAACTCCTGGCAGAAGAACAAGCGGGCTTTAGACCAAAACGCAGCACAATGGAACAAATTTTCAATCTGAGAATTCTGATAGAGAAGCATCTCCAACACCAAAAAGACTTGTACCACAATTTCATAGACTTTAAAAAGGCCTTTGACAGGGTATGGCATGACGGCCTCTGGCAAGTACTCAGGCACTTCAACATTGACAGCTGTCTAATTGAAGTCATCAAAGCTCTGTACGAGAACGCAGAAAGTGCAGTTTTTATGAATAATCACGTGGGCGAGTTCTTCAAGACCACGGTTGGGGTTCGCCAGGGCTGCCTTCTCTCACCTGTACTCTTCAACCTCTTCCTCGAAAACATCATGACAGAGACACTGCAAAACCACCACACTTCCATCTCCATTGGTGGAAGACCCCTTTGCAACCTCAGATTTGCAGATGACATTGACCTCATGGGCAGCAGCAAACAAGAACTGCAAATCCTCACAGACAATTTAACAGATCGAGCGAGCGCATACGGCATGGAGGTCAGTACAGAGAAATCAAAGATCATGGTCAACAACGCGAGTAATGACATCACGGAAATAAAGATGAATGGAGAAACACTAGAAGAGGTGAGCCAATTCAAATACTTAGGCTCCATCCTAACAAAAGATGGCACATCAAACAATGAAGTGAAAGCTCGCATTGCAACAGCAACATCTGCTCTAGTCAGACTCGAGAAGATCATCAGAAGCAACAACATCAGCTTCTGCACCAAATACCACCTTTACAAATCCCTCGTGATATCTATCCTCCTATATGGCTGTGAATCATGGACTCTGACAGCAGAGTTAGAGAGGAGAATCCAAGCATTCGAGAACAAGTGCCACAGAAGACTCCTCAAAATATCATACAAAGAACACAAGACCAATAACTATGTGATAGAAGAAATCAAAAAGCGTGTGGGCCCCCAAGAGCCTTTGCTCTCCACCATAAAGAGGAGAAAGCTGATGTGGTTTGGTCACACCACAAGACACAACACCCTAGCAAAAACCATCCTGCAAGGAACAGTCGAGGGCAAGAGAAGAAGAGGCCGCCAAAAGAAATCATGGGTTGACAACATCAAAGACTGGACCGCCCAACCCCTGCAACACCTCCTACTAGCCACGCAGGATCGTGAAGCATGGAAAAAGATCTCTGTTGCGTCTTCTCTCATGTCCCCCCTACGTCCCTTGGGACATGGGACTGAGTGAGTGAGTGAGTGTTATGGCTGAAGACAATCTCAACATAACATTCTATACCATAACAACAATTTGGTGGAGGAACATAAAGACTTAGCTTACATCAAGAACTGAAAACAATTTTCATCTGGATAAGAGTGTTAATGTTGGAAGTTTCTATTCCTTGTGGAATTTGATATTGATAGATGGTGGATCTGTGTGCGTTTTTGTTGCGTGTGCGCATATGGGGCTTACCATGCACTTTGCTGCTGTGCATTATATTGTATATTATCATTACATATTTGTGCGCTACTACGCATTTTCGACTACACTGTACCAGGTTTCCTTCCAAGAAACTTGCTGTATTCAAACGTGGGACCCATCTTTGGGGCTGCGGGGCCATGCATGTCAAAGTTACTAGTAAAAATGTGTGTGCATACAGTACAGCACGCTCTTGGTGCCGTGGCCTCTGTTTCTGTGCAAACGTCAGGATCGGATGGGACTCAAACTGGCCCTTTGTCACATCTTCTCCAAATGCGTCTTGTTCTTTGGGGCTGTGTATGACTGCGCGCGCGCGTTAGTGCGCTCGTGCTCGTGTGTGCGGTTTTTTACATGTACGCAAGTGGGGCCTACTCTGCACTTTGCTGCGGTGCATCAAATTGTATGATATACACTATCATCATACACGGCAGTGAAGTGTAGCGTCCCTGCCATATGCACACACACACATACACAAAAAACACACACACAAACACAATTGCGAGCGCGTGCATGCACACACGCACACACACACACCCCTTCCAAAAAATGGCGCGTTTTCTCCGAAAGATGTTTCAAAAAAAGACCAGTTTCAGTCCTGCCCTACTCCGAGTTTTGCACAGTAACAGACCCCACAGCACAAAGAGAGTGCTGTGCTGTACTCCGACTCACTCTTATTTCAATTTTGAAATGCGTGGCGCCGGACTTGTGGCGACACCATAGCCTGGAAGTGGGCTGCCTGCCTTAAATATAGCAAGTTTGTCGGAACACAAACTGGTACAATGTAGGCAATAAAACGTAGCAGAACATTAGACCATAATGACAACATACACTAGTATCATGCTCCACAGCAAAGTGCAAGGCTCCCTCCACATGTACACACACTAAAATACGCACATAGAAACACGTGCAGGTGCGCGTGAGCGCGCACGCATGCACTTCTTCTTCTTTCTTCTCTTCTCATGAACGGGATGGTCGTGGAGGAGACTTGAGAGACGATTCTGCAGCCAGCCGTCGCCATCCAGCCCTGTCCTCCGCCTTCCGAATGAGTGTTGGACTGTCCACGTGGGTCCACTCCTTGATGTTATCCATCCAGCTTTTGGTTTGTCTGCCTCGGCGTCTGCCACCTTCTAGCGTTCCTTGTAGGACTGTCTTCGGGAGGGTGTTGTGGCGTGTGACATGGCCGAACTATGCCAGCTTCCTTTTCTTGACAGTGGCTAGTAGGGGTTCCTGAGGGCCAGCCATCAGTGCGACTTGACTTCGCACAAAGGTGTTTGTTTTCCTATCCTTCCAGGAAATTCCAAGCAGTCGCCTGAAGCATTTTGTCTCGAACGTCTGGATCCGCTTGGTGGTTTCAGCGGTCATTGTCCAACTTTCGCAGCCGTAGAGCAAGATGGAGATGACCAGGGATCTGAACAATTTGACTTTTGTTTTGAAGCTGATGTTGTCGCTTCTCCATATCTTGTTCAGTTTACCATAGCTGATGTTGCCATGGCTAGCCTGGTCTTGATCTCTGTGGTAGAGCGTCCATCTTTCGTGAGGGTAGCGCCAAGATATTTGAAAGCGTCTACTTCTTCCTGCTGCTGGCCATTCATGTAGACCTGTGCTGTGGTGTCGTTTGCACTGTTGACCAATACTTTACTCTTTTCTGTGCTGACTTCCATCCCATATGCGCCTGCTCTGTCTACCAGTCTGTTGATAAGGTCTTGGAGTTCCTTGTTGCTGCCTCCCATGAGATCAATATCGTCAGCGAAGCGCAGGTTGTTAATGGGTCGTCCTCCTATTGAGATGGTAAAGTGGAAGTCGTAAAGTGTTTCCCTCATGATGTTCTCCAGGAATAGATTAAAGAGAGTGGAGAGAGCAAGCAGCCCTGACGGACGCCGACTGTGGTCTTGAAGTAGTCTCCTACTTGGCCGTTGAGGAGAACTGCACTGCTGGAGTGTTGTACAGCGCTTCTATGATCTGGATGAGACCCTCCTCAATGCCAAACTTCCTGAGGACTTGCCAAAGGCCTGCATGCCACACTCTGTCAAAGGCCTTCTTGAAGTCACTGAAGTTGTGTAGCAAGTCCCTCTGATGTTGCAGATGTTTCTCCATCAGGATTCGGCAACTGAAAAGTTGTTCTACCATGCTCCTTCCTGCCCTGAACCCAGCTTGTTCTTCTGCCAGGTGCTCTTCCGCCTTCTTTTTGAGTCTGTTCAGTATCACTCTTAACATGATCTTGCTGGTGTGGCTAATGAGGCTGATCGTTCTGTAATTCTGGCACTGACGGAGGTTTCCTTTCTTGGGCAGGGGGATAATAAGAGACTGTGTCCATTCTGCTGGCAAAAATATTCTAAAATATTGCACACTTTCTCCAAAAGATATGCCAAAAGGGCTGTTTTCAGTCCTGTCCTAACCTGATTTTTGCACAGTAACAGACCCCTTGGCAACAAGAGTGCTGTACTGTGTGCCTACTCACTGAAATTCCATCTTTGAAATGTGTGGCACCAAACCTGTGGCGACACCACATCCTGAAAGAGGGTTGCCTACCTTGAGTATATCAAAATTGTCGGAACGGAAAGTGGTACAGTGTAGGCAAAAATATATAGGAGAATACATACTAATAAGGACAATATACACTAGTATTATGCACCAAAGCAAAGTGCAGGGGCTCCACCATATGCACACACACACAAAAAAACCACACAAACACGAGCGCGCACACAGGTGCGCACACATTGACAACCCCTTCTCAAAAAAAATTGCGCGTTTTCTCCAAAAGATATATTCAGAAGGGCCGTTTTCAGTCCAATCCTACCCAATTTGTGCATTCGGATGAGATTATAAACCTAGGCCCCGTGTGCGAACGCACGCAGAACATCTTGTGCACACGTTACAACCCTGTTCTGCCTCTCAGAAGATCAGGGCATCGTGTGCCGTAAGGAGCGGATGACAAATTTTTTTTTTTTTAAACCAGCATGCACACAGGTGTCGTCTTTAGACACCATCCCTGGAGAAAAATCGGGGAGTTGGAGTCCCAGGGCGGCTTAGGGCTGTATATGGCAACGTTCTGGTGGCTCCTGCAACGGTACTGGAACCATTTGTATCGGTCATTGCATATCCAATGGATCATTCCAGTGATGTGGAGAGAGGGGGAGGGGGGTCTGCTGCATGGGTAACAGCTTGCCCTCCATACTTAGTTACCCAGGCTTTGCGCTCTAAAGACCAGAGCGCAACTCCATAGTCTTCCGAGACTGATGGGTGCTCCTACTATATACTACTATTACTAATACACTACTCTACTACTACTACTCTACTTGCACTACTACTACTACTACTATACTACTACTACTACTACTAACTATACTACCTACTATACTACTATACTACACTACTACTACTACTACTACTACAAACCCTATGGCACCAAGAGGGCTGCACTGATGCCTTGTCACTCTACTATTATGTTTAAAATGCGTGGCGCCGGACTTGTGGCTACACCACAGCCTGGAAGAGGTCCTCCTGCCTGGAATATAGCAAGTTTGTCGGAACGCAAACTGGTACAGTGTACGCAATAAAACGTACCAGAGAAACAAAATAATAATGACAATATACACAAGTATCATACTGCTGCAAAATGCAGGACCCCCACCACATGAACACAAAAAAAAACGCACAGGGAAAAACAATCGCGCCCGTGCATGTACGCACACACACACACCCCTTCCAAAAACATGGCACATTTCCTCCAAAAGATATATGTTCAAAAGGGGCGGTTTAAGTCCCATCCTTCCCGGAGTTTTGCACAGTAACAGACCCACGGCACACACACACACTTACACCACACACACACACACACAACACACACACACACACACACACACACACACACACACACACACACACACACACACACACACACACACACTGGCAGGTCTGCACTTGAAGTTAACCTGGGAGATCGTAAAAAATCCCCCAACACCTTTACTTCACCAAACACGGTCGAGATTCGAACCCACGACTTCATGGACACCATGGGATTGAAGTCGAACGGTCTTGAAACACTCGGCTATAGCGTCTGTCAAGGACTGACACAGTTCTTGTTATAAAAATGACTTCTTCTCCTCTTCTCTTTGACTTCCCCCATAACTCCTTAAGAAGTCAGTGGGACAGGGGATAAAAATCTCCTCAAAACAGACACCCTCAACCCCCACACACTCCATAACGGCAGCAGATCATGTTAACGATGCACATTGCATGGAAAGAGTGTGGGGGGGGGGGGGGGGGGGGGAAGGAGCACAGGGAGGGCTCTAAAAGATGAGGATGAGGGTGGTGGTGGGGGTGAGTGAGTTTAGTCCAGGAAAATTTTGCCCCCCAAAAAGCCCTGGCAAATTTTTTTTAACATTGTGCAATCATTAGAAGTGTAATAATCTTAAACATTCAAAAATGCATTCAGATGATGCAAAGAATATGATGTTTGATACATACTGTTGTGGTTATTATTAACTTATTTGCTTTCCCACTCCCCTAAAATTAGTGACCCAAACGTTCAAACGAAGAACAATACTTTCCTCTCTCTCACCGCACCCCCATCCTTTCCTCCCCCACCCCTCCCCCTCCCCTCCCCCTTCCACCACCCCTTCCACCACCCCTCCCCCTCCCTCCCCCCTCCTCCCCTGCCATCCCCTCCCCCTTTTGCTCTAATCTCACCCCTTCCTCCTCCTTCCCCCTCCCCTGTCCTTCTCCTCCCTCTTCTATGCTTCACCCTATCACGAACATGGGAAGATAGACAACACATCACTCCAAAGCTCGGAGCATTAGAAGTTAGGGGCAGATCCCCCTACAGATCTGCAATTCCTAACTCACAACTTAACTTGTTGCTTTTATCTTTTTACAACTTATCATTAAACCAACAAGTTCAAATTCCAAAGGTGTCTTTTACTGTATGTTCACAAATTGAAAAACATCTAGGTCTACAATCATTTTACTTTCGCCTTGTACTTCTTTCACACAGGTCAACAATAAGTCTACAATTCTATATCAAAACTACTGCTTCATTTCTATCAGATGAAAGATTTGATCTGGACTACAAAGCAACTGCAAACAATTAAAAGGGATGGAACTCTTTAAAAGGACATGTAGCCTGTCAAGGGGAAGTAATATTGATATCAAGTAGCACACACACACACACTTTATGAATGATTTGGAACAATATTTATCAGAAATTGCTTAACACTCCATATTTAACTTTCATCTCATGGCAAAATTTTAACCAGTTATGTTAATCTTTCACTTTATGCAGATGATACAATTTTATTTTTCACTACAAAGAAGGGTTACAAGATGCTTTAGATAATTTGGATACTTAGTGTTCTCATTAGAAACTTGTTGTGAATCTAGTGAAAACCAAAATCATGATATTCGGCCACAATATATATCATAATAATTATGTAAAATAGCAGAAAAGCCCTTGAAGTTCTTAACAGTTTTAAAAATTTAGGAATCAACTTCAGTAGCAGTGGTAGTTTTGCAAAATGCAAGAAAAATGCTTATGATAAAGGTACTTAAGTCATGCTTAATTGTTAAGAACTGCATGATAAAAAAAAACTACAACACATAAAATCGTTGTATGTGTTTTGTTGTGTTGTCACTATTTATGTGAAATTATGGGCATATGAAAATGTAATGCATGAAAAATGCTTATGATAAAGCTGCTAAAGTCATATTTAGCTTGATAAGGACTGTACAGCAAATAGAACTACATACACATGTGGCACTTGATTTATTTCATAAAATTGTTGTACCTGTTTTGTTGTATGGATGTGAAACTTGGGGATATGAAAATATAGCAATAAGTTCATAAGTTTCAGTTAAAGGTTTTAAAATGTAGCTTTCCTTTAACCCTCTTGCATTCGGATTCTCTGAACACAAACTGCCCCTAGATTTTGCATTCCATTACGAAATCAGGTCAAGCACACATGCTTGCCTGTCCCAACGGTGCGTTACCTTGACGTGGTGGGATGGCTTGCGTGTTCTGTTTGATCCCCAGAGCTATGTGGGCGGGGGCTTCGGCCCCCGGCAGGTTCAACCATGCTCAACAGGTCTGTGGGGTAGGAGCCAGACTAAATTTGCACCCTAGTCCTCCAGGTTGGGGGTTGTGCTTTGGGTTAACAACCCATTCACTTAAAAATCAGTATGTTACAGAAACCACAACAATATCTCTAAACAGCGACCTGGCTGGGGGAGAGTCCTCTCTGGTAGAGTCTATGACGCGAGCTGGTGAAAGCCTTCGGGAAGCCAGTGCGCCGACAACTCTTCTGTCAACCAAGTCAACAACCAGGATAGGGACCTGGAACATCAGAACCCTATATGAAACTGGAAAAACAGCACAGGTATGTAGAGAAATGCATAGGTACAACCTGAAGATCCTTGGCCTGTGCGAGACTAGATGGAATGGAACGGGACGGTCAAGACTAGCGAGTGGAGATACCATCATCTACTCTGGACAGGAGGAAGGCCAGCCCCACACACATGGAGTAGCGCTGCTGATGAAACCTGAGGCAACGCGAGCACTACTATCCTGGGAACCAGTGTCACCACGGATCCTCACTGCCCGGTTCAACTCAAAGGGCAGGAAAGTTACCATCCTCCAATGCTATGCTCCAACAAATGCCGCTGATTTAGAAGAAAAAGAAAACTTCTACGAGCAAGTCCAAGCCATAATGGACAAAACGCCAAAGAGGGACATGAAGATCCTAATGGGAGACCTGAATGCAAAAGTTGGGTCAGATAACACCAACAGAGAACTGATCATGGGCAAACATGGCACGGGAGACCAGAATGAAAATGGTGAACTCTTAGCAGAGTTCTGCACCTTCAATGACCTGGTCATTGGAGGCACCATCTTTCCCCACAAGAAAGTCCACAAGACCACATGGACTTCCCCAGATGGCAAGACTGAAAACCAGATCGACCACATCACCATCGGGCGAAAGTGGAGAAGGAGCCTGCACGATGTCAGGGTGAAGCGCGGAGCAGACGCAGCGTCAGACCACCATCTTGTAATAGCCATCCTCAAGACAAAGCTCAAAGCCTTCACCGACAAGGCAGGAAGACCATCGCACAAATTCAACGTGCAAAGCCTTAAAGACAGAGCGAAAACAGAAGAATTCAAGCTGGAACTAAGAAACAAATTCAGCATGCTTGCCCAGATGCCAGAGGAAACGATCGAAGAGCAGTGGCACAGTCTACATGAGACCTGGAAGACAACATGCCAAGCAGTCTTGGGAAAAAATACAAGGAAACACAAGGAATGGCTGACAACAGAAACATGGGCACTGATCACTGAGAGAAAACAGCTGAAAGACCAGATCAACAGAACACAAGATCAGGAAGAGAAGCAGACATTACAAGCACGATACTGGGACAAAAACCGTGCAGTAAAAAGAAGTGCAAGAAAGGACAAGAGAAATTTCATTGAGGAGCTGACTCAGGAAGCAGAGACTGCAGCAGGCCAAAGAAACATGAAGAGACTCTATGAGATCACGAGGACTCTCTCAGGAAAAAACAGTAAACCTAATTGCCCCATCAAAGACAAGAACGGCAATACCATTCCAGGTGAAGAAGACCAGAGAGCAAGATGGGCAGAGCACTTCAAAGAAACACTCAACAGACCAGCACCATCTGTCCCACCAGATATCCCACCACCTACTGAAATCCTTGGCATCAACACCGGCCCCCCCACCAAAAATGAGATCACCAAAGCCATAAAGTCTTTAAAGTCAGGCAAAGCAGCAGGTCCTGATGGTATACCCCCTGAAGCACTGAAGGCAGACATCCAGACTTCAACTGACATGATGTATCCACTCCTACACAAGATCTGGGAGCAAGAGAGTGTGCCAGAAGACTGGAAGAAAGGCTACCTCGTGAAGCTACCAAAGAAAGGGGACCTGTCATCCTGCAACAACTGGAGAGGAATCATGCTGCTGTCTATACCAGGGAAAGTACTGACAAGAATAATCTTAGAAAGACTGAAGACGGCACTAGACAAGACACTCAGGGATGAACAGGCAGGCTTCCGACAAAACAGATCATGCACAGATCAGATCGCCACAATGCGCATCATCATCGAGCAGTCCCTAGAGTGGCAGACCCCCTTGTATTCAGTCTTTGTCGACTTCCAGAAGGCATTTGACAGCGTCGACAGAGATGTCATCTGGAGACTGATGCACCACTATGGTTTCCCACCAAAGTTCGTCACCATCATCCAACAGCTCTATGAAGATGCCACTTGCCAAGTCATCCATGATGGTAAATTGACGGAACCCTTCTGCGTACAAACCGGCGTTCGTCAGGGCTGTCTGCTGTCACCAACCATCTTCCTGTTGGTGGTTGACTGGATAATGCGACAGGCCACAGCAGGCAGGAGAACTGGCATACAGTGGACCATCACAAGGCAGCTGGAAGACCTGGACTTCGCAGACGACATCAGCCTTCTCTCACACAGGCACCAAGATGCACAAGAGAAGCTATGTCATGTTGCGGAGGAAGCCGATAAAATAGGCCTCCAAATCAACATCAGGAAGATGGAGGTCATGAGGGTGAACAACAAGAAACAAGACCCAGTGCGACTACACCAAGAAAACATCAAAGAAGTCGACAAATTCACCTACCTGGGCAGTGTCGTTAGTAAAGATGGGGGAACGGACGAAGACATCAAGTGCCGAATAAATAAAGCACGTCATACCTTCAACACCCTTCGCCCAATCTGGAGATCAACATCCCTCTCACTCCACAACAAGATCCGGATATTCAACACCAATGTCAAGTCGGTCCTACTGTATGGCTCAGAAACCTGGCGGGTGACAAAGACCAACACCCACAAACTCCAGACATTTACCAACAGATGTCTTAGGAACATCCTTGGTATCAGGTGGCCAGAAGTAGTCTCAAACGAAGAACTATGGGACAGGACCAGACACGCTCCAATTGACAAGGAGATCAAGAAAAGGAAATGGGGATGGATTGGCCATACGCTCCGCAAGCCTGCTTCAGATGTCACCAGGCAGGCCCTTGACTGGAATCCACAAGGGAAGCGGAAAGTAGGTCGACCAAAACAGACCTGGCGCAGAAGCATTGAAGCAGAGACGAAAGCAGCCGGAATGACATGAGCCGAGCTGAAGAGGATCTCCCAGAACCGAGTCCGTTGGAGGAGTGTTGTTGTGGCCCTATGTTCCCACGGGAATCCACAGGCATAAGTCACACATGCTTGCTAGCCTTTTTCTCCCTCCTAAGTACATACCAGCAGCTATGATTACTTCCAGATTCTCAGCAGGGCATATACCTCTAGCCTGATAGAGCTTTGACATATGGTAGCAATTAGTGATGGTCACAGCCTGATGGAAATCTACTATGTGTAAATCCCAGCAAATCAGAGGGGGCAATTACTCAATCCTGCAAATAAGGATGGTAAGTATATGGAGAAACAGGCAGATATCCCTTGTCTAGTTTGGTCTCTGTTTAAATGGTGGTTTCTGGATGCAGCTGCTCAACTTCCAGTATGAAAAGCTGCCATCAAATGTTTACCAGATGATGAAAGATTTACTTGACAAACACTTGATTCAATCAGCATGGCTAAATATAATAGTAAAAATATCTTCATACAAAGCGGATTTGACTTTGGAGAGACAGTTTCTGTTCAAGTATTAACTTTTCTTCAAGTATTTAAAAGTTCACATATCAAAGTTAAAAATTCACATATCAAAGCCTTCTTTGTAGAAAATTTTGTTAATGAATGAAGAAGTGAGCCATGGGATGATAGAAGACGCCTTTATTATAGAAATTTGAAGGTCAATTTTGGTAAGAAAAATATATAACTTGTCTACCAGATATATATATGTTTACGTTTTTATAAAATTTTGTTGTAGTTGTCACAAGCTTCCAATTGAGGATGGACATTTCCATAACATACCACAGGAATAAAGAATGTGTTCAAAATACAATATATGTTTTAGGGGATGAATTTTGTTTTATGATTGATTGTCCCCATTTTATAAATTTACAACAAGATTTTAATCCTCAGCATTTTCTTCAACCCTTTTCCAGTTATAAATTTTGAAGGCTGATGAAATGTAAATCTTGAGAATTCTACTGTCTCTCAAAATTCATAAGATGTGCAGGTATTTCTTGAAAATTCATTTGTTGTCATTCACATGTGTACATTGTGTATTTTAAAGAAATTGATATAGTTTATACATGTTTTGAGGTTTTAATGCTATTTGTCATTTTGTGATAAACTCATTTTGTGGTGGCACCATTTGAGGATTCAATTTCTGTCTTTTTTGCCGAGTGGTTATAAACATACACTTTGTTTTGTTTGAACTAAGAGACATATGATCGAGTTCTGTCTATTCAATAAGTTTATCAATATCCGCCTGCACATCACTCAAAAGGTGATTTGGACCACTGCTGTTACACTGAATTGATGTATAATCAACAAATATTTGACATAAACAATGAATATGCAGAGGTAGGTTGTTATATTAGAGATAGAGAAAAAAGAAGTGGTCCTAGTATTGATTGATCCCTGTGAAATTACATATTTCATGGGTAATAAGGTCGATCTCCTAGGCCCAATTTCAGCAAGCTGTTGATGATTACTGAGAAATGGGTGTAAAATCTTAATGCTTGGTGGAAATCTTATGGCATTTTGATTTTTGAATGAAAAGAGAAAGTTAAGTTATACTGCAGATGAACGTTGCTCAACTGTATTTAGAGTTTTTGACACGTTTTTAAGGCAATATTACCTCCCCTTCAAAGGCTATTATAAAGAGTGAGATTCTTTTCTTTAATGTTTGAAGTCGCTGAGAATTCCAGAGAAAAGTCTGTATATAATGGAAATGAAGCAAAAAATTTTATGTAAAATTGTAGGCTGTGCTGTTTAGCTATCTGAAACAAGGGTGTGGTGGACCAAAATGTTTTAAAGTAAGCTTTTATTTTCAAATTGTGAAGATATATAGAAAAAGACACCTTTAAATTGTAGAATTGTTAGTCTAACATATACTTTTAAAAACTCTGAAGACAACAACTTAAGCTTTGAGAGTTAGGCAGTGCAGATCTGTAGGGGATCTGCCCTAACTTCTAGTCCTCCGAACTTTGGAGGAAATGTGTTGTCTATCTTCCCATGTTTGTGTCTGGGAGAAGCATGGGGATAGGGAAACAAGGACGGGGAGAGGGAAAAGAGGGAGGAAAAGGAGAGGGGAAGAGGGCCTCGAAGGACAAGAGGAGGGGGGAGGGGGGGAGAAGGGGGGGGTGAGGGGGGGAGAAGGAAGGGGGGGGAGAGGGAGGGGGGGGGGGGTGGGTGGGTGGAGGGAGGGGGGGGGGAGGGGCTAATATTGATGTGCTCCTTGTGGACTGCGATACCGAGGATGAGACACAACGAATCAGGGTATGGCTGTGGCGGGGAGATTGAAACGAGCGGCGTGGGGAACAGCAGTACGAGGACGTCACAGAAGACAAGGCAGCTTTTATTATTGCATGTGATTCAATGGTAGTGGGGTGATGTAATGCTGCTGCTGTGTAAGTGCATCCGCTTTGAGACTATTGACAGAGCTGTACTCTACCCTTACTCTCATAATATATCCCGGCGTCAACCAGTCCCCGAGAGATACAGACACCTACAGTGTTGGTCAGGTAAATAGAGCAACACTCTCAAATTCGCATCCGTAAAGTGGATGAAGGTCGACTGTGGTCCCAGGGGTGGGGAGGGGGGAGTGGTGGGAGGGGGAGGGGGAAGGGGTGGGATGGAGGAGGGAGGGGGTGGAGGAGGGGGGAGGGGGACGGGGGGAGGAGGGGGACGAGGGGAGGAGGGGGAGGGCTGGTGGGGAGAAGGGTTGGGAAGGTGTGGGATGGTACTCAAATTGACATTTTGTCACACATTTTCCAAATGGGTCCAATTCTTTGGGCAGTGGGGGGTGTAGGCGTGCGTGCGCACTTTCGTGCACCTTTGGTCATGTGTGCGATTTTTTGCGTGTGGGCAAGTGGGGCCCACCCTACACTTTGCTGTGGTGCATCATACTGTATATTATCATTGTTTTTATGTGCGCTACTACGCATTTTTGCCTACACTGTACCAGGTTTCCTTCTGAGAAACTTGCTGTATTCAAGCTAGGGAGCACTCTTTAGGGCTGTTGTGTTGGCAGATGTCCTGCGCTACGCATGTCAAAGATGCCAGTGAAATGTGTGTGCATACAGTACAGCACGGTCTAGTGCCTTGAGCTCTGTGTCTGTGCAAAAGTCGGGGTAAGAAGAAATTCAAACCGGCCCAATGTCACATCTTCTTGCAATGTCTCTTGTTTCTTGGAGTGTTTGTGTGCGCGCGGCACGTGTTCCTGCGTTCGTGTTCGTGTGCGCGTTTTTTTGGCATGTGCGCATGTGGGGCCAACCCTTCACTTATTTGTGGTGGATTATATTGTATAATTACATTATTTTTTGTGTGCAGTACTTCGCATGTTTGCCTACACTGTACCATTTTCCCCCCGAAATCTGGTACAGTGTACGTAATAATACATAGTAGTTCACACAATAATAACAATGATAATAATTGTACAATATGATGCACCACTGCAAAGTGTAGGGTCGTGACTATATGCACACTCACAAAAAAATGCGCACACAAACACCCTCAAAGAATAAGTGGTGTTTTTCGAAAGAAAAATAAGTGAAAAATGGCTTGCTTGAGTCCAGTCCTATCCCAACTTTTGCACAGTAACAGAGACCATGGTACCAGGAGAGGGCTTTACTGTATGCATACACGGGTTACAAGCATCTTTGATGTGCATGGCGCCAGTCTTGTGGCGACACTACAACCCAAAAGAGGCACACTGGCGTAAATATAGCAAGTTTGTCGGAACGAAAGCTGGTACAGTGTACGCAATAATACATAGTAGTACACATAATGATAATAATAATAATAATGATAATATACAATATGATGCACCACTGCAAAGTGCAGGGTCGCTGCCACATGCACACACAGAAAAACGCACACACAATCACCAGCGCGCGCACGCAGGCGCGCGTGCATACACAGCCTCGAAGAATAAGTCTCATTTTTCAAAAAAAAAAGTTGTAAAAAAAGGGCCAGGTTGAGTCCCGTCCTACCCTGACTTTTGCACAGAAACAGAGCCCACGGCACCAAGAGAGTGCTTTACTGTATGCACACACGCTTTACTGGCATCTTCGATAATTATGTGGCGCCAGTCTTGTGGCAACACCACAGCCTTGAAGACGGCACTCTGGATTGAATATAGCAGTTTGTTGAAACGAAAGCAGGTACAGTGTACACAACAATACATAGTAGTATACATAAAAATAATAATAATAATGATAATAATAATAATAATAATAATAATAATAATAATAATAATAATAATAATAATAATGATAAAGATGATGATGATGATGATTAGGATGGATGATGATGATGATGATGATGATGATGATGATGATGATGATGATGATGATGATGATGATGATGATGAACAGTATGATACACCACTGCAAAGTGCAGGGTTGCCGCCACATGCATACACACAAATGACAACATACGCCTTAAAGAATCTTATAAACTGTTATGCCTTTTATATAATATAAAAACGCGTGCAAAGGTGAAGAAAGGCAAGAACCAGAGTCCCCTGCTGAGCTTACGAGTTTAGTTCCTGACTGTTCATTGTCTCTTTCTCTGGCTGCTGATGGGAGTCAGCTTCTGGCCATTTATTTATTTATTTATTTATTTATTCTTTTATATCGAGGATAACAGAATAAGCAATCATGTGCTTTTTTTCATCCGGTCCCCGTGTGTATGCAGTTTTGTAAATATTGTCATCTGTTCCCACCGGCACACGATGGCCTACTCTTACGAAAAGCGGAACAGGATTTACGTGTGCGCGAGATGTTCTGCGTGCGTTCGCACACGGGGCCTCGGTTTAAAGTCTCATCCGAAGGACTTTAGGGGAGAGTGGAGTCAGCACTGATGTCAACTCCAGGAGAAAAATCTCCTCGACCGGACTCGAACCTGGATCGTCAAATTGCCAGCGCAATGTTCTGACCACTAGGCTATCCGTCCCCCAAATGTCAGCGTGTGTGTGTTTGTCCGTCATGTTCAACGATGATATCTAAAACAGCAGAGGAGGCAGCTTCTGTTTTGGAAACTGGGCAGAAATTTGGTTATTGTAGAGATTCTTTGCTAAAGCGTCAGTAGAAAGAAATTGTAGGATGACTTGATAGCAAAAGAGTGGCTTGGAAGATTTCTACAAAATAGTTGTTTTACCTTTTCTTCACCACTGTAAACTTGCACACAGCAACATCTTAGGAATGAGTTTTACTGTGAGAATCTTAAGAAAACCAGACAATCTTTACACTATCAAAACCTTTAAAACGTCTAGGCCTACATGCTTCAAATAATTCTTTATAAGATACAGATTCTTTTTGGTGGGCATTGATTTATTATACCCATTGTTTGCTAGGTCAATATCCTGTCATCCATGCCAGCGTTTCGTGGGTTAGGGAAACACAAACAACCAACATGCATCCAGGACCTGGGGAGGGATCCTTGCGTGAAAACCCCGCCATGCCCTATTTTATTTATTTATTTATTTATTTATTTATTTAAAAAATTGTTTGTTTATTTATTCTTTTATATCGAGGATAATGGAATAAGCACTCTTGTGCTTTTTTTCATCCAGTCCCCGTGTGTATGCAGTTTTGTAAATCTTGTCATCTGTTCGCACCGGCACACAATGGCCTACTCTTACGAAAAGCGGAACAGGATTTAACATGTGCGCAAGATATTTTGCGTGCGTTCGCGCACGGGACCTCGGTTTACAGTCTCATCAGAAAGACTTTTGGGGAGAGTGGAGTCAGCATTGATGTTAACTCCAGGGAAAAAATCCCCTCGACCGGGAATTAAACCCGGGTCGTCAAATTGCGAGCGCAATGTTCTGACCACTAGGCTATCCTGTCCCCAAACACCATGATATTACATACATGTGTTACAAACACCATTTCCATCGCTCCTGCAATACCTGGTTAACACAGTCTTCTTTACTAAGCTTTTTATTCACGGAACTTTGAGCCGTTGCCAAGTAATATAAACAAGTTCTGCAAAAACCAGTAGGCTCTCTTTGAAACTGCTGCCGCTGTAGTCTAGTGTTAGGCATTGGACTCGTATTCTAAAGGTTGCGGGTTCGACCCAGCTTTGGCTATGGCGTTGTGCCCTAGGAAAAGGCACTTTACGGCTATTTTCTCACCCACCAGTTAAGGTACACCTTGTGTTGGGGTTAACCTGTGATAGACTGACGTCCTATTCAGGGGAGATCTATGACTCTCATCGCTTTAACGCACAAAACCGGATAAGCACGGCATGATGAGCCTTAGGCTCGGGACAACTTTAACTTTAACTCTCTTGAACTAATGTTGTCATTTCCCGGGCTTTCCAGAGACTCCTCTCGAAGGTCTTTTGAAGAACCACACAAAACTAGTTTTACCTCTCCAACGTTTCGTTTGTGTGTAATGAAACTTCAAGGCCACAAGATGGTAACGTGGCTACTAAAATTAATGATGGTCACATCTTCCATCCTTTATGGAGAATGCTAGAAATTTTATGAAAAAAACTTGTTCAAGCATAACAATTTGACATCGTGTGATTATCATTCCCATATGTTTATTCATATCACTTGCAACTAGTGGTCTGCATTGTAAACTTTATCTCTGCCGTGATACAATAAGAACAGAAAAAACAATGAATCATGACAAAACTTTTCTGAATAAACTACGATATTACTTGAATTTCTTAGTATCTCTACCTTCAGCATCACTCATTCTAGGGTTCTTTATAGAACCCCCCTTCTCTCTCTCTCTCTCACCACACACACATACACACACGCACTACCACACAACACACACAAATAAATAAATATATATATATAAAATATTATATGTGTCCATTGATTGATAGATGTAACACAATCGTGCATACACGCGCACGTGCACACACACACACACACACAACACACACACACACACACACACATACACACACACCACACACATCACACACACACACACACAAACACACACACAGATCACACACACAGATTCACACATAGATTCACACACACAGACACAGACAACAGACACACACACACACACACCACACACACACACACACAACACACACACAACACAACACACACACACACACACACACACACACACACACACACCACACACACACACACCACACACACACACTCACACACAGATTCACACACACACAAAACACCCCCCCTCCTACCCCCCCCCCCCCCTCACACACACACAGATTCACACACACATAGACACACGCAGTGCACGCACACATAAACACATGTACTAACCAACGAAAGAGAGAGAGAGAGAGAAGAGAGAGAGAGAGAGAGAGAGAGAGAGAGAGAGAGAGAGAGAGAGAGAGAGAGAGAGAGTCACACACACACAACACACACACACACACACACACACACACACACACACACACCACACACACACACACACACACACACCCACCACACAACACACACAGATTCACACATAGATTCACACACAGAGACACACAGACACAACAGACAGAGACAGAGAGGAGACAGAGAAAACAAATAAGAAATTTGTGATTGTAGCACTAGTATGGACAATGATGGTGAGGTAGAAAGTAAGCACTGCTGTTGTGTAATGCTTATAAATTGATTTCATGGTCTAGATCAATGCAATGTACGCTAACAGCCTACAGTGTTCTGATTCTTTTGTTTCTTTCTTTTTTTATTTTTTTGTTTTTTTGGGGTTGTTTGTATTTTGTTTGGTGCTAATTGGTGTCAGTGTATACCCCTACTATTTCTTACTCATTTTTTGTGTGCCTTTACTTCATTATGGTTTCCATGACTTTCGTGGGTTTTAATTTTTTTTATTTACATTGCACCAGAACTATTATTCGCTCTGTCTGTCTGTCTGTCTGTCTGTCTGTCTGTCTGTCGCTGTCTGTCTGTCTGTCTGTCTGTATGTCTGTCTGTCTGTCTGTCTGTCTGTTGTTGTATGTATGTATGTATGTATGTATGTATGTATGTATGTAGTATGTTATGTATGTATGTATGTATGTATGTCTGTTCTCTCTCTGTCTCTCTCTGTCTCTCTCTCTCTATCTCTCTTCAGTCCTTCGGATGAGACTTTAAACCGAGGCCCCGTG
>CM060321.1:8279377-8284377 GCA_030674155.1 Stramonita haemastoma | reverse complement strand
GAGAGAGAGAGAAGAAGAAAGAGAGAGAGAAGACTAGGAGAGAGAAGAAAGAGGAGAGAGAAAGAGAGAGGTTAGGGACGTGGAGAGGAGAGAGAGGAAGATGAGAGAGAGAGAGGAGGAGGGGAGAGTTGAGGAGAGAGAGAGAGAGAGAGAGAGAGGAGAGAGAGGAGGAGAGAGAGAGAGAGAGAGAGAGAGAGAGAGAGAGAGAGAGAGAGAGAGAGAGAGAGAGGCATGCCAGTGTTATACACTGTGGATATTACATGATGCTATGACACAAGAGAGAGGGAGTCAGAAACAGAGAGAATCAAAGAGAAACAGCGAGTACACACGCCAACATTTTTGTCCGCAATTTGGATAATTATCAAAAACTGCAGTAAATGCTTTTTCTGGACCTCTGTGCTGTCTCTACAGTCTTTCAGTAGCAGAAGGTAAATGCTCATTCATTTGGAAGCTGGATCACGTAACGCCTGTCTTTAAGAAAGAGAACAGAGGGAAAAGTGAAAATCGTCGTCCTATTTCCTTTTTTGAGCTGTATGGGTAAGGTACTGGAAAAAAGTTTTGTAAAAACATATACTTGCTTCCTCATTGACAAGATACTAGTGAGTGCTAATTCTGATCAATCAGAGGCATACTGAGTGATTTCAACGGTATATGTAATAAACCTAGATTTAAAAGCTATTGATACTTTTTGTTATTATAGTGAGAATCTGATGCTGCCAAACAGAGGATGAACAACAACAACACACCTGTATCACGGGAAGAAACAGACCCACTGTTGTCCTATGAACAGAGGCAGCTGGGTGAAGATGTTCTCCTGGTCCTACGTTACGTCGCTGTCGCTTTATCTCTACCTTTCACCATTTGTAACATCGCTGTCTTCCTCCACAAAGACATGCGCAGTGCCACCGCTGTTTACGTCATCGCTATCAGCATCGCGCAATGTGTCTACGTCGGTGTGACCACTTTGCATAACATCTTTTACCAAACATTCCATGATCCTCTCAACGATGGATTTTACTGGGTGTTCAACTTGTACATTGCTGTTTTCGTTGGTATTCTGTTCCGAAGGGGGTCCTATGTGGTGATGTGTCTGGTGTCGCTGGAGAGACTCTACGCTATAGCAAGGCCTCTCCATGTCAAGACTTTTGTGTTGCACAGACGGCCTGTTCTCAGCGTGGTAGCAACGTATTGCTTTGCTGCTCTGTTGCATGTGTATATTTTGGCAAAAACTGAAATAAGAGCAGTTGGAAGTTTACCTTCGGGCGGTGTCATGTACAGACCTGTGCCAACAAGTCTGTACCTTCAGCACAAAAATGTGAATGATACTTTCAGTATGGCTGCTAAAGTTATACTGACCTACCTGGCTCTTCTCTTTCAAATCGGGTTAAATGTCATGACAGTGATATTCCTAAAACGTCACAACTTGGCAGCAAAGAGCGTTTCTTCTTCGGCTAAAGAAGAACAGAAAAGAAGTCAGGAAAGACAAATGACGGTGACAATTCTGACTGCTACCGTCAGCTACGTAGTTCTCTCCCTTCCTTCAGTTTTGCATAATCTTATTTACACACTCATTCCAGACCTTTACGGGCTTTACGGAAAGTACAATCATTTTTACGCTCTCATATCTAAGTTTGCGCTGGTTTTGTCTTTGTTCAGTTATTGTGTTGACTTTGTGTGCTTTGTAGTGCTCAGTTCCAACTACAGGCACACGCTTGCAAAGCTGTGTGGAAAACGCTCTTTACCTGAACATTCATAAATACAGGAGTGATGTCTCAAATGCACAATGTCTTAAGGTTTTTAA
This sequence comes from Stramonita haemastoma, assembly GCA_030674155.1. Taxonomy (NCBI): domain Eukaryota; kingdom Metazoa; phylum Mollusca; class Gastropoda; order Neogastropoda; family Muricidae; genus Stramonita; species Stramonita haemastoma. The sequence goes on along the minus strand of CM060321.1, from coordinate 8,282,576 downwards.
GACTCAAGAACAGATGGCAAGTCCATCAACGAAGATGAAATGTAACACACAGGCTTAGCATGCATTCTGTAGTCCTCCTTAAGAGACTTTTGTCCTTCTGTAGTTTGATGAAGGAGACAACGGTTCTGCATTTTGTCTCTTGGCCACAATCAGGAGCCACCGTCACAGACAATTTCAGTTCGTCATTGTTTCTAGTGGGCAATGTTTCTCACCTATGTACAGTGAAGAAAAGTATTCATAAATAAAACTGTCTCGCGAATCACAACTGTCACATACCTTTCTATATATTAACGTCTTTTAACTTCAAGAAAGATATTGAAAAAGCAGTTTCAAGTCAGTGATAGCACACCTATATATTTATTTGTCATCACTATGGTACATGTGCTTTCCAAAACCACCTTCTAATTTTTTGTTTCTTTGGGTAGAGCTCCTAGGTTCACAAATGGTGAGATTTTTTTGTATGTGACTTTATTTTTTCTACCATGAAGGTAACTGCATGCAGACTTCCAGAACATCCATCTTCTGAATAATCTACCCAGTGATATTTAAGGTCATGATATTTGCTTTTACAAACACACCTGTGTTAATAAAAACAGCTGTATGGCACCTATGTTTGTCATATGAAAAGCTTTGCAGACTTGTAAGCACGATCGTTTCAGTACATTTGTGTTATGTGATCGTTTCAATACATTTGTCATTTTGAATGAGGAATTACATAAAGAATTAAATTTTGGTAGTTTGTCCACTGATATTTTAAAAAAATATGCTTTTTGAGAAAATGATGTAGTAAGTGTAGTTATACTTATACACTTTTTTTCTGGACAATTTGATTCATGAACTTGTCAACACGAACTGATTTTAGGCAACAATGAAAGAAACTAGTTTTTCTTTTGGACAGATTTCATGACAACTGCTACTGTTGTTCATATTTGATAGTTGAAACAAGGTTCTGATGGAGAACATAAAAAATAAGGACTGATAGGAAGGCTAAAAGAACAAGAAAGAAAAGAAAAAAACCCCACTAATCTCCTAAGTACAAAAAGCATTGATCCCTATAGAGGCCATGGACAAAATGTAAGATCAAATCAAATCAGTGAAATTTACCAAGCCAGCTTCTGAAAAGCGGTGTTTAGAGCCACCATCCCCTAAAGCAAACTTTAAACTTTTAATAAGCAAACGGAATGATATCATGTATTGCACTACATACTTCTAACAGAAACTCATTAGAAGAGAACATCAATTAACGCATCGACAACAATAAATCCAAGCCCTTGTTATGTTAGCCTACTGTCGGTGTTATTATGTTGCCGTCATCGTTGTTGCTTTATGTTCCTGCAACTGAGTCTGTGTCTCAAAGCAAAATAGGAAACTATTTTTTTAATTATCTATCTATTTATTTATTTATTTTTATATCGAGGGTAATGGAATAAGCACTCATGTGCTTTTTTTACATCCAGTCCCCATATGTATGCAGCTTTTAAATCTTGTCATCTATTCCAACCTGCATACAATGGCCTACTCTTACGAAAAGCGGAACAGGATTTAACGTGTGCGCAAGATGTTCTGCGTGCGTTTGCACACGGGGCCTCGGTTTATAGTCTCGTCCGAAGGACTTTAGGGGAGAGTGGAGTCAGCACTGATGCTAACTCCAGGGAAAAAGAACCCTCGAACGGGAATCGAACCCGAATCGTGAAATTGAGAGCTCAATGTTCTGACCACTAGGCTATCCCGTTCTAAAGAAGATTTAATTTTCAGCCCCCACATAGCCTGCTTGGTCTGCAGGGTTGTAAACAATACACAGATTGGACTCACCACTAGCTTACATACCTGCCTGAATGAAAGGGGGACGGGATAGCCTAGTGGTCAGAACATTACGCTCGCAATTTGAAGACCCGGGTTCGAGTCCGGTCGAGGAAATTTTCTTCCTGGAGTTAACATCAGTGCTGACTCCACTCTCCCCAAAAGTCCTTCGGATGAGACTTTAAACCGAGGCCCCGTGTGCGAACGCACGCAGAAGATCTTGCGCACACGTTAAATCCTGTTCCGCTTTTCGTAAGAGTAGGCCATCGTGTGCCGGTGGGAACAGATGACATGATTTACAAAACTGCATACACACGGGGACCGGATGAAAAAAAGCATATGATTGCTTATTCTGTTATCCTCGATATAAAAGAATAAATAAATAAAATAAATATTAAAAAAAAAAAATAATAAACGACCCGGGTTCCACACACACACACACACACACACACACACACACACACACACACACACACACACACACACACACATCCCACCTGCACGCACTGAGTACTGAATTGTTGACTTCCGACCAAAGACGGATGCACCTCAAATCTATCTGCATAAAATTTAAAAAATATAATCTCAATTTCTTTTCCTAGATGCCTTCAGGCAGGTATAAGAGTGACTGCTGGCATTGCTGACACTGGACTGACATGGTTTGAATTACGGATCACATGGTACCCAGACCATATCAGTCAGTGCCTTGCAATGTTTCACTTCATCGTGTTGATAGAATGTTCTGTACGGTTCTCCTTTTGTGAAATGGGAATGTCAGCACGGTTTTGTTTTGTTTTTTACTTCTGAACTCCAGTCTTTTGCATCTGATATTCTCTGAAATCATCAGTTGTTAATTTTTTTTTTTACATCTGATATTCTCTGAAAATCATCAGTTATTTGCGTCTGATATTCTCTGAAAATCATCAGTTATATGCATCTGATATTCTCTGATAATCATCAGTTATTCGCATCTTGCATTCTTTGAAAATCATCAGTCATTTGCATCTGATATTCTTTGAAAATCGTCAGTTATTTGCGTCTGATTATCTCTGAACATCAACAGTTCTTTGCATGTGATATTCTCTGAAAATCAGCAGTTATTTGCATCTGATATTTTCTGACAATCAGCAGTCACTTATATCGGATATTTTCTGATTATAGTCAGTCATTTGCATCTGATATTCTCAGAAAATTATCAGTTATTTGCATCTAATATTCTCTGAAAATCATCAGTTTTTTTGCATCTGACATTCTCTGATAATCGTCAGTTATTTACATCTGATATTCTCTAAAAATCATCAGTTGTTTGCATCTGGTATTTTTTTTTATAATCATCAGTTATTTGCATCGGGTACTCTCTGAAAATCATCAGTGATTTGCCTATGATATTTTCTGATAG
>CM060321.1:8271877-8274377 GCA_030674155.1 Stramonita haemastoma | reverse complement strand
CTCTGTCGAACGTCTCCTGAAATTCTACAAAGACGTAATACATATCTCACTGATGTTGCAAGTACGTTCCCCATCGATCTCCTCTCATCAATGAAACAATGCTCAGCTGTGCTCAGTCCTGCTCTGAAATCCTTCCTGTCCTTTGGTAGCTACTACAGCTTCAGAAGGGGGGGGCGGATCTGCTGTATGGGTAACAGCTCGCCCTTCATACTTACGTAGTCAGTCTGTTCAGGAGGATTCTCAGCAGGACTGGCTAATCAGGCTGATGGCATTTTTCCTTATTTTTTTGTGCTAGTCAAATTTTTCATGTTCATATGTAACCTATTTCGATTGATTTGATTGTTCAGCGCGGTGAGCCCATGTTTTTGGGGAATTCGCGCTATATAAGCCTCCATTTTAATTATTTTTATTATTATTATTATTATTATTATTATTATTATTATTATTATTATTATTATTATTATTATTATTATTATCATTATTATCATCATTATTATTATCATCACCATCATCATCATCATCATCATTATTATTAGTAGTAGTAGTAGTAGTATAGTAGTATATGTATAGTATGTAGTAGTAGTAGTATTTAGTAGTATATGTAGTTTTCACAGCGCACAAATGCAACATCACTCAGCCAAGAGTGCTAAATTTAGCATGCCCTTTCCTTTTACCTAGTTCAAGTGTGGTCAGTTCCTGCTATAATTAGCATCAGCCGGGATGGGATGGGATGGAATAATTAGCAGCTGAGAGGAGCTGAAAAGGGGGAAACTGACAGCTGTAATTTGGCAGAGTTGTAAGTTGCCTTTCTTAACGACAGTGATAATCAGGGACCGTATTCCAGAGGTTGGCCACTCTCCTGTCCGCCAGATTTTAGTGCATATGACGAATAACACAAACATTTGTGAGAATCCATCACAAAGTGAGTCGCATTGCACCTGAGTCATTTTTAGTTACTGACGTGTTACTAATCTGCATAAATGGCTATACAAAAAAAAAAACAAAAAAAACCACAGATTGAAATCGACAATTCTATGAAAAGTTTTAGAACTTGAAATGATAGACTGCATAGAATTGAAAATTGAACATCCTGATAGTGGACAAAAGAAGGCTGGTATTTTGAACACACTTAAGGCAAGGAAACAAAATTATGCCTTGTATTTCCTACAAGGTAGAGTGATGGCTACAGTTTATAACCATCAAAATCTTAAAATCGACAACTGACCCCCACCTGCCTTTAATGGCTGCTAGCGGAAAAGGGGCGAGTGCTAAGCGACTCATTTCGTGTGAGGTCACATTTATCTGGCCTTGCGTCCTACTTGGACCAGCTCTGATCGAATGTGTTGTCCATCCATGCGGCACTTTCGTCTTACTCCTATACGATAGGGCAGCAGTCGTTGGTTGGTGGAACACCTTGGGATCATCTCTTGCTGAGTGTGTTCAGTTCAGAGCATGGCCCAGGCCAATAATTGTGCCAGGTATTGATATCAGCTGATTGCCGTGTCCTACACTAACATGTTGTTATGTTGTAAAATGTTGTGTTGAGGTTGCCTTCAGCTATGACAAACTCTTAATACAACAACCCGCACTTTCCTTTAAAGGAGAAAAAATCCTCTGAAGTCGGAGTATGGCTGCCTATATGGCGAGGTACTTGAAAACAGTCATACAGGCAAATTTCTCACTGAGCGTGCCATTTCAATCTCACAGTGATTCCCAGGTGGGATGAATGAGTCAGAGTGCACATTCTGGGTGACCCCCCCAGAGTGTCAGGCTGTGAAACGCACAACAACACAACAACAACAACAGCAGCAGCAGCAGTAGCAGGAGCAGTGAAGCAACAAGAACAACAACAACAAGTGCAATCCGAAAGTACCTGTCCACCAATGCAACATCCAAACACGTCACTCTCTCACTCTGTCATGTCTAGACTATTTCAGTTCTCTTTTGGCTGGTCTGTCAGTATCATCCATCCACCCATCACCCATACAAAACTCTGCATCTCGATTAGCCGTAAAAAAAAGAGAGAGAAAAATCAGGATACACCACTTCTCTCTTGTGATCCCTTTATTGGCTACCTGTCTAACAAAAAGTGAAATATAAGATTTGCTCCCTGTTTTACAAATGTCTTCAAAAAGGTGGATTGGTGGTCTAAAGGTAACGCACTTGCCTAGAAAGCAGAAGGTCCGGGTCAGAAGTGTGCGGCGGTTTGATCCCCGTTTAAGACATTTTCCCCCAACAATTAGACTACGAGTGGTGGTCTGGGGCTAATCTTTTGGATGAGACGACAAACCATGGTCCCGTGTGTAATACATATAGTTTTAACTCACTTTAAAGATCCCACGGCAACAAGAGGTTGTCCATGGTTGAATTCTGTAGAAAAAAAAGCCTCTCAGAGAAAAAAAATACAGCAGCAGAAAGGAAAAGAAAAAATGGGTGGTGGCGCTGCTAATTGTGGTGACTCACTTTCCTGGGGAGAGCAGCCCAAATTTCACGCAGAGCT
>CM060321.1:8261877-8266877 GCA_030674155.1 Stramonita haemastoma | reverse complement strand
TGACTTAAAACCTAAAAGTCAACATTACGCGCAGTCCCTTTGCGTTTTTTTATGTTTTGCTGTTGAAATAGCATACTCTTCCTAAAAGGCAGAACGGGTTTTTAACGTGTGTGTAAGACATGTCTGTGTGAGTTTATCCAAGGGGGCCTTGCTTTTTAGTTTTATTCGAATGATTAGGAGATTGAAGGGACTTATCCAAAGAAAGCGGTGTCAGTACTGATTAAACTCCAGGGTAAAATTCCCCACGGGTGCCTTTGTGGTCGGTCAATCCCGGGTTGTGAGACACGAGCACAACGCTCTTAGCACTTTCCCATCACGCCCCCCCCCCCCTCCCCGCCCCCCTCCGCTCCCCGCAACATTAATTTGAAGTTAGCATGTCAAGCAAATACGTTAAAGACAACCGTATCTTAGTAAGCCTACATGTCAGATGTGTGCCTTTACACTAAAAAAAATACCAAACTCCAGCCATAATCTTTCTATTTACAAACTGTGTTTTAACGTAGGCCCTAGCATTTTTACTTCATGCAGACTTTTTAGAAAGCATTGATTCGTGGCTGGCATTTTGACGACCAAAGAATGGTACTTTGTAAAGTAACTCTTCTGATAAATTGTAGCATGGCAGATTTTTTTAAAAAATCACTATAAAGATAATTCAAGCTTTATTTGCATTTTTCTGTTGCTGCCGTAATTCTTTTTGAACAAAGACAATGACTAGTTCCAAAAGACCAGGTTGAGGAATACTTATGCATGACACAGATTTCATGACACAAAAGAAAGTGGCCAGGCATTTTTTCTTTTGTTTTTGCACTCAGTGATGTAAGAAACAAATGGGGCACCACACTGAAAAGCTGTAAACTACAAACAACGTTTTTGTTATTGGTAAGGTCTGGCTCTCTACAAATTCACCTCTGCTTCTTCCACAACGTTGTCATTTCATCTGTTCACTAACTTTCCCTCCCATCATCAGTGTTCCACGGGTGTTTAAACGTGGTTTTGACAGTCACTGCACCTTGCTTCAGAACCACTTAGCGCATTCTCCTTTTTCAGCTGGAATCAGCACATCTTCGTAAGGATCAAGATGTTGTTTAGTGATCTTATACACTTGTTCCTTATAGTGATGTGCTTCTGATTTTTCGTCTTCTTTTGCAATGATACCTGAATTGCACAGTCTCAAGTGTTTTAGTGTTTCTTCCGATTGCTTTTTAGCAGATATCCTTTTAAACTCCAAAATTATTTGCAAACTGAAAATATAAACCATTTTTTGATACAAACTTCTCTTACTTGAACAACAATGCAGAATGAATTGAATTGACATGAAGAATTAGTGCTATTTGTTGTTTTGTGTCAGCATGTGGTATTGCAACTAGTTCCATATCCAAGTCCATAGAAGCAGTTTAGTTTTACACAGTTTTTTTGTAATCAAAGTTCTCGTCTGTCATCAAAAAAACAGTGATACCATGGAGAAAAGCTTTAACAGGCAAACAATATAGACCTTGCTGGATAATATAAACTTTACACAAACAGTCCAGAACAGTTAATCATAAACTTTGAAATCCTATGGTTTTACACAACAGAGTTCAGTTCTAGCATTGGCCCGGGATCAAACACTTTGCTTTATATCGTTCCTAGCACTGACTGGTATACAACTATGAATACATCAACGATTCTTCAATGGTAGCCATCAGGATACATGTGTATGTTTATTTAACTTAGGAAATGTGCTGCTCATTCAATCATTAAGTTTGCAATTTTAATCAATGGTTCAATCAGAGTCCACTTTAAGAAGATAGATATAATTCTTGTATACAGAAAATAATTTGTTTCATCAGAAAAAAAATCCAACTTGTTGCTGCTACTAGAACTGAATAGTTTTACCATACACCTTTTTACTGAGTGAAACTTCAGAGTTCTTCGGGATTATGCATGAATATGTTGATTGAAGCAACCACATTTTACTCTCTTGTTTTGTTTTTTTTCAGATCAGTTTCATATGCCATTTTCTTTCTCTACATGACGTCGACAATTTTTCATCATCTTTTCATCTAAATAAAGAATCAGTGGTAAGAGTTTCCTATAGGATATACTACAGACATCACAGAATATGGTCTGTGTCTCTGACCTTTTCCTGTCTTGTAAGTCATGTTATAGATTATAATACTGTTACAAAAAGCAGGGATTTGGTGTCTTCATGAGGCAGTTCAGTAATTGTTACAAGGACAGATTATAAAGAGCTTCCAGCTATAGTGAAAAACGGAAACTGAAAAGGTAACCAGCTACCATGGCGCAGTGGTTAACTCATTGGGGTGCGGACTGGAAATTCGCGGGTTCGAATCCTATAAGTGTCATAGGGATTTTTTGGACACCGGCCGGCTCGTACCCAGAGTGATTGTTCTGTGGGATGATTGGGTAGACTGGACCACACAGTTGAGCTTCATCCACTTTATGGAAGCGAGTTTGAGAGTGTTTCTCAAATTACCTGACCAACAAAGCAGGTGCCTGTATCTTTCAGCTCCGGTTGACGCCGGAATATATTATGATATTAAGCGCAGAGTACAACCCTGTCAAGTAGTATCAAACCACGTGCACTTTATTACTTTTTTCTTTTATTCTTTTATATCAGGGATAATGAAATAATTAATCATGTGCTTTTTTTACATCCGGTCCCCGTGTGTATGCATTTTTGTAAATGTCATCTGTTCCCACCGGCACACAATGGCCTACTCTTACGAAAAGCGAACAGGATTTAACGTGTGCGTAAGATGTTCTGCGCGCATTTGCACACAGGGCCTTTAGGGGCCCCACTGAACACTTTCATAGTAGCAGCATTACATCATCCTCATTATCATCGATCATCATGCAAAAAGAGTATCTGATTGGTGGCCCCAGTTGCTCTGGTCTCATGCTGACCTCAGATTCAGTTTCCTCAACACTTCTGTGCCTGTGGTGAGTTTGTGTCAAAGCCTTTGGGACTGTAGGTTTACGAGGGATGGTTGTCGGAGGGACGTTTGGTGGTCACCACCTCGGGTGGGCATCTCACCCAGTCTGGCTCCGCGACTGAGCTAATACTGTCGTTAGTAGGTGGCTTAGTAGGTGGTGTCCTGCGTATTCAGCTCAGAACAGGCACCACTGAACACCACCAAAGTGACTCAGCAGCAGTGCAGGGCCCCTCTGGCTGGTAGCCACACGGCGGCCTAATATTGATGAGCTGCCTGTGGACTCCAAAACTGAGGATGAGACATAACGACTCTGGGTATGGCTGTGGCGGGAGGCTTGAAACGAGCGGCGTAGGAACAGCAGGGATAGAAACGTCACAAAAGATGAAGCAGCAATAATTTTTAAAAATTAAAAAAAGAAGAAACTGAAAAGTCTGTTGTACAACGATCGGAAGGAGACGAAGAAGCAAACAGAGAAAACGACGACAAGACAAGTTAAGAAAGTGGACTGACCTTGAGTGGAACGACATACTACGGGAAGATGAAAACCGCGAGGAGTGGAGGAAGCTGGTCGCAAAATCGTAAGTGATGTCCCTGCGGCCTAGACTTCGGGATAGGTGAAGGTGGAGATTATGAGGGCATTTATTTTATTTATTTAGACCACTTTATATCACAGCAGATTTCTCTGCGTGAAATTCGGGCTGCTCTCCCCGGAGAGAGCGAGCACGTCGCCACAAGTGCAGCGCCTACCCATTTTTTTTCTTTTTCCTGTCTGCAGTCGTATTTATTTTCCCTCTCAGAATGGCTTTTTTCTACAGAATTTTGCCAGGGACAACCCTCTTATTGCCGTGGGTTCTTTTAAGTGCACTAGATAATGTGTAACACACGGGACCTCGGTTTATCATCTCACCCCAAAGGCTAGCACCCAAACCACCACTCATGATATAATAGATGGGGGAAAAGTTTTGGGCCCAAAGGGCATGTTTTACCCATCAAAATCTGTCGTAGATAAATGTCATGGAAACTTTTCACATGGATAGAAATCCTTTTTTTTCGTGCATTAATATCAGACAATAAAACAGTCTATTTAAAAGAACCCACACAAACCCAATAAAAACTGAATAGTCATATAAAAGCATATGAAAGTGCAGCCGAATGGGTGTGCTAAGCAATCGAAGGATAGTTTGAATGTACAGACTGGGCCGGGATGTGTTGTTGTTGTTGTTGTTTTTCAAAAACTCAGGTGAAAACATCTAGGAACGCTACATTTGTTGTTCACGCATATACCTGTATCTGTAAACATATCATTGTACATAAAAGGAGGTATATGAATTCTCCAACAGAAAGCTATGGGAAGCAAAAGCACTGAAATATTCCCCCAGCAAAAAGAATATGACTTTCAGAGCGATAATGGCGCATTGTTCAGGAAACAGTTCAATAAGAAAAAAAAACTGCCCAAAAATATTTGGGAAATAAGTTGACCTCCAAACAAAAAATTTGAGGAACAATTCCTGACAGCTCATGTTTGAAGAGAATCCACAGTACAGTTACTAGCACCACAGTAACAACAACCTTTTTCGGAGAAGTCAAACTCATTCACAGACATTGCCGTTTTGAAAGAAATGACATAAAAATCAGTTTTGAGAATGTTTTTCCTATGCTATAAAAAAATAACTTGATAGGCCTTATATCATTGTATAAATAAATTCCATTTATATATATTGTATTATTATTTTATTATTTTATTATTATTTTATATTATCATTACATTATCATATTATTATTATATTATTATTATTATCATCATCATCATCATATCATCATATCATCATCATTATCTTATTATTTTATTATTATATGTTCTGTTTGGTTGCTTTTAACAGAAAGATGGCCAGTAATGCTATTAACAGGTGATAACGTCATTATGGTGCTAGTCCATGAAATGAAAATTGTCCAAACCTCGGATTCCCGATCGGAAACGTTCGTAAAACGTTGTGTGAGGACATTCCGATCGAACGTTGTACAAACGGTTCTGTGAGGAACATTCCCGATCGGGAAACGTGTACA
>CM060321.1:8249377-8254377 GCA_030674155.1 Stramonita haemastoma | reverse complement strand
CGTTGTGTTGCATGCACTTCGATTTCACGGTGGAATGTAGATTACACAACCTCTGTATACAAATCACATCCCCCAAACTGTATAAATGTGCTGTGTTTCTGAAGTGCAAACAGAAAGTAGACATCAAATATGTCCACTCAGATATACATATTTTAAAAAAAATATCAGCTTCAGGTCTGCCTGACTGCAAATTGTCAACAATACAATGTACTGCAATACAATATGATACGATACAAAACAACAGAAACCCTTTCAGTGCAATATAATACCATGTGATGCAATGTAATGCATTTCAAACAACCCTGATCCAAATTCCCATGAAGTCCTTGAGATGATGCTACATTACACCCAGCCCCCTTATGTGAACAAAACACACATCTTGTACATAAGGGTCATCAAAACCCTATGTATCTTTTTCAGGAGAGACCTGAAAGAAGAACAGCTGTGGTTAATGGCATGGATGATACAAACATACCCAGTATGCAAACTGGACAGGAACAGACATCGTTGGGCTCACCTTACCGGCTCTCATCCACTGTGCCATGGTGGCTGTTGGGGTGGCGCTGTTCTTGTTGTGACACCACAACCCCAAAGAGACAGTCTGGCAAATACTGTACGAAGGAACAAAAGCTGGTAACTACTGACTAAATAATTGCACCACAACACAGTGTAGGGTCGTGTTCACATGCGAACACACATACACACACACAGCAATCACAAATACACGATAGGGCACCTGCATACACACCTTCAAAAACAAGCCACATATACATGTAGAGAAGATGTGACAAACGGCTATTTTTCAGTCCCATCATACCCCAACTTTTGCGCAGCAACAGACTCTACAGCACCATGAGAGTGATCTACTGTAGGCACACAGACTTTACTAGGATCTTTGATGTGAGTGGTGTTGTTTTTGTGGCAATACTACAGCCCTAAAGAGAATTGCCTGGCGAATCATGTCCATCGGAACAAATGCTGGTCCAGTTTGCACAACAACACATAGTAAAACACATAATATTAATCATAATCTACAATATGATGCATCACAACACAGTGCAGGGTCGTTGCCACACACACAAAAGGCTAACGTGACGCTCTACCACGAAATGAGTCGCTTAGCACATAACCCACTTTTCCGCTAGGGGACATTTAGGGCAGGTGGGGGTGAGGTTGTGGAATTTGAGATTTTTATTGATTATAAAACTCTAGCACTTATTTTACATTGAAGTGAAATATCAAGTCATAATTTTGTTTCCTTTTGTCTTTAAACGTGTTTTGAAAATAGCCAAGTCCTCATTCTGGCCACCTTGTCAATTTCTCATTTTGCCATTTCCTGCAGTTGTAATAACTTGATAGAACTGTCTGATTTTCAATTTGTCTTTTGGTATTGTATAGCCATTTTATTGCAAATTAATAACATGCCAATAACTAAAACCTGACCTCTGGTGCAGTGCGACTCCTTATGTGGTGCAGTGTCACAAATACAGGCGTGCCTGCCCATACACACCCTCAAAAATAAGGAGCAGATAAATAAGATGTGACAAAAGGCCAGTTGGAGTCCCATCCTACCCCTACTTTTGTGCAGTAACAGAGCCCAAGGCACCAAGCGAGTTTTTTTACTGTAGGCATACACACTTTACTAACATCTTTAATATGTGTGGTGCTGTTCTTGTGGTGATACCACAGCCACAAAGAGAACAGCCTGGCTTGAATCTAGCAAGTCTGTCGGAACGAAAGCTGGTAAAGTGTAGGCAACAATACATAGTATTACACATAATATCAATGAAAATATACAGTTGATGCACCACAGCACAGATCAGCACAGGGCAGTTGCCACACAACACACAAAAAATAGAATAGCACTGAGGTCCAAAAGTTCAAAGCCTAATGATAATGATGAGGATCATTTATGAGCGCACTTTCAGATGTATGACCAGTAGGCCTGTAGGTATTCTGGGCAATGTGCTCTTAAACATGATACGAGGTGTAGATACAGACGAATGCACTGGGCCTAAGATGCAGTCATTTCTTTAATACACCTAAGATCTGGTTTCTTTGTTTGAGTGGTTTTGTTTTCTAAGAGATCTGCTTCAGCATCATTAATTTTTTTAATTCATTTTTCCTCTTCATCACATAAATTGTCTGTTGTACTGACGCGTACTGTCCTAACAACACATGTACACACGCACATACACGGGCGCGCAAACACACGCACGCTGGCACGCACCCCCCCCCCCCCTCCCACTGAATACATGCATAATATGCTCTGATATGTATGAGACAGAGACAGACAGAGAAACAGTCAGCAGGAACATTGCTGAAAGTAGCCTACACATCCACCACCCAAACTAAGCTTTTGTTTAAAGAAAAACCTCAAACAGTAAAACATCCGTGAGTAGCTGAACAATACTTGAACTGAACATTGTTGTGCATGTGTTGTGTCGTAAAGTGGTCTATATCCTAAAATGAATATGCTCAAGAGAGGTAAGAACTCTCTGGGTTTTGAAACAACCTCCCCTTTCCTTTGCCAGATGGGCTGTCAATGCACAGACTGCAAATTACAAAACAAACGAATCTAAATATGAAATTCTTCTTGTGACGGTGCATATCAATAGAACAACAGATTGTCCTCAGTAAGTCAAGGAGTCTTGTCCATGTTTTGAGTTTGCAGTCTCACATAGCTTTTATCTTATATAAAGTATCTTTTTATGGCCATCATTTTGGGTGGGTTTTTCAAGTGTATTGATAGAAAACGAAGTGCCCGGCAGTTTAGAAAATAATTTCCAGTTACATTGTTAAGACCAGGTTTTTGCAATTAAAGGTCTTACTCCAGCTAGGGACATAAAACACATTTAGCGACACAACACACACGTGCAAATCGTGTCTCTGTTTCGAGTTCTGGTGAGTTGGTTTGTTTCTTTCTTTTTCTTTTTTTTTCTCTTGCCATTTCAAACGGCCTGACATCTGCATGCAGTGTGGACCACTTGAACAGCTGGGAAAGCAAATTGTGGGATTTAGAACATCATCGTTTTTGCCTTTGTCTTTTTTATAGAAAGACTATGATGAAGAGCAGCGCTGGTGAGTAATTTTTATGTAGAAGTAGCTACTTATAAGTAGGCCATTAGGTATCGATAGTGGTAAGAAACTCGCGTAGAGCATGGCAGCAGAGAGTCCTCAGAGGAGAAGCCCCCTTCAAACAAGTGTTTCGGGCCTTTAATCTTCCTTATTTATTTTAAAACTTAGGGGGAAATCTTCGCTTTGTGAATTTCATGACAACTGCTGCCAAGAAATGTTAATCTTGAGTGCAGCGAGTGATTTGGCGCATTCACAAGGACCAGGGCTGAGAGTCTGATCTAGTGTAGTTGTCATAAACCAACCAGGCCTATTCCGTGGTTTTGAAAACTGATTGAAACAGCTGTGTCGTGAACCAAAATGGTTTGGTACTGTCACGAATACGCATCCTTCAAACACACACACACACACACACACACACACACACACACACACACACACACACACACACACACACACACACACACAACACACAACACATCCAGACTTTCAAGGCAAGATTGTTTTTGATTAGGACGTTAAAGCAAGATGTTAAGGGGAAGGTTTTTAGTGTGAGCTTAAGATCTTAACCCCTCCCCAACCCCCCTCCCCCCCCCCCTAAAAAAAACAACACGTAAACCCTTCAAATGGGAAAGATGTCGAGATGCTCCCCTTTAATCCACAGCTGATTTTTTTTTCTTTTTCAATATTGTCAAATAGTGCTGTAGAATTGAGAAATCGCAAAGATAGATATTTTGGATAAACGATCCTATAATATTAAATGGTAGGCAGGCAAGCATCTTTACATCAACAGGTGCAAATGGACATCTTGTGTTTTAAGACGTTTATGCATTTTCTTGCTGAAAGTTTTAGCAGAGCAGTTTTGATGTGATCACAAGAGAACTGACAATAATGTTAAATGGAACGATGTGGTTTTTGCTTGTGGTAATTGTGAATTTATCATCTTTACAATTTTTTTTCGTTCCGAGGTTCACACTCCGAGGTTGACTGAAGATGAAATTTTGCATTTGCGACCATTTTGGCTCACCGCTAAGGTTGTCGCTTTCCGACTTGAAGAATGATGTCAAACACACCTGTGTGCATGCGGGTTTTTTGTGGGTTTTTTTGTTTGTTTGTTTTTAATATCATCCTTCCTACCGCCACAGAACGGCCTACTCTTCCGAAGACGGAACAAGTTTTAACGTGTTGTTATTGTAGTTAATTTTTGCACTTGCTGATATTAAACATTTTTGTCAGCGCAGTTAAGTTTGCTTGACTCTACATTTGAGTTGGGTTTGGCTTTATCTTGACAGAAAAATGTGGACAATAAGTAAATACGTAAATAATTTGATATCTGAATATAAAAAAACGTTGCATGTCATTATTCGTGTGTTAAAGACTGGAGGATATGAATCTTTTACTACAGCTCCTATCAATGGTGTCATTAATGTTGTCCATTACTGGTAATTGGGAGGATCGATGGTCTAGAGATTGATCCCCGTTTATTGCCCGAAACTTTATCCCGTCCACTAGACTGTGATTGGTGGCCTGCATACAAGTCTTTCGGAACGGATGGTGAACAAGGTCCTGCATGCAGCACACATTCAGCGCACGTAAAAGAACCCACGACACCAAGAAAGATCTCCAGCAAAATTATGTAGAATAAAGCCCTTCTCATAGGGAAACTAATACAGTTTAAAAAAGGACATTTTTTGGAGTGGTACTGCTCTTGTGGCAACGCACTCACCCCTGAGAGAGAAGCCCAAATTGCCCGCAGATAAATATGCTGTGACTGGAAGTGGTATTCAATTCAATTTTCAATTTATTTGAATTCAGTTCAGTTGTGATGTTATTTTACACTGCTTTAGAATAGAAACGAGTAAAACTGTCATTGTCATAACATGGGTGTAAATTTTCATACTTTGAGATTAAAAAAAATATATATT
>CM060321.1:8228094-8249277 GCA_030674155.1 Stramonita haemastoma | reverse complement strand
AAACTTCTGTGCCTGTGGGGATTTGTGCCCAAACCCTTTTGGGGGCCCGTGGGTTTTTAACCCAAAGGGATTTGTCGGAGGGACTTATGGGGGTTTTCACCCCCCCTTTGGGGTGGGAAACCCATCACCCAGTCTGGCTCCGCGCCCTTGCCCTAATATTTCAGTTTTAAGAAAGGTTTTGGCTTAGTAGGTGGTTCCGCGTATTTTAAAGCTAAAAACAGGCCCCCAAACCTGAACCCCCACCAAAGGGGCCCTCAGCAGCAGTGAAAGGGCCCCCCTCTGGTTTGGAAAACCACACGGGGGGCCTAATATTGATGATTTTTCCTTTTACTTCCAAAAACTGGGGGATGAACAAAAACAAATCTGGGTATGGCTGTGGGGGGGGAGTTTTGGAAAACGAGCGGCAAAGGAACGCGGGGATAGAAACCCCCAAAAGATAAAAGCGCAAAAAATTTTTAAAAAAAATTTAAAAAAAAAAAGAAACTGAAAAGGTCTGTTTCCCAAAAACGATCGGGAATAACGAAAAAAGCAAACAGAGAAAACGACGACAAGAAAAAATTTTAAAAAAGTGGACTGACCTTGAGTGGAACGACAAACAAAGGGGAAGATAAAAACCGCGGGGAGTGGAGGAAGCTGGCCCGCAAAATCGTTGGGTGATGTTTCCTTGGGCCTAGAATTGGGGATGGGTTTTGAAGGGGGGAGATTATGGGGGCAATTTTTTTAAATTTTTTTGGGCCCAAATTTCAAAACACAGCAAAATTTTTTCCTGGGGAAAATTTTCCGGGCTGCTCCCCCCGGGGGAAAGAGAGCGGAGTAACGTCCCCACAAGTGCAAGCGCCTACCCTTTTATTTTTTTTTTTCCCCTGCCCTGCGGGTCTATTTAAATCCCCTCAGAAAGGCTTTTTTTCTAAAAGAATTTTCCCCAGGGAAAACCCTTTTTTTGGCCTTTGGGTTCTTTTAAGTGCCAAGATATTGTTTAACCCCGGGCCCTTTCCTTGTTTCAATCCCCACCCCCAAAAGGCAAAGAACCCCAAACCACCACTAAAGATATAAAAAGATGGGGGGAAAAAATTTTTTTGGCCCCCAAAGGGGCCCAACTTTTTCCCCCATCAAAATCGGGGTCGTAGAAAAATTTGGTCATGGAAACTTTTTTCACAGGGATAAAAACCCCTTTTTTTTTGGGTCCCAATTTAAAATATCAGAAAACAAAAAAACATCTTTTTTAAAAAAGAACCCAAAACAAACCCCCAAAAAAAAAACC
The DNA here is from genome assembly GCA_030674155.1 of Stramonita haemastoma. Classification (NCBI taxonomy): domain Eukaryota; kingdom Metazoa; phylum Mollusca; class Gastropoda; order Neogastropoda; family Muricidae; genus Stramonita; species Stramonita haemastoma. The sequence continues at coordinate 8,248,016 of CM060321.1, read as the reverse complement.
TAAATACCCCCATAAAAACCCAATAAAAAGTGCAGCCGAATGGGTGTGCTAAAAATCGAAGAATATTTTTGAATGTAAAACACGGGGCCCGGGGAAGTTTTTGTTGTTGTTTTTTGTTTTTAAAAAACTCAGGTGAAAACATCTAAAAACGCTACTTTTAAGTTTTTTCAACGCATATACCTGTACCCTGTAAACTTTTCCATTGTTTTCAAAAAAGGGAAAGGTTATATAAAATTTCTCCAAAAAGAAAGTTTAGGGGAAGAAAAAGGGACTAAAAAATTTTCCCCCAGAAAAAAAGGAATATGATTTTTCAGAGCGATAAGGGCCGGCTTTTTTCCCGGGAAAACAGTCCAAAAAAAAAAAAAAAAAAAACTGCCCAAAAAATTTTGGGAAAAAAAGTTGACCCCCCAAACAAAAAATTTGGGGGAACTTTTCCCTTTGACACTCATTTTGAAGAGAACCACAGTACAGTTATTTAGCACCAAAAGTAACAAAAACCCTTTTCGAGAAGTCAAACTCTTTTCACAGACTTGCCGTTTTGAAAGAAATACATAAAAATAAATTTTTGAGAATTTTTTTTTCCCTTTATGCTAAAAAAAATAATTTGGGAAAAGGCCCCTTATAAAAAATTTATAAAAAAAATTTTCCTTTTAAATTTTTTATTATTATTTTTTATTATTTATTTTTAATTTTTAATTATTATTTTTTAAATTATCTTTAAAAATTATCATTATCATTATTATTTTTATTATTTTTAAATTTTTAAACCATCATCATCATCATAAAATCATCATCAACATCATCATTATTCTTTTTATTCTTATTATTTTTAATGTTCTGTTTGGGTTGTTTTTAAACAGAAAAGGGGCCAGAATGCAAATTAACAGGTGAAAACGTTCATTAGGGTCCCTGTCCATGAAAAAAAATTTTGTCCAAACCTGGGTTTCCCGATGGGAAACGTTCGTAAAAACGGTTGTGTGGGGGAACATTCCCGAGGGAAACGTTGGTACAAAAGGGTTTCTGTGAGGAACATCCCCCCGGGATGGGGAACCCCGGTTTTTGGTACAAGAGGGTTGTGTGGGAAAGGAACAATTTCCCAAACCGGGAACGTTGGTAAAAAGGGGGTTGTGTTGGAACTTTCCCCGATCGGGAACTTGGGTACAAAACGGTTGTGTGGGGAACTTCCCCCGATCGGGAAACTTTTGGTCCAAAACGGCCCTGGGGGAAACATTCCCAGGGGAAAACTTTGGGGGGGCGGGAAAAGGGGTTAAAAAAGAGGCAAGCGGCACTTTCCTTCACCTCTTTCTCCAGCACGGGTTTTTGGGGGTAAATTCGGATGAGCCCTAAAAACCAAACCCCCCCTTTTTGCAACGCACGCAGAACACTTGCGCACATATTAAAAACCCGGTTCCCCCTTTCCCGGAAGAGCGGGCCATCGTGTGCCAGAAAAAGCGGATGAAAAAATTATATTTTAAAAAAAACCCAGCTTTGCACACTGTGTCCCCCTTTTAGAAAAACCATCCCTAAAAAAAAATGGGGGATTTGGGAGCCCCAAAAAGCGACCGGGCTTAAAAGGGAAAACCGTTTTAGGGGGCCCCCTGCGCCCGGGTACTAACCCTTTTTAAAAAAAATTTTCCGTAATGGGGCCCATTCCCTTTCCCAAAAGGATCATTCCATTTTTCCCGTGGAAAAGGGGTTGGTCTGCTGCATGGGAAACCCGTTTTGCCCCCCCATACTTACTTACCTAGGTTTTTGGGCGCTCTAAAGACAGAGCGAAACCCAAAAATTTTTCCCCGAGATTTATTTGGGCCTACTACTGGTTTTTTGGGGCTAGTTTTCTTGATGATTTTTCCCTTTCTTCTAGCATACTTTTGCCATCGGTTTTTTTACCCTGTTGGCGCTATTAAGCCCAAACCCCCAACAAACCCCCAGTTTTCAGAGAGCATGAAAGCGCACCTTTTTTTGTTTTTTTGTTTTTTTTGTACCACTTTCTCCCCCAGCAATTTCTCTTGCTTTTTGAAATTTTGGGGGTTTTTGCTCAACCCCCCCGGGGAAAACCGCGTCCCCCAAAAATTGCAGCGCCTCCCTTTAAAAATTTTTTTTCCACATGCAACAAATATCGGGACCCTCTAAAAAAGAGTGGGTTTTTTTCTACAAAAATTTTTTGCCAGGGAAAACCCCCCAACTTTTACCGGGGGGTTACTTTTACGGGGCCTAAATAGTAAATTTTGAACACCCCGGGACCTCGGTTTTTCTTCTCTTTCCAAAAACCCAAGCGCCCAAACCACCACTTAGGGTCTACGGGAAAGGGGAAAAATTTTTTTGGGCCCAAAGGGGGAACAACCCAACCGCAAAAACCTCCAAATCCGATTTTTTTGCTTTTCAAAGGCAAGGCGTGATACCACCTAGACAACCCAAACCCCCATTCCCCCATTTTTATCTCTCTCTCCTCTCTCTCCTCTCTCTTTTCCTTTTTTCCCTCTCTCTCTCGTCCCCCATCCCCCCTTTTTTTTTCCCCCTTCCTTTTTCCTCCCCCCGGAACTCCCTCCCCTCTTCTCTTTTCTTTTTTCTCCCCCTTCCCCTCCCCCTTTCTCTCTCCCCTCCTTTAAATTTCCATCAATGACCCATTTGGGTTTCTGCTTTCCCTCATGATTTTTTTTTTTGTTAAGGAAATCGAATACCCTTTACTGCCCCCTTCTGGAAAAATTGAAAATTTTGGGGATTTTTGTTTTCAATTATTGATTCATATCGTTGTCAGTTTTCAAATAATTTTTAAAATGTATAAAAAAAAAAGGGTTTAAAGGTAAAGGTGCCCCCCAAAACCCAAGGGGGGTTTCTTTAGGGGGAGGGGAGGGAAAATTTAAAAGACCTCAACTTCTCTAAAGGGCCAAAACCATATTGAGGGGGGGGGGGGGCCCCCCCTTTCTCCTCTCCCCCCCCCACTGCAAAAATACCATCCCCTGACCCAAAAGAGGGCGGGGTCCCCGTTTTACACTGGGGTGAAAGGGGGACTGGACTGAAGCCCGGGGCGCACAAACCCGGTCACCCATCCAATTTGGTAACCACAAAATCGACTTTTTCCCTAACTTAAAACCTGGGGGGAAAGCCAAAACGCCCCGACCCCCTTGCCAAAAGTTTTTTTCTTTTTGTCTCTGTCTCTGTTTTTCTTTTCCTTTTTGGTCCTTTTCTCTTTTCTGCTTGTCTCTCTTCTTTTTCTTTCTCTCTCCTCCTGCATATAAATATATATAAAAATATATATAATAAAAATTTAAAAAAAACAAATTTTAAAATAAAAAAATAAAAAATTTTATAATTTTAAAATAAAAAAAAAAAAATATAAAAAAAAATATACCCTAAAAAAAAATAAAAAAAATTAAAAAAATAAAAAAAATAAAAAAAAAAATAAAAAAATAAAAAATAAAAAAATATAAATAATTAAAAAAAATACCCCGGGTAAAATTTCCCCCTTTAGCATACGGCCCACCCCCCCCCCTAAATCCCCCCAACCATAATTATTGGGGCAAAAATTTGGGGGGGGTGGGCCTTTTTTGCTAGGGAAAATTAAAAAACCTTTTCTTTCCCCCAACAAAATTTTTGGAATTTTTTTTTTGTGGAAAACCAATTTAACCCCTTTTTAAAATGGAGTGAATCCCCAACCCGGGAAAGGTTTAAAAAAAAATTTTTTAAGGGTTAAAAGGTTTTTTTCGTTGTTTGAGGTTAGAAAAAAACTTGACCAAATCCCCAAAAAAGAAAATCAAAAATTGGGCCCCCAACCCCGAAAAAACCCAATTCCCCCACCTGCTTTCGTTTTTCCAGATACGGAAAAGGGTTTTCCAAATTTTGGGAAAAAAATACAGTGTAAACAGCGCTTCGGCATTTTGGCAAAAATGGGCCCCAAAAAAAAATAAAAAAGAACCCACTTCCGGGCCATCGGGAAAGCGCCCTTCCAAATAAACCGGAACTTTTTTCATTTGACAAAACAAATAAACACCCAGGGAAAAACCCATTACGTAATTTTTCTTTCACTTTTTTGGGGGGTTTTGGGTGGGAGTGGGGGAAAGGGAAACAAAAGGAAAAAGAAAAAAAGGAAAAAAAATTACGAAAGGAAAAGAAAGGGAAAAATAATTAATTTTAGAGCAGCCCTTCCAAAAAACCCTTTAAAGGGGAAATGTAAAAATTTTTCCCCCTTTTGGAAAAAAAGCAGGGGGGCGTTTTGGGCTGGGAAAGTTACCCCGGCAAAACTTTTGGCCCAAAGTAGGGTTGGGCCGTTTGAAAAGAGGGGTGGGCTTATAGTTTAGGGGATTTTTAAAACGGTATATATATATATAAATATAATTATTAAAATATAATATATATATATATAAAATTAAAAATTTAATAATTTTAAAAATTTTTATATTTTGTGGTTGTTTTGTTGTGTTTTGTGTGTTGGGGGGGTGGGGTCCCAACCAATTAAACTACAGTAAAACAAAGTTCTCATTTTGTAAAATTTCACAATTCACCAATTCCCCAAATTTATGTATGTGAAGGGGGCAGGACTATCAAAAACCCTTACTTGTTGCCCGTTCAGACGGGGAAGGCATCCTCCAAAAATTTTTTGTGACATTTTTCTTGAAAAAATTTTTGTTTAAAAGGATAAAAGAGAGAGAGAGAGGGGGAAGGAGGGGGAAGAGAGAGGGGGGAAGAGAAAAAAGGAGGGGGGAGGAAAAAGAAAAGGAAAAAGAGAAAAAAGGAGAGAAGATAGAGAAAGAGAGACGGGGCCCCCAAAACCCAAAGAAAAGAAAAGGAAGGACAAAAACAGAAAAAGGACAGAAAGGGGGGAACAGAAGCCCAAAAAACACAGAAAAACCCCAAAAAAAAGAAAAGGGGGAAAAGAAACCCCTGAAACGGGGGAAATTGGTTTAAAAATTTTCCCTTTGGGCCTTTAGGCCACAGTTAAACTTTTGGGGGGGCCCAAAAATTGGAAATTTTTTGCAAAACAAAGAAATATTTATCTTTTTTGTCAATTTTTTGGGGAAAAAAGACTTTGCCATAATTAAAAAAAACCCCAACAAACAAGAAAATGTTTTAAAAAAGGGGGCCCCGTGATTGTTTAAGGGAATTTTTAAACCGGTTGGTGGTGTGGGGGGTTTTTGTGTGGAAGGTTTTTGGTGTGTGTTTTTGTGTGTGTGGGGTGTTTTGGTTTGTGGGTGGGTTTTTGGTGTGGGGTTTTGTTGGGGTTGGGCCCCCGTTTTTTTAAAAATTTGTGGTTTTAAAATGTGTGGGTGAAATTTTGTGTAGTTTTATGGGGGGTAAATGTTTGTTAATGGTTTTTAAAATGTTTTTTGGGCTTTTATAGTTTTTTGTGCCGAAAGGGTGTGGTTATGTTGTGTTTTGTGTTGTAAGTTGCCTTTTGTGCGTGCCTTTTTTCGTGGCGCGCACCGCGTTTGCTTTTGGGGTTTCGGTGTACTTGTTTTTGTGGGGGTGCTTTTGGGGTTTAATGCCCCAAAAGGGTTGTTGGGTAAAGGGGGAAAAAATAATTTTGCTTAAACGGTTTTTTAAAAACTTGGAAGTTTTTCCGGGGAAGGTGTTTATGGGGGGATTGCTTTAAAGAAATTCCTAAAAATGAAACCCAAGAAAAAAAAAAAAAAAAAATAAAAAGGGAAAATTACAACTCCCAAGTGGGAGGGGCTGAAAACCCTGGGAAAGGAGGTTCAAGCGGGAAAGGGTTAAGAAAACCCTGGGGCTTTCCAGTGAAAAAAAAGGGGGACAAACACCGTTGGCAAAAAAAAATAAAAAACGGGGGGAAGGGGTCTAAATTTTTCCTCCAAAAAAAATCCCCAACTCAATTATGGAAAAATTAAAAATTTTAAGACCCCCAGCAAGGCAGCGGTTTTAAAAATTATAAAGGGGGGGCCACAGCTTTAAATTTTATTTTAAACTTTCAGTATTACCAAGTTTTTAAGGGTTTTTGATTTTTCCCAAACGATTTCCCCAAATTTCAAATTAAAGACCCACCATAAAATTTCCAAAAGGGGCCGGCCCTGATATTCCCTTAAAAAAATTTAATCTCACCCCTTTAAAAGAGGGACAATTATCCATGGTAAAAAATTAGGTTAACCTTTTAATTAAAATCAATGTTTTTCTTGGTTTAACCAGAAAACATAAACGGGTTAAATTTTTTACAATATTTTTTTCTAAAAAAATTCCCATCACAGGGGGAAACGGGATGTAAAAAATAAAGCAAAAACAATCCCTTAAACCAAAAACCCAAATATAAAAAGAAAAAAAATGAATAAAAACAAAAAATGAAAGGCTCTAAACCTACACTAACCTTTTTTCCCGGGTTATGGTATTTTAATTTGGTTTTTTTGTCCTTTTTTAATGCTTTTTTTCCCTTTAAATTTCATAAAATTTTTAATTTATAATTTATTTAAAATTTAAAAAAGCCATTTTTAAATCACGGTTTGGGTTTTTTCTGCATGAAACCCCGGCGTTTGGCCCTTTCCCGGAGGAAGCGCCGCCCCCCCGCCACAAGAAGCCCCCCCACCAAAATTTTTTTCTGTCTCCCCATTTTTAAATAAAAATTGGGTTCCTCTGTCGGAGTGCTTTTTTTCTACAAAATTTTTTCCCGGGGGATGACTCTTTTTGTTGCTTTTGGGTTTCCTTTTTACGTGCGCGAACAAACTTCATTAACACATCGGGGGGTTCCCTGCCAGAAGCGGCTTCCCACTTTTTCATTTTTTTGGGAAATGTGGAGACTTTTTTAAAAAGCATATATTTTACTGTTCCCAATAAACCATGTGGCTGTAAATTGTTTTTTAAGATTTTTTTACAAAAACCATTTCGGTTTATCAAATTTCCCACCCCCCAAAATCCCAACCCTGCCGGGAAATGCCCAGAACCATAGGCGCTACTACAATGCAAATTTTTTCCATCTAAATTTTTGTTTTTAATTTTTCCCCCCCAAAATGGGCTAAAAGGGGAAGAAATTTAAGAAAAAGGGAGAGGCAAAAATGGCTTTCCCGGCAACCTTTTTTTTGACCCTGCACAAACCGGCCCAAATTTTACATGATTTAAATCTGGCGGGTTCGAAAGAAAGGGGGTTCTGTAAATCCTAGGGCCTAATCTAATATAGAAGGGGTTTGGCAGCAACATCCTGCCCACAGAGGAAAAATTAACAGGGAAACATAAATTTTTTTTGACTTCCATTTTCATCTGCTTTTTCACAGGGAAAAAGACTGCTGTTTAAAAGTTTTAAAATTAAAGAAATTTTAATACCATAAATTTTTTTTAAGTTTTTTGTTTATACAAACAAAAGCGGAAAAAATGATAGTTCCCATCGTTACGGTGCAATTTTCCGCAATATAAAAATTTGAAATTAAAATTTATTTGGCAAAAATAATTGGGTTAAAAAATGCGATTAAACAAGAAATAAATAACAATTTATAAGGGAAACAAAATTCCCTTGGGGAAACTTTGTATTTTTTCTTGTTTTAGTTTGAAGGGAGTTCAGTTCCCTTCTATAAAAACAAATGCAAAAGGGGTTTGGGAATTGGGCCCTTTTTAAAATGACAAAGGGGCAGATGAAACTATTGGGCCCCTAAAATTGAGTTTTTTTCAGAAAAACTTTTTTTATTTAAAATGGTTGGGGGGATTTGTGGTTTTTTTTTCTTTTCCCTTTTCTTTTTTTGTGCGTTTTATTTCTTGTAATAAAATGCAGAAACAGTCCCCAAAAGGGGCACCCCCCAAAACACACTAACCCCACACACACTAACCAAAACCCCACCCCCTCACCCAAAATCAAAACAACCCCCCAACCACACACACACCCACACACCCCACAAAACCCCCCACGGCCAAAACACACCCCCACACAGAACATCAAAACACCAACCCCTAACCATAAAACACACATTTCCCCCCACCCGGGAAAGAACCGCACCCCCTAAATTTACCGGGAACCCAAAACCCCGCCCCCCCAAACAAAACGAACACGAAAACCCCAAAACCCCATAACCAAAAATCCCCAAAACACCCCCCCACAACCCGCGAACAAGATAAAAAAAAATTTTAAAAAAAGCGTTCCCACTATGGAAATTTATAGAAAAGTGTGGTATGTATTCACATAACACGTACACCCCGCAAAAAAAATCCCCCCATGTGTAAAACATAAAATGCACACATACTGGAACCGAACGAGCCCCGGGGTACACACACAAAACCAATACACAAATTTACCACAAAGCACACCCCCCAAAAACCCCGCAAAACACAACATAACCCCCGCGCGAGCGCACACACACAATCAAAATAAAATACACAAAAACCCCGACCCGAATGAAACCCTTAAAATTAAAAAAAAAAAACAAAAAAAAAAAAACATACACACCCCAAAACCCCAAAACCCCCAAAACACACACACACAAAAACACACACACCCCCACACAAAACCACACACACACACACCAAAATACCCCAAAACATAAATTTAAAAAACAAAAAACATGCCCTTATACCCATGAACCCTTTCAAAACACACGCACACACCCCACAAAACACACACACACCACAACACACACACCCCACACCCAAAAACACCCCCAACACCCAAAACACACACACCCAAAAACACCCACACAAAGTTCTCTAAAATGTGCACAATTACATAAAGAACTTTTTTTGGGGGCTAAAAAAGAACTATCCAATTAATTTAAGGGAACAGAAGTTTAAAAATTTTAAAAAAGGAATGTTTGAAATCCACCCCCCCACCCCCTTTCCCTTTTCCTCTTCCCCACTACCATTTAAAATAAAATTTTAATTTAAAAAAAAAGCCAGCCATAAATAACACCCTCCAAAACACACCACAACACCCCAACACACACACACACACCATACAAAATACCACACACACCACAAAAACACACACCCACACAGGCAAAAACCCCACCCCCACACCCCCAACCCCCCACAAAATTTTTTGGCCCGGAAAAGGCCCGGTTTGGGAAAGGGTGGTTAAAGACGTTCGCCTGCCAAAAATTTAAAAACCCTGATTTCTGGGGGTTTTGGGACCCAGCCTCCCCTTTCTTCCCCCAGTTTGACGAAAAAAATTTTTAACTGAATGCAAAAGGGCCCTTCGGGTGAAAACCAATAAACCGAGGCCCCGTGTTCGAAAGCCCCACAGAAAACTTGCGTACACCCTTAAAAACCCCTTTCCCCCCTTTCGGGGAAAAGGAAAGGGCCCTCGGGGTGCCGGTAGGGAAACGGATGCCAAAAATTATAAAAAAACCCCCAGCCCCACACAGGTTCCCTGGTTTTAAACACCTCCCTGATGAAAAATCGGGGGGTTGGGGTCCCAGGCGGGTCGGGGCTTTTCTTTTCTGGCAAACCCTTCTGGTTTGGGTCCCCCGGGGACGGGGCTGGAGCCATTTGTATCGGTCCCTTGCCTTTCCAAAGGGTCATAACCAGTGGCGTGGAGAGGGGGGGTCCCGCTGCATGGGGTAACCCCTTGCCCTCCATACCCTTTCCTACCCAGGCTTTTTCACTTTTTAAGGACAAGAGCGCAACTCCATAAACTTCCAAACCCGACGGGTTCCTACTACATAAAGTATATATAAAAAATAATATAAATATAATAATTATAATATATATATAAAAAATTTTAAAAATAATATAAAAAATATATATATATATAAATATATTTTAAATAAACTGTGTTTGTGTGTGTGTGTTGGGGTGAGAGAAGAGAGAGAAAAGAGAGAGAAGAGAGAGAAGAGAGAGAGAGGGGAGAAGAAGAGAGAAGAGAAGAGAGAGATGGGGTGGGAAGAAATTAAACCCCCCATGGATTAGGGGCGACCCAAACAGAGCTCGTGTTTTTTATTTTGAAAAAACCCCTGTGAAAAAGTCCCCATGCCTGTTTTTTCTTGGGTAGTGGGTTGAAAAACGTTGTTTGCATGCACCCTTTGATTTCACGGGGGAATGAAAATTACACCAAAACCCCGTATACAAAACACATTTCCCCCAAACCTTTTAAAAAAGTGCTGTTTTCACAAGGTTTCAAACGAAAGAAAACATCAAATATTTCCCTCCCGATATACAAAAATTTTAAAAAAAAAAATCACTTCCCGGGGCTGCCTGACTGCAAATTGTCAACAATTAAAAATGTCCTGCAAAACAATATGATTTCGATACAAAACAACAGAAACCCTTTCAGTGGGAATATTTTCCCAAAAGAAAGCAATGTAAATCATTTCCCAAAAAAACCCTTAAAAACCCAAAATTCCCCTAAGTCCCCCTTTAGATGAACCCACATTACACCCCCGCCCCCTTAGTGAACAAAAAACAACATCTTTACATAAGGGTTCAACAAAACCCAAATAAATTTTTCAGAAACCGAAAGAAGAAAAAGCTTTTTGGTTTTTTTGGGGATGGATATACAAACATACCCAGTAAGCAAACTGGAAGGGAAAAGGGCATCGTTTTGGGCCCCACCTTTTCCCCGGGTCCCCTTTCCCCTGTTTCCATGGTGGCAGTTGGGGTTGGGGCGTTTTCCCTTTTGAAACAACCCCCCCAAAAACAGTCTGGGAAATACTGTACGAAGGAACAAAAGCTTGGGAATACTGACCAAAAAAAATTGCAACCAAACACGTGTAGGGTTTGTGTTTTACATGCGAAACACACCCTACACACACACAGCAACACAAATACACGATAGGGGACCTGCATACACCCCTTTAAAAACAAGCCACAAAAAACATTAAGAAGATTACAAACGGCTTTTTTTCCCGTCCCATCAACCCCCAAATTTTGCGCAGCAACAGACTCTACCCCCATGAGAGTGATCTACTGTAGGCACACAGACTTTTCTAGGATCAATTTATGTGGGGTGGGGTTGTTTTTTTTGGCAAAACTAAAAGCCCAAAAAGAATTGCCCCGGCGAATCATTCCCTCGGGAAACAAAAGCCGGGCCCCAATTTTTCACAACCCAAAACATAGTAAAACACATAATATTAAAACATAAAACTAAAAATATTTATGCACACAAAACAGTGCAAGGGCGTTTCCACACACACAAAAGGCTAACCCCGGGGGACGCTCAAAAAAAGAAATGAGTCGGGTTTGCCATAAAAACCCCCCTTTTTTTCCCCTAGGGAACCCTTTAGGGCAGGTTTGGGGGGGAGGGTTTGTGGGAAATTTTTAGATTTTTTTTTGATTTTAAAACCTAGCACTTTTTTTAACATTTAAGTGAAAATATCAAAATCATTAAATTTTTTTTTCCTTTTTTCCCTTTAAAAAATTTTTAAAAATAGGGCCAAAGTCCTCATGTCTGGGCCCCCTTTGGGCAATTTCTCATTTTTCCATTTCCTTTCATTTTAAAAACTTGATAGAAAATGTCTGATTTTCAAAAATTTTTCCCTTTTTGGGATTGTATACCATTTTAAAATTTCAAATTTAAAAACATTCCAATAACTAAAACCGACCTCTGGTGCAGTGCGACTCCTTAAAGTTGGGGCAGTGCCACAAATACAGGCGTGGGCCCCCCCCATAAACCCCCCCCAAAAAAAAGGACAATAATAAGATTGACAAAAGGCCCTTGGGGTCCCATCCTACCCCCTACTTTTGTGCAGTAAACAGACCCAAGGCACCAAACGAAATTTTTTACTGAAGGGATAAAAACACTTTTTCCCAAAAATCTTTAATAATGTGTGGGGGCTGTTTTTGGGGGGATACCACAGCCCAAAGAGAACAGCCGGGCTTGAATCTAGCAAGTCTTCGGAACAAAGCTGGAAAATGTAGGCAAAAATACATAATTACACAAAATATCAAGAAAAATACATGATGCACCACAGCACAAAACAGCACAGGGCATTGCCACACCAACACACAAAAATAAATAGCACTGAGGTCCAAAAGTTCAAAGCCTAATAAAATAAAGGGGATATTTTATGAGCGCACTTTCAATGTATGCCCATAGCCCTGTAGAAATTCGGGCAAGTCCCTCTTAAACATATACGGGGTTAGATACAGACGAATGCACTGGCCAAAAAGATGCATCATTCTTTAATACCCCTAAATCGGGGTTTTTTTGGGTTTTGAGGTTTTGTTTTCTAAGAATCTGCTTCAGCATCAAAATTTTTTAAATTCATTTTTCCTCTTCATCACAAAAATTGTCGTTTTACTGACGCGTACTGTCCTAAAACACAGTACACACGCACATACAGGGGCCCGCGCAAACACACGCACCGGGGAAACGCACCCCCCCCCCCCCCTCCACTGAATACATGCATAATATGCCGAATGATGAGACAGAGACAGACGAAACAGCGCAGGAACATTGCTGAAAGTACCTACACATCCACCACCCAAAAAAAAAAAAATTTTTGTTTAAAGAAAAACCTAAACAGAAAACACCTGGTACTGAACAATACCTTGAACTAAACATTGTTGTGCATGTTTGTGTCGAAAGTGGCTATTCCTAAAATAATATGCTCAAGAGGAAAAAACTCCTGGTTTTTGAAAAAACCCCCCCTTTCCTTGCCAAAAGGGGGCTGTCAATGCACAGACTGAAAATTTACAAAACAAACGAATCAAATATGAAAATTCTTCTTGTACGGTGCATATCAATAAACAACAGTTGCCCTCAGTAAGAAAGGAGTTCTTGTCCAAGTTTGATTTTTGCAGTCTCCACAACTTTTATCTAAAAAGTACTTTTTATGGCCCATCATTTTTGGTGGGTTTTTCAAGTGTATTAAGAAAACGAAGTCCCCGGGCATTTTAGAAAAAATTTTCCATTACATTGTTAAGACCAGGTTTTTTGCAATTAAAGGTCTTACTCCACTGGGGGACATAAAACACATTTAGCGACACAAAAACACACGGCAAATCGGTCTCTGTTTTTCAGTTCCTGGTGAGTTTGGTTTGTTTCTTTCTTTCTTTTTTTTTCTCTTGCCATTTCAAAGGGGCCTGACATCTGCATGCAGTGTGGACCACTTAACACGGGGAAAGCAAATTGTGGATTTAGAACATCATCGTTTTTGCCTTTGTTTTTTTTTATAGAAAGACTAAAAGAAGAGCACGCTGGTGAAAATTTTTATGTAAAAGTACTCTTAAAGTGGGGGCCTTATATCGATAGGGGTAAGAAACCGCGTAGAGCATGGCAGCAAAAGCCCCTCGAGGAGAAGCCCCCTTAAAACAATGTTTTGGGGCCTTTAATCTCCTTATTTTTTTTTAAAATTTGGGGGGAAATCTTCGCTTTTGTGAATTTCATGAAAACTGCTGCCAAAAAAATTTAATCTGAGTAAACGAGTGTTTTGGCCATTCAAAAAGGACCACGAGAGTCGATCTAGTGTAGTTGCATAAACCAACCGGGCCTATTCCGTGGTTTTGAAAACTGATGAAACAGCTTGTCGGAACCAAAATGGTTTTTGGGACGTCACGAATACGCACCTTCAAACACACACACCACACACACAACACACACACACACACACCACACCACACACACACACACACAAAAACACACAACACACAACACACAACACAACCCCAAATTTCAAGGCAAATTGTTTTTTGATTAGGGTTAAACAAGATGTTAAGGGGAAGGTTTTGGTGACTTAAGATCTTAACCCCCTCCCCAAACCCCCCCTCCCCCCCCCCCTAAAAAAAACAACACTAAAAACCCCTTCAAAAGGGAAAGAGCGAATGCCCCCCTTAACCAACTGATTTTTTTTCTTTTCAATATTGTCAAATAGTGCTGTAGAATTGAAAATCGACAAAATAGATTTTTTGGGATAAACATCCTTTAAAATTAAATTAGGCAGGCAAACACTTTACATCAACAGTGCAAATGGACATCTTGTTTTTAAGACGTTTTATGCTTTTTTCTTGCTGAAAGTTTTAGCAGAGCATTTTGATTTGATCACAAGGAATGACAATAATGTTAAAATGGAACGATGGGTTTTTTGCTTGTGGTAATTGTGAATTTATACTTTAACAATTTTTTTTTTCCTTTCCGAGGTTCACACTCCGGGTTGCCCTGAAATGAAATTTTGCTTTGCGCCATTTTGGCTCACCGCAAGGTTTCGCTTTCCGACGAAAAATGTTTTCTAAACCACCTGTTGCATGGGGGTTTTTTTGGGGGTTTTTTTTGTTTTTTTTTTTTAAAAATCACCTTCCCTACCGCCCAGAACGGCCTACTCCTTTCCAGAAACGGAACAAGTTTTTAAAACGTGTTTGTAATTGTAGTTTTTTTTTGCACTTGCGATATTAAACTTTTTTCAGCGCAGTTAATTTGCTTGACCTACATTTGATTTGGGGTTTTGGGCTTTATCTTACAGAAAAATGGGGACAATAAGTAAAAAACTAAAATAATTTATATCTAATTTAAAAAAAAGTTGCATGTCATTATTGGGTTTTTTAAAGAGACGGAGATAGAATCTTTTACTACAGCTCCAATCAATGGGTTCTTTAAATTTTTTGCCCCTTAAAATGGAAAATTTGGGAGGATCGATTCAAAAGATTGATCCCCGTTTATTGCCCGAAACTTTACCCGTCCCTAGACGTGATTTGGGGGGCCCGCATACAAGTCTTCGGGAAAGGGTGGGAACAAGGTCCCCGCACAGCACACATTCAGCGCACGTAAAAGAACCCCACACCAGAAAAACTCCACAAAATTATGTAGAAAAAAGCCCTCTCATAGGAAACAAAACAGTTTAAAAAAAAACATTTTTTTTTGGGGTGGGACTGCCTTGTGGCAACGCACCTACCCCGAAGAGAGAAACCCAAATTGCCCCAGATAAATATCGTGACTGGAAATGGTATTCAATTTAATTTTTCAATTTATTTGAATTCAGTTTTAGTTTTTGATTTATTTTACACTGCTTTAAATAGAAACAGTAAAACTGTCATTGTCATAACAGGGTTGTAAATTTTCATACTTTGAGATTAAAAAAAATATAATTGCTGATTTAATTTTTTACCACCTTATGAACTTACGTGTTTTTTTTGTTCGGAAAACTGGGTGGCCATCTGAGGGGGTTGACATCAGGTTTTTTTGTTCGGAAAAACTAGGTGGCCGGGCGACCCCCCTGGCAACCTTCCAAACCACTGAGGGGGGGCTGACATCACGACCCCAAAGGGGAAAGAGTTGGATTTGCAAAAAGGGGACCAACAAACCAACATCAAGACCCAAAAACCCCAAAACATCAAGGACCCAAACCTCAACATCGAGGACCACACAAAACCCAACATAAAGGACCCACAAACCTAAACATCAAGGACCACAAAAACCTCAACATAAAGGACCACACAAACCTGAACATAGACCAAACAAACCTCAACATAAAGGGACCACACAAAACCTCAACACAAGGACCACATAAACCTCAACACGGAACAGACAAACCTAAACATCAAGGACCACACAAACCCAACTCAAGGACCAAAACAACACGGAACAGACAACCCCCAAAAAGGGCCACACAAACCTCAACATCAAGACCAAACAAACCCAACATAAAATGCCTGCGCACACACCTAGGAGGAAGATCAGCACTCTCTCTTCCAGCCCCCCTTTTCCCCTACCATCATAATGGCCACAGATTTCCCGAGAAAAGGGTTTTAAAACAACGTTTTGTAGCTTTTCGGGAAAAAATGTCTTCCCAATTCTGTAAAAAAAAAAAAAAAAGGAAAAATATCCACCATATTTTTTCATATTTTACTAGTAGTTTTATTTTCAGTTACTGGGTTTTTTCTGAAACGGCATTTAAAAAGGACACGATTTCTTCAGCAACAGTGCCGAAAAAATTGACAAAAACTCATACCACGGCGACGGATGTAAAAAAAAAAACCCCGGGCTTATTTCATTATCCTTGACATAAAAGAAAAAATACGTAGAGTAGCGAAATTATTTTAAAATGGTAAAGAAACAATCTGGGTCAATCTCATTTATGTAAACCCAAATTTTCATTTTTGTTTTTGGTTGTGATACAGTACTGCAATGACCTAACTTTTACATCATAGGAGTGCTGTTGTTTATTTACTACAAGTATAATTATTGGTTAGATTTCCCACAGCTGTAAAGTTGTCCTTTGAAAAATCGTGTTTAAAGACACTATGTCCAAACAAGGAAAGCCTGAAACCAGTACCGCCTACTTTTTCGTTTACACAAAAAAAAATGTTCTCGAAAGCTAACGTTAAGAATCTTTCTGTCGAAAATGAGTACGGTAAAATGTAGCTCAAGATCAAAAACATTTTTTGAAGTATAAAAAATTGTTTCAACTGAGGGAGGGATAATCTATAATGCATGCTAATGAATTATTTTTAAATTTTAATTTATTCTTTTATATCGAGGATAATGGATTAAGCACTCGTGTGCTTTTACATCCAGTCCCCGTTGGTGTATGCAGTTTTTGTAAATCTTGTCATCTGTTAACCACCGGCCCACGATGGCCTACTCTTGCTAAAAAGCGGAACAGGATTTAACGTGTGCGAAAGATATCTGCGACGTTCGCACACGGTGCCTCCGGAATTATAGTCACAATCGGAAAGGACTTTGGGAGAGTGGAGTCAGCACTGATAACTCCACAGGAAAAATCCCCTCGACCAGAATCGACCCCGGGTTGCGAGCGCAATATTTCTCTTCGAAAGAATTATAATTTATAACGCTACAAACCACAATCCTAGATAGAAGAGGCAAAGAGAGGAGCTCAAGCTGTTTAGTCTATGATAACTGTGCCAATTGGTTTTCTGTTAATTTCATTCTATTTTCATGTTATTTATCTTGCACACACGCCAGAAGACCTTTTCAATAGAACATCTTACACATAACGTCCAGAAGATTAAAAAAATAAACTGGATTATCTTACTGAACACAGCATGTCAAAAAAAGAACCTTTTGGTAGGACATCTTGTACTCAAGTCCAGAGACTTTTTCATATTTACCAAAGGATCTGCCAAAATAAGACAATAAAAAGACAGGATCATGGAACTAAGTGTAGATAATGAAAAAAACCATAATCATTAAAAAAAAAAAAAAAACATTTCAGCGACCTCTCAAATTTTTGCCATGGATATTGTGATATGGATCTGTAGTAGCCATTTGCTCATGTTTCTTTCCCAGGTCATCTCCACTCTCCTGGATTTGTTCCTGTCACTGCAGGTTGTTAAGACACCAGCAGAACGATCTGGAGCACAGGGCCCATTGCACATTGTCCTCACCCACATGATTTGACTTGACCTATTAAGACCGATAGGGAGGACGGTAACAACCGTAGACGAGGAGCAATGCTTGAACACAGCACTGAAGGGTAGAGCTTCTGGAGGGCAAAGTCGGAAAAACGAAGCCCCTAAATGGACTGCATTGCCGCCGCAGTATTCTAGTGGATATGGCGTTGGATTCGTAATCTAAAGGTTGCGGTTCGATCCCAACTTTCGGCTATGCTTGTGCCCTTGGAAAAGCACCTTTACGGCTATTTTCTCACCCCCACCGCAGGTTTAAAAAGGGGTACCAACCTTTGTGTTGGGGTTTCACCCTGCGATAGTCCCAAACACAATAGGCACCACCACACACACACACACACACCACACCAACACACACACACAACACACACACCAAAACACACACACACACACACACCACACACACACACCACAACACACACACACACACACACACTACACACACACACACACACACACACACACACACACACAACCCCACACACACACAGGCGCGCGCTCAATTTTCTATTTTGATTGCTTTTGAAAGAATATTGTAAAGCTTTTACTGGCTTACAACGTCGTTTTGTTTTGGGCGCCAAAAATGCTAAAAATTCTAAATATGATTTCGGATCAGAAGTACTTGTACAAAACAGAGACGAAATGAAAACTTCTGGAAATGTACACTCGGCTTCAGACGTTTGTTGTAATGCAAATCTTTGCCATAGTCATTACTGGTATAGCATCGCCTATTTCACAGAAACAAATCATTTTACCTCGACTTTGCGGGATCAGCTTAAGAGAGAAAACTATGCACAAGCTGAGTGCAGGATGTTTGAAGAAAGAGCAGTACTTTTTCCCGATACTCCTTTTTCCCTGTAGTGCTGTTCCCTGGAGCTGTCAACACTCCACTCTAACCCTAGTTCTTGCCCCATGCCGCAAACCCTAACACGTCACCAGTTTGATCCTAACTATTAACTCTTTGACACGGATTCCTTAACTCTGACTCAGTTCTGCGGTGTGGGGAAACAGCTGTATAAGGGAACAGCAGCACAGGGAAAGAGGGGTTTGGGGGTACTGACCGCTTGGAAATATTTTATTCCGGAGAATACTATGATAGAGACAGGATTTGCAAAAGAGATGATATGCAGAAAAATAAATAATGATTATAGCATCCTTATGCTTGCATAGCACTGATGCTTCAAGAATTGTTCTATTTTTAGTTTTCTGCAGGACCAAAGTAGGATGGCTTGCGACCACAGTCCATAAATCGGATATCTTCGCTGGAGCTATATAACATCAGAAAAAACCAGTGTTCTGATAACCTTTGAAAATAACGGCAATACTGAAAAAGTGCTTAATGTATGAGAGTTACACGGTTTTACCTCAATAGCTTGACGCGTAGTTTTGACTTCAAATTCTACTGGTTATCAAGTATAAGGTGTTTTTTTTTTCTTTTACATGTCACTGGTTGGTTAGTGTAGATCTCTTTCCTTCCTCTTGAGTTGTCACTAAGTTTGGGTTGTTGTTTTTTTTCATTCCATGAAATAAGTTGGTGTCATAGAATAGAATTATCCCCTTGCTATTGAACAAGTTGGCTCAAAGAATAAAGTTCCAAGCTTGGTATCAAGATAGTTATCAAACTGTAAACTTTTTTCTTCAGATTCAGTTATTACAAAAGTATAGAGCTCCCCCTTTCATATTTCTTTGTTTTTTGTATCAGAGTATAAAGTTTTCCCCTCCATATTCATTTAGTTGGTGCTTAGCAGGTTTTTCCCTTTATATTGAGTTAGTTCTATCAAAGCAAAAAGTTCTTTCCTTCAGGTTGAGTTCGCTGGTATACGTGTTAAAGGTTATTTTCTTAATATGGGTTGGTGTCAAAAAAAGTAAAATTGTTCCTTGGAATGAGTTGGTTGATATCAAAGAAGTTATTTCCTTTATTCTAGTTATTAGGTAGTTGTTATTTAGCCAGGTGTTATTAGGTATAAAACTCTTCCCTTCATATTGAGTTGTTGCCAACCTAGTTACCTTCACATTGATTGCATTGCTTGGAACAACAGTTGCATGAGAGAACAACACTAAAGGGAAAGAGGGGTTTGACTTACTGGCTAGCGGAAAATACTTCATTCCTCAGAAAACGGTATAAGCGCTATATAAATCCCATATATCATCATCATTATTAGTGTTTCTATTTGTGCAAGAGAAAAGACATGCAGACGAATGTTTTTTGTTGTTTTTTTTTTTTTTTTTGTTTTTTTTTTTTTTTTTTTTTTTTTTTAGACAAATGTTAGTTTAAAGCTAAAGCTAACTCTTAACAGTTGTAGTACTGGGGAAAAGGGCCTGCTGTAGTGTATGGAGTCCATGCCCTGTTTCATCTGTGTCACTTTCCACGTGTAGATTTTGATTCAGATTAATCTAGTTCTTTTCAAGGTTTACAGTTTTTCCCTGTGTAGTAAGTCGGTGTTCTATGAAGCTTTTCCCTTCCTATTGAACTAGTTGGTATGAAGTATTAACTTTCATTCCTATTGAGTTGGTGTCATGAAATAAGGTTCCTCCCTTTATACTGAAGAGTTGATCACCATGTAATGTTCCAAAATTTTTCTATTGACTTTGTTTATACATAGGTTTCTTTCAAGATTTTTTTCTTATAAAGGTGTTGAAAAAATATTAAAGATATTCTCATAATAATTATTGATATAAACAGATTTCTTTTTTCAATTCCAAAA
>CM060321.1:8208094-8220594 GCA_030674155.1 Stramonita haemastoma | reverse complement strand
TGCCCTTTTCGTGTCTTTCTTTCTTTTCTTTTTTTTTGAAGCAGTCATGCCTTTAAGAGAGAAAAACACAGGAGAGAGAGAGGAAGAGAGAGAGGAGAGAGAGAGAGAGAAGAGAGAGAGAGAGAGAGAGAGAGAGAGAGAGAGAGAGAGAGAGAGAGAGAGAGAGAGAGAGAGAGAGAGAGAGAGAGAGAGAGGAGAGAGAGAGAGAGAGAGAGAGAGAGAGAGAGAATGAATGAATGAATGAATGAATGAATGAATGAATGAATGAATGAATGAATGAATGAATGATCTTTATTTTTCAAGGGTTACAGAGTAAGTATTACATACTTTTTTTCATCCGGCCCTTGCCCTGATCAGGGAATAAAGTTAAGAAACCCCCTCCCTACCCCTACATGAGAGAGAGAGATTGAGAGAGAGAGAGACAGAGAGAGACAGAGAGAGACACAGAGAGAGAGACGTTTTTTCATCACAGGTCCTCTCAACCTAGTACAGCTTATGCTTCCAGTCACAGAAACGAGCATAGCTTAACTGATTCGTGTTTTTTTTCCCCTACTAATTACTCTAATTTCACACAGTGTTGAGAAAAAACTGCTATGTTAGCACAAAAGCCTGCAACTTCATCAAGATGCAAATCTCTCGCAAATTACAATTGTATGTGACTCAAAGTATAAAAAGATAAAGAAGTAGTGTATGTAGTGTGTGTGTGTGTGTGTGTGTGTGTGTGTGTGTGTGTGTGTGTGTGTGTGTGTGTGTGTGTTTGTGTGTGTGTGTTTGTGTGTGTGTGTGTGTGTGTGTGTGTGTGTGTGTGTGTGTGTGTGTGTGTGTGTGTGTGTGTGTGTGACTGATGCATTGCATACACATTTACGCATGCACGCTCACACACACATGTGCACACACATATACACACGTTTGCGCGCATTACATATTCGTTTACACATATGCACGTTCACACACATACACACACACATACGCACGCACACACGCGCACACACACACTCACACACACACACACACTCACACACATACACATACACACACACGTACGCACGCACACACACACGCACGCGCGCACATACACACACACCTCTGTCTGTCTGTCTGTCTGTCTGTCTGTCTGTCTGTCTCTGTCTCTGTCTCTCTCTCTGTCTCTCTCTCTCTCTCTCTCTCTCTCTCTCTCTCTCTCTCTCTCTCTCTCTCTCTCTCTCTCTCTCTCTCTCTCTTCTCTCTCGCACCCCACGCCCTCGTGAAAACAGATTTACCAAGGACAGCCGCCGGAGCCGTGACGAATGTTGGGTACAATGATTTTGTCACTAGAGGAGAGGCATTCCAAGAGGACTTATTTATGACAGCTTCTAACATTTAGGACACACGTACTAGCAGGGCTGACCTGATCAGCAAACATACCCATTACTCCTCCTCCCCTCCCCCCCCCCCCTTTTTTATTTCTCTACAGCTCCCTTTTTTTAACCCACACCTGGTTAGGACAAACGTACCATTCATTTCACGAATGAAAGATTAGATTTAAAAAATGCTAGAAGAAGCTAGCCAAAGTATACACTATTCTAGGCAGCTGCTTACCTACTTACCCCACAGTGCTTATTTGTTGAGCGACATTTATTAATTTGGCATGAAGGAGAGCTGGGTGTTTTTTTTTAATTGTTGATTAAAAAAAATATGTCCTCATACCTCCTGCTAGCACACACATAATTATGGGGAAGAGGAAGAGAGCGAAGGTAGAAAAGCTAGGGGAAAAATTGGAGAAAGTGACGCGAGAGAGAGAGAACTCGAACTCGAACTCGAAAACTTTATTCACAAAAAGGCCATCGGCCCATACATGAAGGGGGTTGCCAAACTGCTTTGGTATTTTGTTGTTGGATTAAGACAACAGTAATAACAACAAAAGGAATTATTATACAGCAGCAACATCAGTTACAAAGATATGACTTACGATAATAAAATATCTCTTATTCTGAAAGCTTTACACAGATATAAAGTGAGGCTGCACACAACTTCAGGCTGACTTGACGCCATAAGTAAACAGTGTCTAAAAGAATTAGCCTGCCTACTATATTTTACAGGGATGTAACTCTGCCTAACAGCGAGAGAGAGAGAGAAGAGAGAGAGAGAGAGACAGACAGACAGACAGACACACGGACACAGACACAGACACAGAGAAAAAGAGACTCTGAAATAATTCATTGTACTTCGGCCTATGGCTACAAAACAATTCAACTGGTAAAAACAAATAAATAAAGAAAAAGAAACAGAACTTCTTTCAACCTTTGATAAGGCATTGCCATAACTATGCCCCTTGGCATACGCCCAAAACTGTACTCCTGAAGATGCATGTTTCAATATCATAAATAAAGGCACCGACTTAGACAAAAAATCTAAACAAATCTTAAGCCACAGTTACAAAGCAAAACACAACTCAAAGTTTAACTAGGACCAAAGTTGATAATAGAGTTATACCTGACAATGTCAACACATGAGCATACAAAATACACATATTAAGTGCAGCATACATCTGATAGCTGAAATCCTTCACAAACTCTGACATTTGCAAAGCAGTTACCATACAAGAAACTGTGCCTGCTGAATACAGTTATGTCAGCCTTAGGCTAATGCATTGTAAACAAGAGTGATGTATGCAAAAATATTGAATTATTTTGTGCTCAATCATTGCACACAACATTTTCTGTCATAAAGATAAATAGGGTGATAATCAAAATATTGCAAGACAACATTTTCAGAAGCAGCACTCGGCACATGTACAATGGATTCATGTACTTTGATTCAGATTTGTATGCAGAACACTCTTTTGACTTCCTAACACACGCGCATGCATGTGTGTGCGCGCACCCATCCACCTACATTCTTCATTGCCCCCCCTCCCCCCCACACACATCCAGGCTAGCACGTTCAAACATACACACACACATACACACATACACGCACACACACACACACACACACACACACACACACACACACACACACACACACACACACACACACACATGAGACTATAAACCGAGGCCCCGTGTGTGAACGCACGCAGAACATCTTGCACACACGTTAAATCCTGTTCCACTTTGCGTAAGAGTAGGCCATCGTGTGCCGGTGGGAACAGATGATCGATTTGACACGATTTTAAAAAACTGCATACACTCGGGGACTGGATGTAAAAAAGCACAAGAGTGCTTATTCCATTATCCTCGATATAAAAGAATAAAATAAATAAATAAATAAATAAAAGACACGCCTAGACACATACACACAATGTAATGTGATGATAATTGCTGACTAAGTGTTTATTCCCAGAGTGCTGCATGGTTGTTTTTAGTCCATGCTTGATTTTAATGGTTGACCTATGTACTCAGTCCTCTATAATTGCTATGGTATAAGTAGGTCTACATGCTTGTATCTAAAATAAGCAAGTTCCAAAAGGGGATGAAAGGTAGAAAGTATGTCGGAAACACACATATGCACGCACACACACACACACACAAACACACACACACACGCACGCACACACACACACGCACACACACACACACACACACACACATATATATATATATATATTATATATATATATATATATATATATATATATATATATATATATATATATATATACATCCATACACATGCATACACCCACATGCAGACGCAGGTGTGTTCATGCTCGTGGACATGCATACACACACTGAAACACGCATGTGTACACACAGACACCGACACCAATCCAATCCAATGATGCTGCTTATAGCCCCGCCGACCACATAGGCCATATCAGGGCTATCACCTCGTCACATTTTAAAACTCGTATTAAAAGTGTGCGACTATGTACAGTTTAAAACGAGGTATAAAACCAACTCAACTGTCCTTGCTTGTATCGACGCCTGGTCGACCATAAGGGTCAGCCCAGACACAGACACAAACACACACACACACACACACACACCGGCGCGCGCGAGGGAGGGCACGCACGCACACACACGCACGCAACCACCCATCCACCCACACACATCCCCCCCACACACACACGCACGCACGCATGCACACACACACACATCCCATTTAAATTATGATAATTTTTTTCTCATGTGAAATTCAGTGACAGAAATTTGTTTCCATTTTTCATACATTGCTAGAAATGATTAGAACTGCATTCTATGTTTTTTATTTACAAAATTAGCTAGAGAGAGAGAGAGAGAGAGAGAGAGAGAGAGAGAGAGAGAGAGAGAGAGAGAGAGAGGAGAGAGAGAGAGATGTCCATTAAATGGACATTAAACAGCAGGAAACAAAACAAACAGACGAACAAACAAACACACACATGCACACACCACACAAACACGCCAATCTTCTACAATGGTATTTACCAAAGGTAAGTCTATCCCAGTTAAGTAAATTGGATCTTTATTATCATTTCCTTACAATTATTTGTTAACAGACACAACAAAGTTACACAGTTATTCAAATTTGCTGATTCAGTGTTAATAAACCAGTATGATTTGTTTGGGTAAATAACCACTCAATCACAGCCACATGGCTTATTGTAACAGCAAAGAGTATGCTGAAAAGAGTCTGCACATGCCTAAAATTGAAACATTGAAAAAGTGGGATCCTCCAAATGTCATCTTATGCCATTCATTAGGAAATGAGTCTACCTTAAGAATAATTTATATTGTATGTCTTCATCGTTACTATAATGTTAAGCTAAAGATTTACGTAATTTATAGAATGATATGTTGAAAAATTGTATTGACAAGAAGGATTGCCTACTTAACTTCTAGAGACACTAAAACGTAAAAATACACTACTATTATAAAATCATCCCTACTGTGCATTCATTGTTGCACATATGCAGTAATCAGCATGTATTAACATGCGTTTGTGTGCGTAGGTGCTGCGTGGGTGTGCCCATGCGTATGTATTTTGAGATATCTTCTTACAGTGCAAACATTCTCTTTTTTCCCGTCCTTGTTCTGCCTTGTCTGTAACAATTGGGAAGAGGGGAGGTCCTTTGAGTTTTTGTTTCGTTTTGTTTTGCATGTACATTTAAAAAGAATGTTGCTTATCACTTGGCTAGGTAGAAAAGTGAATTGTTGATATACTTATCTCATTTTCATTAGACCCATGAAAAAAGTGTTCTTGTTTTTTTGTTTTTGTCTGTCTGTGCCTGTTTGTCACTGTCTGTGTGTCTGTGTGTCTCTCTGTCACTAGTTTATGCCCTGTCCTGTGTAAACGACCATTATTCTGACATCATTGTCATACACTGCAAGCAGCGTGGGTGCTTTCATAATTCATTGTCACTTAAAAAGTGCTATGAAAACAAACTGTTGCCAATGATTAACTGTTATGCAACATCAGGCTTAACCCATATATGCCCACTGTCCCATTTTGGGGACCCTATGTGTTTTCCATGATAGTAATCAAAATTAGACGAATTCATTGATTTATTTGAAGGAGTTAAGTCCAGCCACTGTGTTTTTGGTCGTTGGTCTTACTTTGATCTTTCAAGAAAAGTCACCATTTACATTTTTTTCACCCACGCATTGAGCAGCAACTAGATGTCTGTCCTGCAGTTCATTTGAAGCCAAAATGACCACAAAAAGAAGAAAACACTGTGAAAACATTGATTTTCTAAAGAAATGGGTTTTTTAAACTAACCAGATTGCTGTTTTGCTCTGTAGAAATCATGAAAAAAAATGCATAATTTTCCCTTTCCCATAGCAAGTTTTACTACAGTACAGCTCTGTGATAGTTAATCTTTGTTTTGGGTGATATCATTTCAGTTAAAGTCAAAACAATGGGAATATTATACTTTTTAGGTGATGTGAAAACGTAAGAAAACCCCTACCCTCTCCTGCCCACTGTTCCAAAAATGGGACGGGCATGTTTTGCCCTCTGAATCACTCAAGTTTAGCTTCAAATGAATGTAAATACATTCATAACAGACCAAGTGCAATACAAATATGCAACTTTTGCTTGAAAATAAAATTTGGGCATATATGGGTTAAATGATGCACAAAGTCGAGTTTCCTGATGTGAATGAATCAAACAACACATGACACACAATGCACACACAAATACACACACACACACACACACACACGCATGCGCCCGCGCACAAACGCACGCACACGCACGAACACACACACGCACACATACATAAGCACACACACATAAACACACATGTAAACATATACACACAAACATACACATACACACCCACAAGCACCCCCCTACACACACACACACACACACACACACACACACACACACACACACACACACACACACACACACAACATTACTTACTCACACACACATGCATGCAGGCACACACTCACGCACCCACACATACTCACACATACTCACACATATATCCACGCACGCACGCACGCACGCACGCACGCACGGCACACACACACACACACACACACAACACACACACACACACACACACAACACACACACACACACACACACTCATGTACCCACCCACGACACACATATTCGTGATGGACTCTCCTTTTTTGAAAGTACGGTAGCTTTGACGTAACACTAAAATGTAATACGTCCCTGTCACAATATATATGTGTTCTGGGTTGTTGTTTTTGTGTTTTTTCTCGAGGAGGGAGTGGTTATGGTCAGATTTTTGGCTTGTCCAAACTGAAGGAATAGAATAAAACATGAGACATGGGAACAAGTTTCTCCTGCCGTTTCCTCAAGCTTCTATTCCACAGTCTGTGTATGAAAAGTCATTACAGACAGGTGTTAGCATCCTACTAGATTTAAGACTTGCACATTTTTTAAAAAATTCTCCCTCAGAACAGTTGAAGTCGTTAGGGCACCACAGTTAACTGTAAAATTGTTCCGTCAGTTGTTGGCCAAAGAGTAATTGAGTACTAAGCTTGTTCAGTATGTCTTTATTATGCTTGAGGACTCCAGATGGATGCAATCAAAAACTTTCTTTGATGAGACTGAAAAGCCCTAGGTATACCCCAAAGGCTTTCCATTGACATCATCTGTATATTCCTTTCATTTTTCTTTCTTTCTTTCTCTTTCTCTTTATTTCTTTCTTTCTTTCTTTCTGTCTGTCTGTCTGTCTGTCTGTCTGTCTGCCTTTCTTTCTTTCTTTCTTCTTCTGTCTGTCTGTCTTCTTTCCTTTCTTTCTTCTGTCTGTCTGTCTGTCTGCTCCTTTTTTTCTTTTTCTGTCTTCTTCTGTCTCTTGCTTTCTTTCTTTCTTTCTTATTCACTGATGGTTGATCGATTATTTATTATGATTGGTTTATCTGATATTTATCTAATACTCTATAAAAAGGAGAGTGCCCTGGGCATGTAGGCTACTAAAATGGATGTGTTTCAAATCCTTAAAAAATTAAGATGCAAGGGGCCATATATTATATATATATATATATATATATATATATATATATATATATATATATATATATATATATATATATATATAATATATATATGTGTTGTGTGTGTGTGTTGTATTGTATATATATATATATATATTTATTTAATATATGATGTTGCATAGGAGATTAAAGTTGGAGATTTTATTTTATTTCTAACTGAAACCTACAGTCAGATATGGAATACCTACTCTACTCAGTGCTTGGCACTCTGCCGCAGCTCAAACATACAGGTCATGCACCTAAGTTCAGACCCTCTAGTGCTTAAAAGTACACAGCTGGTCAAGCGTGTGCTAAATGGATTTCTCGGCAGGTGAAGTGTTGCACACTGTAAAGCACGTTTACCCATTCATATCCTTTTTTGAGGAATCGTTAAGCTGAAAAACAAGTTTAAATATAGGGACTCAATTTACGACTAAGGACACACAGCACTGTTTTGGGAGTGTGCGAATGGGTTGGACAGCCTGTGACGAAAGTCAACTACTCTTTTCAAGTTTCACTTCTTTTGCACCTGTCACTTATAAAGCCTTGTTTGCCTTTACCTAAACGCTAGTTTACCTGTCTGTTCTTTCGGCAACTTCGACTCTCTTTAGGTAAGTATGAGGAATTGGGACATGTTTATCACCATCATGAACAGATTACTGCATCAGTTGTAGCAATTTCGTTCTGGTGGCATTTTCCCTTAAACCTACTTTTGTTAGGTGTTTAGATTGTTGTTATTATCGGCGGATTTCTTTGCTTATTTGATTATATGATAAGAAAACAAGATAAACAAAGAAGAGCATAGAAGAATGAAAGAAAGAAAGAAAGAAAGAAACTAAGAAGAAAGGAAGAGGGCAAAAGAACAAAACATGAAAGAGAAATAAATCAAGACAGAAACACCGAATACAGAAACAGAGGACGGAGGAAAACAGAAAGAAAAATCGGTAAATATACATGATCACGAAGAGAGCATTCAGTACTTTGCTTAGATGGTTGATGAGCAAATCCTACTGTGCAGCAACACAGTTATATGAATAGGAAGAAAAAAACAAAAACCAAATGAATAAGTTCAATGCATAAATATACAGCTCAGCGCCATAAAAAAGAAAAACAGCAAAAAAGAATAACAAGAAAAAAGTATTAAAAAAAAAGAAGTTGGATAGAAACAAGATACTGCCTTTGTAACAGATTATGAAGCTCTATTCAGAACTACTGGAACTTTCTTTCTAAAGAAAGATGATGGACTCCTTTGTTCTATCTTTCTCTTTGCTTTTTTTTTTTTTTTTGGTGTTGGCTATTTGGGAATTTATTTGTTTCTTTTTTTGTTTCTTGTTTCCTCCTTCATCATTTGTAAAAAAGAGGATTTTGGGGAGGAAAAAAACACAATGTTTTGTGTTCATTCTGTGCTTGCATTGCAACAGCTGCCATTGTTGTTGTTGTTCATCTTTATCAATGTATGCTTCTGCTTTTTCTTCTATTACGGGCACTGTTTTCTCTGTTGTTTTCTCATAACTGTATACTTCTGCTTTCTTCATTACAGCACTATTTTCTCTCTTGTTTATTCGTCATAACTGTATACTTCTGTTCTTCTTTACAGCACATTTTCTGTGTTTCGTATAACTGTATCTTCTGCTTTCTTCTATTACAGCACTATTTTCTCTCTTGTTTTTTCGTTATAACTGTATACTTCTGCTTTCCTCTATTACAGCACTATTTTCTTGTTGTTTTTCGTTATAATGTATATTCTGCTTTCTTCTATAGCACTATTTCTCTGTTGTTTTTCGTTACTATATTCTCTTTTCTATTACAGCACTATTTTCTCTGTTGTTTTTCGTTATAACTGTATACTTCTGCTTTGTTCGACAACGGCACTATTTCTCCTTTTTCCTGTATGACTTATTTCTGCTTTGTCTATTAGCATTTTTCTCTGTTGTTCTGTCATAATGTCTTGCTTTCTTCTAATACAGGACTATTTCTCTGTTGTTGTCTAACTTCTTCTGTTCTTTTACAGACTTTAGTGCTTCTGACTTTGTTTCTGCATGTCATGACTGTTTTCTCTGCTATTCCTTTACTTGACTTGATGTATCTGCTTTGTTGGATCACAGCATTATTTTCTTTGTCGTTCCTCTTCTTGACTGTGTTTCTGCTCTGTTCAGTTACGACACTATTTCTAATTCCTCTGAGTATTTCTGTATGATTTATGTTTCTGCTTTGTTCTGTTACAGGCACTATTTTGATGTATGATCTGCTTTGCTCTATTGTGGCACTATTTATTATTTATCTGTTGTTCTTCTTTATGAGTTATGTTTCTGCTTTGCTCTATAAAAGCACTCTTTTAAGTCCCCAGTCGTTCCTCATGGTTCTATGTTTCTGCTTTGTTCTATTACACTATTTCTAAATCCCCTCATGTTCCTCTTTATGATTTATGTTTCTGATTTGCTTTGTTTCCACTATATTTTCTGTTGTTCTCGTCACAACTGTGTGTTTCTGCTTTGTTTGATTACAGCACCGTTTTCTTTGTCATTCCTCTTCATGACTGTGTGTTTCTGCTTTGCTATGTTACAGCATTATTTTCTCTGTTGTTCATCTTTACGAATGTATGATTTTGCTTTGTTAATTACGGCTATATTTTTTCTGTTGTTTTTCGTCATGACTGTATGTTTCTGCTTTTGATCTGTTACAGCACGTATAGTGATGTAATAGCTGTTTTCATTCCTTTGTACTCGCTTTTTGTCTCTCCCAGTTTCGAATTCATAAAAATGTCACACACACACACACACACACACACACACACACACACACACACACACACACACACACACACACACACACACACTGTGTGTCTTGCTTTTGACACTGATAAACTACCTGTTTGGTGTCACATGTTTCTCGTCACATGGCGCCTGTCACGAATATATATTTCACACCCACTACATACTGTTGTGTTGTATAGTATGAAGCTGTACATGCGTAGGCGATGGAAGCTGAGCTTTTGAAACAAATTGATTCGAAACAGACATGGTCATACATAAGGGTTGACCATTCACTGTACACTTTGAAGTGAGAATCTTCAGTTGTTGGGGTGATGGGCGTTCCCTCGCTTAACTCCCTGGGGTTACCTAGAATCCACATCAGGGAATAGCTGTGAAATAAGTCACTTTTCAATTCAGGGAACCACTGTGAGATGGGTCACTTTTCACATTAGGGAATAGTTGTGAGACCTAAAGTGTGTACTTGTGAAATGTGGGTGTTGGGCTGTTTTGAAGCATCTTCCCTATATAGACAATCATACTCCCAATTCAGAGGACTTTGGTTTCTGTTTTAAAGGAGAGAACTGACTGGTATACCTAGAGCTTTTCATGGATTGAGACAATCTTGACATTCAATTCCAAAACTTAGCAAGATTGATGCTGGTCTTAGAGGTTTGCTGAAACAGAGAAGAAATCATAGCCTCAAAGCGATATTGCCAGAAAGCTCAGCTCAGATACCGACATGTTTTACTGGCGTGGTCTGTTGCTGTGTGCAGTCTTGTCTCCAGGGCAGGCAGGGCGTAGGGGGACCTCACCTCGCCTCTGCCTTCTCAGTGTTTTCTTTGATTTGAATAGGCAAGGGGCAGATGAACCAATACCCCCCCCCCCCCATCTCCCCCGAACAGTAATGTGAAATCGGTCAGCCTCTCTGTGTCTAAACTTTTATCAGCAGAAGGTCCAATAGCTGACGACAAACCAGTAAACTATACATAACGTGTCAGGTGACCCTGCACCTTACTACAGTCTTGAGCCCAAAGAAAAAAGAAAATTATACATTGGCAGACTTGGCGGTTTCATACGAGTTCAACAGAAACCATTCAGAGTACGCATAACTTACGCTGTGGGCTGTTTTTTGAAAAGCGAATTGCAAAAAAAAAAAAAAGGAAGATCTTGCTTTATTATCCTAAAAAATTCACATCCCAGTTAATTGCTGAGCAAGTGAAAGATCACGAGCTTGCTAGAAGCCAACGCTGTCAGATTCAGTTCTAATCTTTTAACTTGACCCTCAAGGGGGGACGGATAGCCTAGTGGTCAGAACATTGCGCTGGCAATTTGACGACCCGGGTTCGAGTCCGGTCGAGGAAATTTTTCTCCTGGAGTTAACATCAGTGCTGACTCCACTCTCCCCAAAAGTCCTTCGATGAGACTTTAAACCGAGGCCCTGTGGCTAACGCACGCAGAACATCTTGCGCACACGTTAAATCCTGTTCCGCTTTTCGTAAGAGTAGGCCATCGTGTGCCGGTGGGAACAGATGACAATATTTACAAAAACTGCATACACACGGGGACCGGATGAAAAAAAGCACATGATTGCTTATTTTGTTATCCTCGATATGAAAAGAATAAATAAATTTTAAAAAATAAACAAGGTCCCATACCGTCATCCCGAAGGCAATGTCTCTGTTACTTTGCAAAAATGACGATAGCTTTATTCATTTCGTCCCCTGATTTTTGAAACACTTAGCCTGTCATACAGTTCCTGTATTACATTCTGTAGGCCTATTTCACTGCACACATTCTATACACTACTTAAGTAATGCTTGTTGTGCACTCGCACACATACATACTATCACATAAATGAGCAAAGGAGCAAAGATTCAACCCAACAACAGTAAACCGCTTTGAAAAGCTGATCTTCTTTAGAAATATTCCTCAACATTTGCAGTCAGAGAATTCTTAGTTGACAATTGTTGTACATGTGGTAAACATGTTTGTCAAATGTCCGTTTTCTATCTATCTATCTATCTATCTATCTATCTATCTATCTATCTATCTATCTATCTATCTATCTATCTATCTATCTATCTATCTATCTATCTATCTATCTTGTCTGTCTGTCTGTCTGTCCGTCTGTCTGTCTGTCTTCTGTCTGTCTTTCTATCATCTATCATCGTCTATCTACTATTATTATATCTATCTATCATCTATCTATTATCTATCTGGTTCTATATATCTATCTATCTATCTATCTATCTATCTTCGTCTAATCTATCTATTGTCTATCTATCTATTATCTATCTATCTATCTATCTATCTATCTATTATCTAT
>CM060321.1:8180594-8200594 GCA_030674155.1 Stramonita haemastoma | reverse complement strand
GTATCGTGACCACAACACGTGTAACACACGCCTCGCCAGCTGGGGCCTATGCCCACAGTCCTGACCGCAACTGGGAGAGAGACAGAGACATGGCCAGTCTCCCGGACAAGTGCGTTCCGGACATTGCTACTCAACTCATCAGGGAAAACTCCAACATCACCGTACGTGTAATATTTGATTGATTGGTTGATTGATTTGTTGGTTGGTTGGTT
The DNA here is from genome assembly GCA_030674155.1 of Stramonita haemastoma. Taxonomy (NCBI): domain Eukaryota; kingdom Metazoa; phylum Mollusca; class Gastropoda; order Neogastropoda; family Muricidae; genus Stramonita; species Stramonita haemastoma. The sequence continues at coordinate 8,200,382 of CM060321.1, read as the reverse complement.
GATTGGTTGGTTGGTTGGTTGGTTGGTTGGTTGGTTGGTTGGTTGGTTGGTTGAATGATTTGTTGGTTGGTTGGTTGATTGGTTGGTTGGTTGGTTGGTTGGTTTGGTTGGTTGGTTGGTTTGTTGATTGATTAGTTGATTGATTGATTGATTCTTTTATACCAAGGATAATGGAATAAGCACTTGATTGATTGATTGATTGATTCATTCATTCATTTATTCATTCATTCATTCATTGGTTGGTTGATTGGTTGTTTGATTTATTCTTTTATATCGAGGATAACTGAATAAGCACTAATGTGCTTTTTTACATCCAGTCCCCGTGTGTATGCAGTTTTGTAAATGTCATCTGTTCCCACCGGCACACGATGACCTACTCTTACGAAAAGCAGTACAGGATTTAACGTGTGCGCAAGATGTTCTGCGTGCGTTTGCACACGGGGTCTCATCCGAAGGACTTCTTGGGGAGAGTGGAGTCAGCACTGATGTTAACTCCAAGATCAAAAGTAGTAGTGGTGGTGGTGGTGGTTTCAGCAGCAGCAGCAGCAGTAGTAGTAAACATAGTCGCAGTACTTTTGTTGCTGCATAGTTGCAGCATTAGCAGCAACCGCGGTAGCAGCAGTATTAGGTGTTTCAGTAGCAGTCGTTGTCGTAGCCGTGGTTGCTGTCGTTGCTGTGATTGTTACAGCAGCAACAGTCAGCAGCAATAATAGTAGCAATATATTGACAGTGCCATAAAAAAGGCAAGTAGCAGAGGCTGTAGTATAATACCCTGACTATTGATTATTTTTTTATTATTATTATTCTTTTATATCAAGGATAATGGAATAAGCACTCACGTGCTTTTTTTTTTTTTTTTACATCCATACTACCCCGTTTGTATGCATTTGTTTTGTTTGTAAAATCTTGTCATCTGTTCCCACCGGCATACAATAGCCTACTCTTACGAAAAGCGGAACAGGATTTAACGTGATTGTCTGTGACCCTTGCTGCAGGTGATGATGGGTGGGGGCAGAAGGGGGTTCATCGGACGTGATGACGGACTGAACCTAGTGCAGGTAAGCCCTGAGAGACTCTCTGTCCTTCTGCTCCTCTCCAATTGTATTTCTACAGTTAAGCATGTGAAAAACTTCCGAGAAACAGAACGCTCGGCACTCTAATATGCTCGTGAACTCGAGCCTGCATATTCGTGCTCCTGCTTACATACGTATGTCGTGTTGCTGAATGAATGGCTGACCAGCAAGATAAGTGTAACTGTGTACTATGTAATGTTGCTGACGGAATGTACAATGTAGTGTTGCTGACGGAATGGCTGAACAACAAGATAAGTGTAACTATGTACTATGTAATGTTGCTGACGGAATGTACAATGTAGTGTTGCTAAAGGAATGGCTGACCAACAAGACAAGTGTAACTGTGTACTATGTAATGTTGCTGAAAGAATGACTGACCAGCGAGATAAGTGTAACTGTGTACTATGTAATGTTGCTGAAAGAATGACTAACCAGCAAGATAAGTGTAACTGTGTACTATGTAATGTTGCTGAAAGAATGACTGACCAGCAAGATAAGTGTAACTATGTACTATGTAATGTTGCTAAAGGAATGTACTATGTAATGTTGCTAAAGGAATGTACTATGTCATGTTGCTGAAGGAATGTACTATGTCATGTTGCTAAAGGAATGTACTATGTCATGTTGCTAAAGGAATGTACTATGTCATGTTGCTAAAGGAATGTACTATGTCATGTTGCTGAAAGAATGACTGACCAGCAAGATAAGTGTAACTATGTACTATGTAATGTTGCTAAAGGAATGTACTATGTCATGTTGCTGAAAGAATGGCTGAACAACAAGATAAGTGTGACTATGTACTATGTAATGTTACTGAAGGAGTGTACTATGTCATGTTGCTGAAGGATGTACTATGTCATGTTTCTGAAGGAATGTACTATGTCATGTTGCTGAAGGAATGTACTATGTCATGTCGCTGAAGGAATGTACTATGTCATGTTGCTAAAGGAATGTACTATGTCATGTTGCTGAAGTAATGTAGCCTACTATGTAATGTTGCTGAAGCAATGTACTATGTCATGTTGCTGAAGTAATGTACTATGTAATGTTGCTGAAGTAATGTACTATGTAATGTTGCTGAAGTAATGTACTATGTAATGTTGCTGAAGGAATGTACTATGTCCTGTTGCTGAAGGAACGTACTATGTCCTGTTGCTGAAGGAATGTACTATGTCATGTTGCTGAAGGAATGTACTATGTCATGTTGCTGAAGGAATGTACTATGTCATGTTGCTAAAGGGATGTACTATGTCATGTTGCTGAAGGAATGTACTATGCCATGTTGCTGAAGGAATTACAATGTAATGCTGCTGCAGGAATGTACTATGTCATGTTGCTGAAGGAATGTACAATGCAATGCTGCTGCAGGAATGGCTGGCCAACAAGCAGAGGGAGGGGAAAAGAGCACGCTATGTGGACAACGTGTCCCAGCTCAGAAACCTCAGTGTGGAAGACACAGACCAACTGCTGGGTCCGTAAAGCTGAAGCAGGCGAACTGAAAAAAAAGCGAACATACACACGCACACATGCATCCCCATATGCGTGGAAGCAAACAAGCGCACACATATATACATATACGCACATGCTCTCACCTACACACATTCAGACACACACACACCTGCATACATTCAAAAATAAGCAAACAAACAAACACACTCACACACACATGCGTGCGCGTGTGCACACGCTACAAGGGAATGCACTTGCAGAAATGCGCACGGGGGAGAGAGAGAGAGAGAGAGAGAGAGAAGAGAGAGAGAGAGAGAGAGAGAGAGAGAGAGAGAGAGAGAGAGAGAGAGAGAGAGAGTATTTCCTATAACAAGACAAAATTAATATGCTACTGAAAAAAATTTCCCTCGTTGGAATACAAGGGGAGGGGGTATTGGGGGGTTGGGGCTGTCAAAATAAATAACACACAAACCTTCTGGAAAGTCAGTGCTAGGATTTACCCTCTTTTGTGTCTTTTAGATAGATTAAAAGGACCACGAGGCACATATCTAACATCACTCAGTCAAGAGTGTTATATTTAGCGCTGTTCTTTTACCTAGTCCAAGTGTGGCCAGTTCCTGCTATAATGAGTACCAGCTGGGCCCCATCTGGGCCGGGATGGAATGGATTAATTAGCAGCTGAGAGGAGCTGAAAGTGGGGGAAACTGACAGCTGTGGTACACAAAACTAACAGGGTGTCAATATTTCAACCCAGGTCTGTTTACGGAGAGTCATATGACGTGGGAGCTGACACGGGACAATAGCTCTGAGCCCTCTCTGCAGGAAATGACAGCTAAAGCCATTCAGATCCTGCAGAAAAATGACAAGGGCTTCTTTTTGTTCGCGGAAGGTGAGTACCATACAAAACACTAGCACTAATCTGACTTCGGAGGAAGGGTGTTTGCAGATCTGTACTGTACCTGTGTCCTGTGCTGTGTAGGATGTTGTTGGTAAATTGTGGAAAAAATAGCCGAAATGTAATCACACTCGTATATACACACATGCATAACACGCACTCACACACACACACACACACACACACACACACACACACACACATATATATATATATGTGTGTGTGTGTGTGTGTGTGTGTGTGTGTGTGTGTGTGTGTGTGTGTGTGTGTTCTTAATATCAATTTAACATTGTGTTTTGTTTGGCTTTGTAAGTCAATTTATTGAACAATATTTTTTTCAGGGCAGAATAAAAAGAAAAAGAGTTGTGTAAACTTAATGTTTTTCCGCTGAATAAAGCATTTTGACTTGACATCATCTTCGCGCGCACACACACACACACACACACACACACACACACACACACACACACACACACACACACACACACGCACACACGCACCACACACACATCACACACACACACACACAACACACAAACACCCCCCCCCACACACACACACACACTCGTTGAGCACACTATTTCAGGAGGGCGAATCGACCATGGTCACCATGACAACTGGGCCAAACGAGCTTTGTCGGAGACTGTGGCGCTGGACCAGGCTGTGGCGACAGCCTTGGAGATGACGGACAGCAAGGACACCTTGATAGTGGTCACAGCCGACCACTCCCATCCTTTCAACGCTATAGGCTATCCCAAACGGGGCAATGACATTTTAGGTAAGGTGTGCCTGGTTTCCTTTTAGGTAAGGTGTGCTTGGTTCCCTCTTAAAAGGGCAATGACATTTTAGGTAAGGTGTGCCTGGTTTCCTTTTAGGTAAGGTGTGCTTGGTTCCCTCTTAAAAGGGCAATGACATTTTAGGTAAGGTGTGCCTGGTTTCCTTTTAGGTAAGGTGTGCTTGGTTCCCTCTTAAAAGGGCAATGACATTTTAGGTAAGGTGTGCCTGGTTTCCTTTTAGGTAAGGTGTGCTTGGTTCCCTCTTAAAAGGGCAATGGCATTTTAGGTAAGGTATGCTAGGTATGTTTGGTTCCCTGTTAAAAGCCCAATGACATTAATTTTAGGTAAGGTATGCTAGGTTCCCTGTTAAAAAGTCAATGACATTAATTTTAGGTCAGGTATGCTTGGCCCCCTTTCAGGTAAGGTGTGCTTGGTTCCCTGTTAAAAGGTTAATTATATTTTAGGTAAAGTATGTTTTGTTCCCTGTTAAAAGGTCAATGACAATATTTTTAGGTGAGGTATGCATGGTCCCCTTTTAGGTGAGGTATGCTTGGTCCCCTTTTAGGTGAGGTATGCTTGGTCCCTGTTTAGGTAAGGTATGCTTGGTCCCCTGTTAAAAGGCTAATGACATCATTTCTTGGTAAGGTATGCTTGGTCCCCTGTTAAAAGGCTAATGACATCAAGTTTCGGTGAGGTGTGCTTGGTCCCCTTTTAGGTAAGGTGTGCTTGGTTCCCTGTTAAAAGGCCAATGACATTAATTTTAGGTAAGGTATGCTTGGTTCTCTTTCAGGTAAGGTAAGCTTGGTTCTCTTTCAGGTAAGGTAAGCTTTGTGCCCTTTCAGGTAAGGTATGCTTGGTGCCCTGTCCGGTAGAGACTGTTGACCACTTTGAGTGGCATGTTGGATTGAGTAGAGCTGGACTGGATTGGGTTTGTGGGGTTGGGATAGGGTTGGGCTTAGTTGTTGAGAAGGGTTAAGTCAGGTTGGGCTGGGCTGGGCTGGATTGTGGTTGTGGTTGAGTTGAGCTTGTGGCAGGGATAAGGTCTGTGTTTCTTTTAGGTATTTGGAGGTTGGATTGCGTAAAGGTTTGGTTTATTATATGAGTTGGGTTATAAGGGTGGGCTTGTGGTTGGTTCGGTATACATTATGTGAGATGGTTTCCCTGTGCAGGGCTGGTGGACCCAGTGGACGCCGGTCAGGAGGCGACAGACGGCAAACCTTACACCACCCTCATCTACGGCAATGGACCTGGCCCTCTCCGCTCTGTCGACATGACCAACCAAGACACCAGTACGTACATTTCTTCTAGCATCTTGTCTTCTCACAAAACAACAAAAATGATAGACAGTGTGCTGTACATCCGAATTCTTCGGATCTCTTCATCCTGTATTGCTATCTGCTGTTTGTGGCAACTCATGGGCAGGTTCTCTTTTCAAAATCTTTCTTTCATCTTGCTCTCTGTCTCCATCAGCCCATGTCTCATTCCGTAGCGAGACCATTTTCATCCAGACAATATTTCTCAAAATACCTTAACTTTATATCTCTGTCTCGTTCCTTTCTTCTCAATGTCGGTCTATAATCAGCTTTACGGGTTTGATTAACGTGCTTGTAGCAACATATTATAGTCCACAAAGAGCTTGTTAAGTCTAACTGAGGTGTTTGATAAATACTTTTACACCCTTTATTCAAGTCTTATTTTCTGACCATGTGAAAATTCTAAAATAGCTTCCATGGCTTCAGCAGATATTACTTTTTATAAAAATCAAACAAACCGTGTTTGATCCGTAAAAATTCTCATCATTATTCAGAGATTCTTCTTCTTCTTCTCATTGGTTTAATGTCCGTTCACTACAAGGTGATTTAGACAATGGTACATTCACGTTAGCCTAAGGATGCACTGAAAAGGGGATGTGGGGAAAAGGTGAAAGGATAAAGAATGTAATGAAAGATGATAAGTTTGTACAATTTCATTTATAGTAACTGACCTACTGGTGACTGGCAAATACTTTCTGCAACTGATACTAGGACATGCGACTCGGAATCGTACAGGACACTTTGGATATTTCCATATTTTTTTCTTAAATCTATCCTTTGCTTTTATACGCAAAGGGATTATTCAGAGAATGACCCATTGAGAGACGTTTATTGCGAGCAGTTTGAGAGCAAAGAGATGGGGCTGAATGGTATTAAAGGCAGAGGAGAAGTCAATGAAAAGTATACGAACAAAAATGACAGATTTTTTTTATAAGTGTGAGTAGGCATTGTGCAGCAATGAAATTGTGGCAATCATTTATGCATCTGTTTGCTTTGTATACTAATCAAAGAGGGTCCAGCTATGAATAAGTGCAGAAAAGAAACCGTTTCAGGATGATTCGTTCAAAGCATTTCATTCTCTTGGAGTGAGAGCTGTAGGTCTGTAATCAGTTGGAGATTCGGAGTAATTGTGTTTTGAAACAGGACAAATGAATTTTTTTCCAGAGGCTGGGTGCACTGTACGCTTTCAAAGACAAAGTAAAGAAAACAAAACACTACAAACAGCTGTCTTCAAGTCTGAGCTTGAAGATAGTTCTACTTTTTCTTCACTGCTACAGGGGGTGGGATAGCTAAGTGGTCAGAGCGCTCGCTTTCCCCAAGTCAAGTTAAGCAGCGTCAAGCGTGGTTATCACTTGGATGGGTGACCGTTTGAGCGCCTTGGCTTCAGTACAGTCCCCCCAGTTCACCCAGCGGTAAATGGGTACCTGCCCTCTTTAGGATCAGGGAAGGTAAAGCAGCGAGGGAGAGGAAATGAGCGCCGCCCTCAATATGCTGCCCCCCTAGAGAAGCTGAGGTCTCTGATGCCTCGCTCCCCTACGACCGCCAAGGTTATAGGACACCTTTACCTTTATCCTTTACAGGAGCCAACGAGTTCCGCTTCCCAGTGGCCGTGCCTCTGGACCCAGAGTGGGAAACACACAGCGGGGAGGACGTGGGGGTGTTTGCCACGGGCCCCATGGCCCACCTGTTTCACGGGGTGCAGGAGCAAAACTACATCGCCTACGCTTTAGCCTACGCCTCCTGCGTAGGGCCCAACAAAGACCACTGCAAAACGTCGCCACCCCCTCCTTCTACCAGTGATGGCTGCAACGGAGGAGTGAGGATAGGGAGGACGAGTGGAAAGGAGGGGGTACTGGTTGGGTTGATGTTGATCATAGCTGCTGTTATGTCGTGTCCAAGTTGTTGACACAGTGTCTCCTTCTTTGTGTTTTTTTGTGCCTAACAGCTTATATTGCCATAAACACACCCCCAGAACATTATTTGTTGAAATGTGCGTTTCTTCATACATATAAACAAACCTCAGTGTATTATTTTGAGTATTCAAAAGTGACAGCGTTTCACAGAATGCTTAGTGCTAACCAGAAAAATTAAATAGACACGCTTTCATCAACAAAATGTGTTGATTTCTTGGATTAAAGCTAGTATATGCGCATCATCGCTATTCAGCTGCTAGTGGCATTGTAAAAGTAAATGTCAGTTGCGTGTGTAGAAAAGTACTATGAAGAAATTAATGCAGAGCTGAGTGAATCCTGTTATTAATGAAAGTGAATCCTGCACCAAACACAATAGGGAAGAAAATGTATTATAAATTTTGCAACTGTTTTACACATCCTTAAGTCGTGTCCGATGTACTGCTGGTACCTGTGCTATTCCAATACTAGTAATAATAATGATAATAATAATAATACATGGAATTTGTATAGCGCTATCTCTTGTAAAAACAAATCAAAGCGCTTTCATTCGACCTACACAACACACAATCAACAACTATTTACAGTTTTAACAAATTCAAATATACACACACACAACACGCACGCACGCATGCACGCAGCACGCCCGCGCGCACACACACCTACAAACGTTAAGCACTTTGGCAGGTGGATGTTGAAGGCAGGGACAGGTAAGAGATGGAAGCGGAAGGAGAAAAACTTAGGTTTGAAATAAGTGTGTCTTGAGGTTGGATTTAAAAGTGTCATAAGTAGGCTTTTGCCGGAGGGAGAGAGTAAGGTCGTTCCAGATCGATGGACCAGAAACAGAGAAAGAGCGGCGGCCAACGGTAGATAGGTAGATACTGTCATTTTAAGTAATATATGACACGTCCAGCAAAAAGGCTGGATTTATTATCATGTCACATATAGCTATCTTGCCTGCCGTAATAGTTACGTATTTTAAATCACTACCCTCACCCACCGTGCATGATGGATAACACATTTTTGCGATCATTTATCAGAGATTTTGCCATATATTAAAACATTCATATCATAATATTCTGTTGCGCTATATTTTCTGTATATATAAATACTTGCTACTTGTATATCTTTTAAGGAAAAAAATTAAAAAAGAAAGGGAGACGGATAAAGAATGAGCGAGTGAGTGAGTGAGTGAGTGAGTGTGTGTGTGTGTGTGTGTGTGTGTGTGTGTGTGTGTGTGTGTGTGTACACGTGTGTGTGTGTGTGTAAATTTGTATAAATCGTTGTTGTTTTTATGAAGAAATGCATCCAAACAGGAGTTAATCAAATATATTAAAATCAAAACCTACTCGGCAACTGCATTGTTTTTTTTTTCACATGTGCGTTAAGTACATCCAAGTACAAATATGTCCAATATGTGCCAACAGAGAGAGACAGAAACAGACAGACAGACAGACAGACAGACAGACAGACAGACAGACAGACAGACAGACAGACAGACAGACAGACAGACAGACAGACAGACAGACAGACAGACAGACAGAGAGAGAGAGAGAGAGAGAGAGAGAGAGAGAGAGAGAGAGAGAGAGAGAGAGAGAGAGAGAGAGAGAGAACATTTATTTCAATACTGTTTTCTTTCTCTTTGTATTTTCATCTTTTGTTGGCAGCAGTAATAGGCCACAAGAATGTCTACATATTCCTAGGACGGCGATAGCCACTTCTAAATCATGAAAAGTGTCTTGCTTTTAAGTGCCACATATGGTGAATGTCCATTTCATTCCTGCCAGGACATCTGAAGAGTGCTCAACCAGGAGCTAAAACTTATATCAGGTCAAGCCATAGGAATGGTCATCTACAAAAATCCCTTATTAATGCTGCCTTTAAACAAATTTGTCATGGAGTGATATTTTTAATTTACTTGACGAACATTGTTTTCATGATGAGACTAAAGTTGCAATTGATTAACTACACTTGTGTTTCGATATTTTCTCAAGTGTGTGTGTGTGTGTGTGTGTGTGTGTGTGTGTGTGTGTGTGTGTGTGTGTGTGTGTGTGTGTGTGTGTATCTCTGTGTGTGTGTGCGTGTGCGTGTGCGTGTGTGTGGTAACACTAAAACTGAACACCATGTGGAAAGATAAGAATGTCTCCCTCAAGTAAAAAATCTGACTAGTGCACTCCCTTGACGTATCCACATGCCCGTGAATGTGGACCCTGACTGTCAATTTGGAGAGAAAAGTACAGGCAGTACAGATGACTTTTACCTGACCTGATTACTATGCCCAGCTCCCAATTGGTTGTATTGTGGCCTAGGGAGCCGAGGTACCATTAAATGATTTCAGTGCTCTCTCTCTCTCCTCTCTCTCTTCTCTCTCTCTCTCTCTCCTCTCTCTCTCTTCCCCTCTCTCTCTCTCCCGGGAATTAAGACACTAAACCTTTTGTCTTGATAGAATGTTTCTGGAGTATTTACTAGTGTTTAAATACGTCACGCATTTCAAAAGTTTTGTGATTTACAGATTACTTGTTCTCTCTTGAATGCATTAAGACAGATGTAAAAGTGATACATTTATTGTAATGTCACACTATGCTTATGATGAATAAGTCTTGAGATAGAAGCATGTAACTGCTTACATAACTTTATCAAGCAAAGGTAGGTAATATTGTTAATTTGATCAGAAACATTGTGCTGTAAGATTGAGAAATAGCAACAGAAATCACAACAATCTAGCAACACAAAGTACAAACAATGAAAGAGAACACCATTAAAAGTCAGAAAACATATCAAAAGATAAGGGAACAGGACAAAAATGCAAATGCACAAAAAACTCCAAAATCTCAACCTACCACCATGGCGCACTGGTCAGCCCCCTGGGTTACAGGTTCGAATCCCATATGAGTCATAGAGATTTGGGGGGAATCTGGCCCGGCTCCTACCCAGAGTGAGTGTGCTAAATTTTCGTTGGGAAGACTGGGACCACACGGTCGAGCTTTCATCACTTTATGGATGGGATTTTAAGTGTTGCTCAAATTACCTGTCCAACACTGCATGTGTCTATCCTTGGGCCTGGTTGACACCAGGATAATATTGTGATAGGCAGAATAGAGCTAGCCCTGTCAACAGTTTCAAAGCACAAGCACTTCCATAGGGGTATCATGGCATCATCCTCATCGTCATAAACCATCCTGTGATAAAAGAAAACTCTCTGATCGGTGGCCCCTGCTACTCTCTAGTCTCATGCAGACCTCATGTGGCTGTAGAAATGTCATGTCAAAGCCCTCGGGGTTGGAGGTTCAAGGGAGAAGACTGGTGGAGGGAAGCCGTGGTGGTAGCCTCCCTGGATAGGCAACTCACTCTGTCTGGCTCTGCGTCTGAGCTAGTACTGTCGTTAGTAGGGGGCATAGAATGTGGTGTTCTGCGGTTGTTTTTAGCTCAAAACAAACACCATAAACACCTCCAAAGCGAACCCAGCTAGCATGCAGGGCCTTTCTTGCTTGTGGCTCTGTGATGGCCTGGCATTGATAGACTCCCTGTGGACTTCTGACCATGATGATGCGACAAAACGAATCTGGGTATGACTGGTCAGACAGATTAAAATGAGAGGATGGGAACAGCATGGACAAAAACGTCGCCAAAGACAAGAAGACCAAAACAAAATCACAGGAAAATGGCAAGTAATTACAAGAGAAAAACAACAGCAGTGTTAAGCAACAGCAACAATAGCAGTAATTCTGCATAAGCCATAACTAAGATATCAGTAGGACTGTTTAGCGTTTTGACAGTGGATAAGTACAGTGTTGGAAATCATCATAGTCCTCTAACAGACTCCGAAGGAAACCATAGTACTTCTAACATAATAATAACGAAATTTAACCATACAAAAATCTTATAACAACACCAAACTGCTAATAGTTATACAAACTAGTGGTTGGTGCACTATTTTTCTTGATATTATATTTGTCAGTATCACCCAGTTGGTATCAGTTATCTAAAGGCAACGCTACCTCCCTAAATGCAAGAAGCATGAAACCCTGTTTCCGGTAACTTCCTAGTCACAGACTGATTGGTGTCCTGGTCTAAATCTATGGAATGAATGATAAACCTAGTTCCTGTGTGCATATGCATTGAGTGCACTAAAAAACTGACAATAACAAGAAAAATGTTCCTGGTACAATTCTGTTGAAATCAAAGTGCTCTCTAATAAAGAAAAAATACACTTGCAACCATGAAAATAAAATAATGGGAGGTGCTGCTAGCTTTGTGGCAACAACCCATTCTCCTCAGAGATAGTAACCTGAATTGCAGAGTAATCTGCAGTGACAGTAAGTGGTATTTACCAATTCAGTTCTAATTCAATCCAGTCCAATTAAGAAGGAAATTATGGAGCCACACAAATTTATCCTTCAAAATTAAAGAAAAGAATCTGGTTGCAAAAAACACCAAACCAAAACAAACAAAAAACTGCCTGAGAAAAAAACCATGATCGTCTTCAAAAACTGTTGAGCCAAACCAGCAGAACCATCATGGCCCCCAGGACCCAGCTACTCCTCCCTTCCCCCCATGCCATTGCCCCCTCGCCCCTCCTCCGGCATTGTCTGCCTTGCTGACTTTGTCCTTGCAGTGATCCGTGTTGGGGCCAATGCAGGCGGCGTAGGCCATGACGTGAGCGATATAGTTCTGCTCGTGCACCCCGTGAAATAGGTGGGCCATGGGACCTGAGGCAAAGATACCCACGTCTTCCGCGCTGTGTGTTTCGCCATCAGCTATGGGTACTGCCACGGGGAAACGGAAACCATCTGTGGCTGTTTGAAATAAGAGGAAAAAAAATGTTGGTTAGGTGAATTAACCTGAAATCATTTGTGGCTGTTTGAAATAAGAGGAAAAAAAAATGTTTGGTTAGGTGATTAACCTGAAATCATTTGTGGTTGTTTTGAAATAAGAGGAAACAAAAATGTTGGTTAGGTGAATTAACCTGAAATCATTTTGTGGCTGTTTGAAATAAAGGAAACAAAAATGTTGGTTAGGTTAATTAACCTGAAATCATTTGTGGCTGTTTGAAATAAGAGGAAACAAAAATGTTGGTTAGGTTAATTAACCTGAAATCATTTGTGGCTGTTTGAAATAAGAGGAAACAAAAATGTTGGTTAGGTTAACCAACCTGAATATTCATTTGTGGCTGTTTTAAATAAGAGGAAACAAAAATGTTGGTTAGGTTAATTAACCTGAAATCATTTGTGCTGTTTGAAATAAGAGGAAACAAAAATGTTGGTTAGGTTAATTAACCTGAAATCATTTTGTGGCTGTTTGAAATAAGAGGAAACAAAAATGTTGGTTAGGTTAATTAACCTGAAATCATTTGTGGCTGTTTGAAATAAGAGGAAACAAAAATGTTGGTTAGATTAATTAACCTGAAATCATTTGTGGCTGTTTGAAATAAGAGAAAACTGGTTAGGTTAATTAACCTGAAATCATTTGTGGCTGTTTTAGAAATAAGAGAAAACAAAAATGTTGGTTAGATTAATTAACCTGAAATCATTTGTGGTTGGTTGTTTGAAATAAGAGGAAACAAAAACGTTGGTTAGGTTAATTAACCTGAAATCATTTGTGGCTGTTTGTAATAAGAGGAAGAGAAAAATGGTGGTTAGGTGAATTAACCTGAAATCATTTGTGGCTGTTTGAAATAAGAGGAAACATAAACGTTGGTTAGGTTAATTAACCTGAAATCATTTGTGGCTGTTTGAAATAAAAGAAACAAAAATGTTGGCTAGGTTAATTAACCTGAAATCATTTGTGGTTGTTTGAAATAAAGGAAACAAAAAAGTTTATTAGGTTTATTAACCTGAAATCATTTGTGGCTGTTTGAAATAAAAGGAAACAAAAAAGTTGGTTAGGTTAATTAGCCTCTTTCGTTAATATCTCAGGGATTACCTATTGATGAAATTTAACCATTTGTAATGGCTTACACATGGATTCCTGACTAGACTGTAGAGAAAAAAAAAGGTTTTGAAATAAGAACCCCCAAAACCACAAATGTAGGACATAATCAAGCAAAAGGGAAAAAGCAGAATAGCTACAGTAGTTGAAATTATATTAACAACTGTGTGATATCTAGCCATAGTTGTGGAGAAGAAGACACAGAAAAAGAGGGAGAGGAAACAATAAAAGAGACTATGGCAGTCTGGTGTATTTACGAGTCCATAATGACTACCCAAACCTGCTACCAAACATGTTGAAATAACAAGAACTACAACAATTCCTGGTAATGTAAATTGTAGCCCACGTTAACGCTTAAGTTGTGGCGAAGACTCATTGATAGAGAAAAGAAGAAGAAGAAGAAGAAGAAGAAGAAGAAGAAGAAGAAGAAGAAGAAGAAGAAGAAGAAGAAGAAGAAGAAGAAGAAGAAGTAGTAGTAGTAGTAGTAGTAGTAGTAGTAGTAGTAGTAGTAGTAGTAGTAGTAGTATAGTAGTAGTAGTAGTAGAAGAAGAAGAAGAAGAAGAAGAAGAAGAAGAAGAAGAAGAAGAAGAAGAAAAAGCAGTGTTGATTTCAGAGAAATCAAGAGCTGAGTAACATCTATGCTTTTAGATCCTCGGTTCCACAACAGCAATAATAAAAACAACTCTACCAAAATAAATAAAGAAAATACATTTTGCAGTGTACAGGGGCATCGCCACAAACTACTGGAACCACAGTACAAGCACAAAATTAATTAATTCGGGCATCAAAGCTGCAACCACCATTAGCACCATCAAAACTACTACGGATAGCCTAGTGGTCAGAACATTGCGCTCGCAATTTGACGACCCGTGTTCGATTCCAGTCGAGGAGATTTTTCTCTTGGAGTTAACATCAGTGCTGACTCCACTCTTCCCAAAAGTCCTTCGGATGAGACTATAAACCGAGGCCCCGTGTGCAAACGCACGCAGAACATCTTGTGCACACGTTAAATCCTGTTCCGCTTTTCGTAAGAGTAGGCCATCGTGTGCCGGAGGGAACAAATGACATTTACAAAACTGCATACACACGGGAACTGGATGTAAAAAGGCACAAGAGTGCTTATTCCATTATCCTCGATATAAAAGAATAAATCAAATCAAATCAAATCATATCACAATACCACTGAAAACAGCAACAGCAATGTTACCAGGACTTACTGGTGTTGACAGTGGTGAGATTGAGTGATCTGTCAGGTCCAGGACCGTTACCATAGATGATGGTGGTGTAAGGCATACCGTCATCAGGTACATCATCTTCGTCTACCTCATCCACCAACGCTTGTAGATGATAAAGAAAATAGGGAAAAAAAGAAAAGAAAGAAAGAAAAAAAGGCAGAAAGAAGAGGAAAAAACACTAATGAATAAATGGACGAAAATTAAACATGTTCGGGTGGATCATCTCCATTTATCTCGTTTATGAGAGAGAGAGATAGACAGAGACAGACAGACAGACAGACAGACAGACACAGAGACACAGAGAGAGAGACAGACAGGCAGAGACAGAGACAGAGAACAAAGGAAGATAGATGGACAGAGAGAACAAGAAAGAGAAACAGTTTCATTTATGGAATGATCGAGACCTTTACACACACACACACACACACACACACACACACACACACACACACACACACACACACATACACACACATACACACACACGCACGCACGCACGCACGCACGCACGCATGCATGCACTTTTTTTTTTCATTTGTACGACATATCTTCTTAAGGTTTTTCCTTTTTCAAATATGCATTTTTTTCTTATATGTATGGCTTGATGAAAAAGGCAATTGTGCTGCTTATTCAATGTACCATCTGGCAATAAAAGTTTGACTTGACTTGACTTGTCTTCACACACACACACATACACACACACGCGCGCGTGCACGCACGCACGCTCACACACACACACGGCACCACTACCGCCACCACCACCACCACCACTACCACCAACACCACCAACACCATCATTCCCATCACCACTAACATCAACAACTGCTAAAAAATGCATAAAAATACAGCCTTACCCAAAATATCATTGCCTCTGCCAGGATAACCAGCAATATTGAAGACATGAGAGTGATCGGCCGTGACGACCATCAGAGTATCGTCCCCTGTCATGCTTTGGGCCGTTGCTATGGCTTCATCAAACATGACGGTTTCTTCCAGGGCCCGCTTGGCCCAGTTCTTGTGGTGACCATGGTCTATCCGTCCCCCTGGACAAGGTCATTCAAATTCAAGGATACGTTATTTTTTTCAGAAACCCAAAGGGGAAACAGTAAATTACAATCTATATGTCAGCGTTGTAGGTTTCTAGGCCTGGACTGCTTTCTTTTTTTCCTTCTCCTTCTGTTTCCCCTCCTTTTTATCTCCTTTATTTAATCTTTTTTTTCATTTGGGAGAATTGTCTGCCTAAGTTTTCTTTTAAGTTGACTGTGTGTCAAAGTTTTCCTTTAAGTTGATTGTGTACCAAAGTCTTCCTTTAAGCTGAGTGTGTGCCAGTTTTTCAATAGTTGATTATGTGTCAAAGTCTTCCTTTAAGTTGATTGTGTGCCAGTGTTCCAATAATTGATTATGTGTCAAAGTCTTCCTTTAAGTTGATTGTGTGCCAGTGTTCCAACAATTGATCATGTGCCTAAGTCTTCCTTTAAGTTGATTATGTGCCAAAGTTGTTCTTTTTTAAGTTGATTGTGTGCCAAAGTCTTCCTTTGAGATGAGTGTATGCCAAAGTCTTTCTTAAAGTTGATTGTGTGCCAAAGTCTTTCTTTAAGTTGATTGTGTGCCAAAGTCTTTCTCTGAGTCAATTGTGTGCCACCGTCTTCTTTTAAGTTGATTGTGTGCCAAAGTTGTTTTTTTAAGTTGATTGTGTGCCAAAGTTTTCCTTTGAGTTGAATGTGTGCCAAAGTCTTCCTTTGAGTTGAATGTGTGCCAAAGTCTTCCTTTGAGTTGAATGTGTGCCAAAGTATTCCTTTGAGTTGAATGTGTGCCAAAGTCTTCCTTTGAGTTGATTGTGTGCCCAAGCTTTCCTTTAAATTAATTGTGTGCCAAAGTAAAGATAGAAACAATACCAAGTATTATGATTGTTATTATCAATTTTGTCTCCAAGTGATAGTGGTTTTAGGTGGTCTCCTAAGAGGCAGGGCAAATGAATGAAGACACCTGAACTGTTTTTGTACATATTTTTTGGTCTCAGCCAGTGCTTTACTCTTGTTTATGCAATGTGTATGTATGTATGGGGGTACATTTTTGTCTTAACAAGGTCTCTGAACAATGCATGTGAGAAGTTAAGTTTTATTTGCTTCATCTTTCCACTCTTGAGCCTAGAAATCAGTTGTGGCCAAAGGCTGATGCACTTTAATGAATCATTTCAGAGTTCAAAGTTCAGAGTTCTCTGACCCCCCGACCCCTCCCACCACACTTTACTTATTTATTTGTCGGTTAGTAGGGTGATCTTGTGGCTTGTGGCTTGTGATCTTGTGGCACTGCTGGCTGGTCCTCAGGAACCCCTACTATCCACTGTCAAGAAAAGGAAGCTGGTTCGGCCATGTCACACGCCACAACACCCTCACCAAGACAGTCCTACAAGGAACGCTAGAAGGTGGCAGACGCCGAGGCAGACAAACCAAAAGCTGGATGGATAACATCAAGGAGTGGACCCGCCCGGACAGTCCAACACTCATTAGGAAGGCGGAGGACAGGGCTGGATGGCGGCGGCTGGCTGCAGATTCGTCTCTCATGTCTCCTCCACGACCGTTCCGGTCATGAGAAAGAAGAAGAAAAAAGAAGAAGAAGAAAGAAGAAGAAGAAGAAGAAGAAGAAGAAGAAGAAGAAGAAGAAGAAGAAGAAAGAAGAAGAAGGAGAAGAAGAAAAAGAAGAAGAAGAAGAAGAAGAAGAAGAAGAAGAAGAAGAAGAAGAAGAAGAAAGAAGAAAGAAGAAGAAGAAGGGTGATCTTACCTTCCACCAGCAAGAAGAAACCGTTGCTGTTTTTGCTGAGGATTTCAATGGCTTTTCTTGTCATCTCAACCAGTGACGGTTCCTTCTCCGGGTCCCTCAACAGTTCGTAGGTCATGTGACTTTCCTCAAACAGACCTGACAACAGGTTATGTTGTATCATACCCCAATAATAAACAGACAAAAAAGTGTAACATGACACACACACACACACACACACACACACACACACACACACACACACACCACACACAGAGTCTAAGGCACTCTCCATGTATCACACACACACTCTCATACACACCTACGCAGACACGCACGCACGCACGCCTTTTCGTGTACGTTGAAGAATAACGGTATCATTGAAAGTCTCGCTGTGTGTGTGTGTGTGTGTGTGTGTGTGTGTGTGTGTGTGTGTGTGTGTGTGTGTGTGTGTGTGTGTGTGTGTGTGATTTATTTATCTAATTATTCTTTTATATCGAGGATAATGGAATAAGCACTCGTGCTTATGCGGTGTGTATGCAGTTTTGTAAATGTCAACTGTTCCCACCGGCACACGATGGCCTACTCTTACGAAAAGCGGAACAGGATTTAACGTGTGCGCAAGATGTTCTGCGTGCGTTCGCACATGGGGGGTGTGTGTGTGTGTGTGTGTGTGTGCATGTATGTGTGTGTGTGTGTGTCTGTGTCTGTGTGTGTGTGTGTCTGTATGTGTGTGTGTCTGTGTGTCTGTGTGTCTGTGTCTGTGTGTGAATGTGTGTAACTTTACCTAAGACATAATCCACTTCTGAAGAGGGCACTGCTCTGAATTCTTTGGCGTTTTTCATGTAGCGGGCGCGGAGACCTTTGGCTTGTAACTCTGTCAGCCACTCCTGTGGTTTTGTAGAAAACGTTTGCAGTGTTTAACTCATGAAACACATTATTTTCATAATGAGGGGCATAAGAAAACAGATCAAAACAATCGTAGCTGTCTGTACCAACAGTCATGGCGACTTCTATGGCGACTTCTATGAGTAGGCGCTGCACTTGTGGCGATGCGCCCTCCACGGGGGGAGCAGCCCCAATTTCACGCAGAGAAATCTGCTGTGACATAAAGTGGTATAAAATAAAATTCTTCTCTCTTCAACCTTTGCTTCTTTCTTTTAACTCATTCCCATCTCCCTGATGAAGCTGGCACTGATGCTTTTACAACACGTCTCAGCTAAGGCAAAGGTAAAGGTAAAAGGTGAAGGTGTCCCATAACCTAGGCAGTCGTAGGGGAGTGAGGCGTCAGAGACCTCAGCTTCTCTAGGGGGCCAGCATATTGAGGACGGCGCCCATCTCCTCTCCCTCGCTACTTTACCGTCCCTGACCCTAAAGAGGGTAAGGTAAAGGTAAAGGTGTCCCATAACCTGTGTGGTCGTAGGGGAGTGAGGCGTTAAAGACCTCAGCTTCTCTAGGGGCCAGCATATTGAGGGTGGTGCCCATCTCCTCTCCCTCGCTGTTTTACAGTCCCTGACCCTAAAGAGGGGGAGGTCCCCATTTACAGCTGGGTAAACTGGGAGGACTGCACTGAAGCCAAGGTGCGCAAACGGTCACCCATCCAACTGGTAATCTCGCTCGATGCTGCTTAAGTTGACCTGGAGAAAGCGAGCGCTCTGACCACTGAGCTATCCTCCATCTCCCTGTTTGTAGATAGATATGTTTGTCATGTGTACCAATAGCCATTGGCCATACCGGTGTTTTGTCCCACTTATTCTTCAAAAGCAGAATGGGATTTAAACATATAACATAAATTAGCTTCCCCACATAAAACATTAAAGTAGCTGTACACATTCACTCTATACTTTGTTTAATACATCTTTTTTTAGGCATTGCTTCATTTGTAACAATACTCTTTTACTTCTTTTTTTTTTAGTTAAACTTGACTTTTGTCATTATTGCTATTCTGTTACCTTTGTTCTAGTATCAATGAAGATACTCAAGATAAATGTATTTCTACATCGTTTTTTCCAAAATAAAACTCTTGCAAGATAATTGAAACATTGATAAATATGTGTATCACAACCACAATGTCAGACGGCTACATATTATATTGCCATTGAACATTTTGTTGTTTTTTCGCTTTAACATTTTCCACTTTAAATGATATCGGACGATAAATGAACGTTTTGTATTGATGAAGATGTATGTGCATTATTAGTGAATATAACCTGCAATGCAAGGTAAAAAAAAGGGGGGATTTAAACATAAGCACAACATGATTCACGTCTGTGTTGACACTGAACTCTGGTTTAAAGTCTGATCATGGCCTATCGGCTAATGGAGTCACAAAGAATGGTAGCTGTGCAATAAACGGTATTGAAATTAAAAACACAAATAAGAGTTATGATATGGGTTACCAATAGACAACAAAAAGTACCACAAAGAACGCTACCTACCTCAGGGAGACTGC